>OX375882.1:99051669-99490698 GCA_947359465.1 Metellina segmentata
ATATTTTTATAATAAAAGATTGTGTTTCAGATCTTTCTCAATAAAAAAAAAATTTTACCATACAGTTTACCAAATGAATTTTTTTATTTTGATGTAATTTCCAAGTTTTAGACAAATTAAAAATCTGATAATTTGGATTTATGGTTTGCATGTATAGAAAATTAATTTTAAAAACCATTATTCAGATTGATTATAAAATCTAAAATAAGTTATATAATGACGAAAGGAAGAAAAGTTTGTGAAAGGTATACTTCGTAATATACTATGGGAAGTTTGAAAATGAAGTATGATCAACTGTCTTTTGTGCATCAAATCTAGCTAAAATCCACCAAGACTGGTACTAAATTGGTCGTGTCTGAGGCTGTTGCCATAGAAACAAGACAACCCATTTCCTGTAGGGATTCTTGAAGCATTTGAGTTTATTACATTGGTACAATTGTCTTTCCAGACATTGGTCAGAAAGGAGGATTACACAATTACAAGGGGCTACATTCAAAACCTCAATCCCACCTGTTTCCATAGTGACCACCAGTACAAATTTTGTCTGGAGCCCTTCTCTTTATACAGCGCCACAAATGTGAGCCAAATGCACGAAAATTTCATGCATCACTCTGATTAAGAAATTTTTCCTAATCGGTGGTTTTTGTTAGTCAACTAAATTTCGTTGTGGAAAATTCACAGGTGACTGCTACTTCCCAAATAAGCCCATCTAATCTTGTGGGACAATATCTATTTTTAATTAGCTTAATAATAACTTTAAAATTAATATGAATTTAATGAAATGTTATTGAAAAAAAATGAATTTATCGAGCTGTTGCAGGTAATAATAGAAATCAAAGAAAGCAGAAGATCTTTTCAAGGTCATTTAAAAAAGGTCCTTTTCAGGGCAACAGCTGTTGCAGGTAATAATAGAAATCAGTTTAAAATTAATAACTTTTTCCAAGCCTGACTTCGGACCTCTCAGCCATTGGCACCACCGTAAATGATTAAAAACAAGTTAACATTACCTCTTTTAAGCCTTACTGAACATTCTTTAAGATTCACTATTATGCATCTATATATATATATATATATATATAATTATCTTACGTGGCACGCAAAAAAGACATTATTTGTTATCGCGTTTTGGCAACATTGTACGATTGTTTGTTTATCCCGGAGCCTCGCGATTCAATTGAACTTATAGCGTTTTCGGATGAAATGTTATTGAAAAAAAAAATGAACTTATCGAGCTGTTGCAGGTAATAATAGAAATCAAAGAAAGCAGAAGATCTTTTCAAGGTCATTTAAAAAAGGTCCTTTTCAGGGCAACAGCTGTTACAGGTAATAATAGAAATCAAAGAAAGCAGAAGATCTTTTCAAGGTCATTTAAAAAAGGTCCTTTTCAGGGCCAACAATTATAGTTCAACAAGACGATTGCACTGCAACTGTCGCCAACAAACTCAATGAAAAAGTGATAGGTGGCTCGAGTGCAGGGGTAAATGTACACACAAACAACATGCTGGGTATTCAATTTCCAAATCAGCGCTCACATTTCGAGTCAAAATTTGCTCAAAGTTTTTGTTTGAATTCTGATTCTATAGGTACTAAAAATCTTTTCTGGAAAAACAACAAAAAAATTTAGATTTGGAAAATATTGTTTTGGAATATTATATTTTGCTGCTTGCTATTATTACAATTCCTTCTGCTAGGACACGTGTCTTCATTGATGTGAGCGAAGCGAGCATAGGTTCGCGCAGTGAAGCAATCCTCCTGGGGTTAGCGAGCAGGGGGCAGGCCCCCTAGTATGTACTATAATGCCAAGTACTCGTCTAATTTTGACTAAAATGAACAGCTGTCAGTACAATTAACTTCTCTAAAACATTTAGTGCTTGGAATTTAACTGTAGTTCAGGGGTTGTAACAGGTTTTAAGGTGTAAAAAAAGTGACTAGTAACAATAATGCCAAATATATTCAAGTATTAAGATAGAAAAGATATTTATTTTCTTCATTTAAAAAGCATATTATTTTGAAACGATACTAACAACAAAAAATAAAAAATTGGCAATCATGATTTTTAAATATGTTCATTTTTGACATAGCTTGAAGAATTTCCTCCTTTTCTTTGAAAGATGTCTGATTGTTTTTGTTGAAAAAGTCTGAAATTAATTTTGTCTTTTTCTTCTCGGGTGCATTTTTTAAAGTCTGTCTTTGCTAACCAGCATTATCTGAGACTTTTGCTGCCCCTTCAATCATTGTCTGAGCAAGTCTTTCCTTAAAATCTTTATTACCCATGGTCAAATGGGTTTTGTTCTCGGAGAGGGTTTTCAAGTCGTCCGGTGTAAGAAAAAAAAATATAAAGATGTAGGAATACTAAACAACGGTAGTTGTCTACTAGTCTGGAAAGAACTCATTATAAGAGCAACGAGACTGGTAGGAGTCAGTTGCATTGTAGTAGGAATGCAAGGCAAGACTGTCAGGAGCCAGTCACATTCCGGTATTCAGTTACGAGTACAGCTATCAGTTCATGTATCACAACGTCCAATCCCTCCAAGTGCATCATGAAGACATTGCCTGTGATCATAGTTTCATGCATAGCGATTTTCTATTGTTGGCCGAAACGTGGACGATTCCAACCGATCGCTTCAAGTTTCAAGACTTTAAATTGTGCATCGAGATTCATTCGAGCCAAAGTCGCACGAGAAAGCACAGCGGTGTTGCCATTTACGGCAAGAATAATATTGAAACACAGGAAGCTCTACAGTTCCCAAATTATGACACGGGAGTTCACATTGTTGTCGTCTATTTAAAAAACAATGTTCGTTTGGCCGTACTATATGCCAAGCCAGGTTCGAGTACAGATGACATTTTAGAAGCGATCTCAGAAGTATTGGGCACAGATTGTGACGAGTATAAATCAGTCTTGGCTGGAGACTTTAATATCAACATGAACACTGAAGATGGGAAAGAATTCTGCGAAGTGTTGAGAGAAGTCTATTGGTTGGATCTAAAGACAAATCCTAAATATTGGACAACGAGAGGCAGAACTTCGATTGATGCAATCTTTTCCACGCACGATTTGAAATGTTGTGGAGTTTACGAGAGTACGTTTAGCTATCATGTTCCGCTTTACGGAAGACTAACATAAAAATTTAAGCAACTAGTTATATATCTATTATTAAAAAAAAAAAACATTTGACCATGGGTAACTAGTAATTGGCTTTCAAGACAATTACAGATAAAGTTTTTTTTAGCATTTCTTTTCGGTCTAGATCAATGCCTTTTTTTATTGCCTTCTTCGAGTCTCATTGGCTTCCTTTAACAATTTTGAGGCACGCACTGTCCAATGCCTCATCCTCTACCTTATACATAATTTAAAGCTTTTGTTCTTTTATTACTTTCTTTTTCTTTTCTGTCCCTCTAATTTTTCCATTTTATATCTTCTAAATAGGCACTGTAGGCTTTATATGCAACTTTATGACAAAATATCAAAAAGAGACATCCCTGGTAGTTTCTTGGTAACGCTGAATTGTCTCTAAGGCTTCAAGAACATGTGTTCTATTAGGTGGTGAAAGAATTTGGTTTCTATCTTTCAGTTTTCTGTTAAAAATTCTGTAGTTAAATCTTATGGCCACTAAAGAAAATACTACAGTGTTGTTATTGAGGATTTTTACTGAAAACATTGTGAGCAGCGATAGCTCAGTCAGTAGAGCGTCGGGCTCGCATCAGAAGGGTTATGGGATCTGTCCTCAGCGGAGCCTGCAATTCTGATGGTTGCGAGATCAGCGCTTGGATCTGGATAAAGACCGTCGTGTTTGCTAATGGTGGCTGGGGCACGTTAAATAGGTCGTGGTCACAAAGTCTCACATGTTCCCAAATCAATACCTCTGGGGGTACCTGATCAGGAGGTTATCGGCCTCTGATTGGGATCTAAATTACAATATGTGTGAGCGAATGGATGTGTGAAAGGGACCTTCCTGTAAAACGGATGTGTCATGTATGAAGAAGTCCAACCCTCTGGGGCAATAACACCCCCAATTGGGCCATATATGGCCCTCACGACAACAACACTGAAAACATTGTAGTCTTGAGACTTCTGTGGACCTAATTTGAGAATTGAAGGCTATAAGGATAATTAAGGATTTAAAACTTATGCAAATATCTAAAATGAGTGTAGAAACTGATCTGATGTTGTATCCTAACTTGAAACATGCAGAAAAATGAATCAAATCCTCACCTCGGACAATTTTTCCGTATCTTCGATAGCCTTAGAATAACGAGAAAACAGCTCCTTTTGTTCCATTATGTAATCATGAAGCATCATTTTTTTGTCGTTTTTCCTAAGCAACAAAATACAAGTTGATAATTTTATAAGAACCAATTTAACACATTAAACATTGTTGCTCCAGTAAAATACTTTAACACATCAAACAATAAAAATATTATCATTTGAAGAAACACTGCTTCCTTTTTATAAGGAATTAACTCCAAATTTGAAATGAAGTTTTCACAGAAGAAAGCTGAGAAAAATTCAGATTGTAAAAATTGCCTTATTAAATATTCCATGGACAAGATTTGTCAAAGCTAAATATTTTTAACACAAATCAGAGTATGAAAAAAATCATGATTTTTTTCGAATAAAAAAAATTAAATTTGGTTGAAATTAGATTTTTTAATTCATCCCTTGCCCATACAAGTTTAAATTTGGTGCCTGTGCTCAGTTGCATTTGGAGTACTGCGGGAAATGCTTGCAATTCAATCTCAATTCCACAGTTGTCAGTAGTACTTGTGAAATAGCATAAAATTTTCTCTTAAACCCCACTTTAAGTTGCAATTTTGGTTGCCCTGGTACAAACTGAATCAGGTAATCAAGAATGAAACATGTTGAAGATCTCTCCAAGAAATTTAAAATTAAAAAACTAAATATTTTTAAGAAGGTTTGCATGACGATCTAGCAATTGCAGATACCAATGTTTTACTTTCATGGTTGCCATGGCTTGGCCACAAAACTTGGAAATTCACATCCCTTAAAAAATTTTCTCCACAAAAAAAATTTCTAAAAACATTTTTTCAGTCTTGGTTACAAAATAATTAAATTTTAATTTCCTCCAAACGCTGTTCATAAATATTTTCATTTGCGAAACAATTTCATTATAGGTAAGTCTGCAGTAAGATGTTCATGCATCTAGACATACTTAACTGTTAAGCAATCATACATCGAGTTTAACATTTATATGCATTACCCTATATCACATTTAACAACAACAAAAAAAAAAACATCTACATATATACAAAATCCGGAATTGTTCAAAATCCGGACCTTTTGCTAAACAGAGTTTTTTTTTTTTTTTCTCATTTTTTAACATCTTTTCAACAATTTTTAAAGAACAAGAAGTAAACCCTGCACCTAACTGATGAAACAACGCAAAGTAACGAACATGTTCATAGTAAATACCACACAGAAAAATTAGATTTGCAAGAAAAAATTTTATTGAAAAGGATTTCCTTTTTAAAAATTATTCCTATTTAAAAAATCTGCTATTTTACTGTCGCAAACGCAAAATTCATGCGGGGGGGGGATAGATTAAGGTCTTTTTGACAAAAAATGCAAACAATCCGGAATGGCCGTTAAAAAGAACACTACATAACATCCAGTATAACAGTGTAGTGTTTTCTGTGGAAATTTTGAATGGCTTAAAAGTACCAAGAGCAAAACCCTTCCTATTTCTACTGCACAGTGCTTTGTTTTGAAGACCATGTGCTTAGGATGTAGCTACTGGAGGCAACAAAACTGCTTTATGCAGAGTAATTTTTGATAATTTATGCTATTATTTCACTAGCGCTTTGGCTGCAATCATGATCAGTAGTCATCCTGAAATCCCATTGTTTACTCACTGGGAGTATTTCTTTCTTCTGCATCAGTAAAACTTTCCTTGTGTGAGTATTACTTACTAGGGTTGTCTGTCGTGTGTTTAGCACAGCTGAGCCAAATATGACCCTCGCACCAATCAACCTGAAAGTGGCGACAGCCTTTCTCTCTGAGTTGTGGAGCCCAACAAAAGGCTTTTAAAGTTTTGACATGTAATTAAGGTTACTGACTTGCATGGTCTCAATGCAATTGGGTTGATTGCCATGCCCCTCTTAGCCCAGCCACACTGGAGCAACATGCTATGATATTATACTATCTATAGAATTATGGGCCGTTTTATCTATAAGCTCTAAAGTAACCTCAATAAGAATTTTTATAAGCTCATTTATTTTGTTTCATGACTTCTCTAGAATTTCTTTCCTCAATACAATTTTTTTGAGGGAACAGAATTGTTTCTAAAAAAATGTGCTCTAGAAATGTATTTCTATACACTTGTTTAGAGAAGTTCGACAGAAAAGTGGTCATGAAACGATAGAAATGAGACTAGAATTTTATAGGTTTGTATAGATTTTTAGACTTATAGAAAAACAGACCATAATTCTATAGGATTCAATAGATTACATTCTATAGAATTTTTTTTAAGGGTAGGCATACTCCAGTTTAAAACTAAATTTCAGACAATTTAATGTTACAGGACAGATGTTGGATCAATGTGTGGCTTGCCTTAGCAAACACATTTGCAGCTTTATTGCTGTGAGTGCCAAAATGACTTAAAATCCATGATCATAACACTGGTCAAGGAGTAATCTGCTCTCCTGAACTCTATGGCACAATAAGAATTATTTATATTTTAATTCTATAATAATTTTATGTTAAGAACAATATCTGGGTAGGGATAATATACGTACAATTTTTCTGTGGCAAGTAATTCTTCTAATAGTCTTTTATTCTTATTTTCAACCTCCATCCTCTCTGCTCGAACTTTTTCCAATGTTTTCAGGGTCTCGTCATATTTACCCTCGAGCCCTTTCCATTTTTCTTTTGCTTGCTGCAAATGTACAAGAAATCTTTTATAAACAAATTTTCAAACAGAAAAAATGATCCCATGAAACATCTAAGGATAAAAGTATTGTATAGCAAAAACTCCATTCCATCAAATGATTTGGTAGTTTAGCACAGTGCTCCCCAACCTTTTTATCGCCGCGGACCGGATCAACGTTTGATAAATTTACGCAGCCCGCTGAGGGGTGGACGTTGATTGTTTATATCTTAGACTGTTTTGATTTAATAATTTTAATTTAATTGTATTTAAACATGACTTCAAAATGAAATACAGTAATACCAAAAAATGAATATAAGGTTATTTAACATTTTAACTCACTAGAATGCTAAATCAATGAGAATCCTGAGCTTGTTTCTTTGCAACTAGATGATTTCATCAGGGGGTAATCGGAGACAATGACACCCGAAGTGTGTTGCTTACGTCCAGTTTATTCCGTTGTTTTGTTTTGGTTGCTGTCACTGCAGAAAACCCCGCTTCAGACTGATAGTTTGTCGGAAATGGCAATAGGGATTTAAGTGCTGTGGTTACAATCTCAGGGTATTCCGCCATGACTTTAAGCCAGAACACCGACAGAATTGTTGTCTCGAACGTAGTTTTAAGGCCGCCTTCATTCGCAATCTCCAGCAGTTGATCTTCTTCTTGCACAGACATGCTAGATTCACCTGATTTGTTGACAATTGGGTAGCAGATCCATTCCTTACTGGTTCGTGGGTATTTTGTGGTTGGGAAGTAGCGCTCGAACTCTTTTAAAAGCAAAGACAGGTGATCGTGCACCAACTGGGAGAATGAATGTTTAGGCTCAGTCTCGCCTAAAATCCCCACTAATGTCTGAAACATGTCCAAAATGCCTCTGTTCACGCACTGTCCCCGCAACTTCAGTTTGGCTTTAAATGCAGCTACTTTGTCTACCAACTTGAAAACAGTTGTCACATTTGGAAAATAGAGACATACAGAATTCAGAAATCATAATTGAAGCTCTAGTGACAAAACAAATATCAAGTTCTGATTTACCGCCTCCTAATTTGAGTGGACATTTCATAGATAAGAACCGCACAAACCCGAGAGACACCACAGTATATAAAATGGAAATAATTTAATGTTCCTTGGGCGGCCTGGTACCATTTGATCCATGGACCGGTACCGGCCCGGGGGTTGGGGACCACTGGTTTAGCACATTATGAGCTAATATCATCAGGTTATGAAAAATAATCGGATGCATTTGATTTCAATTGGATTTTTATGAATTTAATTGACCCATTGCCCATACCAAGTTTAAACTTGTTGGATTTGAAACACGCAAATCAACGTAGTTTCTATAGAGCTTTGATTTACATTAAACTGGTGACATGAAATTTTTGGACTTAGATAAATAAATAACATTAGCGCCTCCCATTAACACCATATAAAATTTTGTTTAAATTATTCAAAAATCAAAAAATTTCGAGAATTTTTTTGCAATATGTATATGTATGTATATATATATATATATATATATATATATATATTCCTTAAGTAATTAAGCACCAAAAAATTTATGCAAAAAAGAAATCGCACAGCTCATTAATATTTAGTTTGCATAAAGTATTTATTTATGAAAAAATTAAAAAATGAGAAAAGACATGCAACTATAGATAAATTGAAATAAAATATACCTATTTTTCTAATTTTCTCTCAGAATTGATAAGTATTCCAAGCACACAAAAAGAGTTTATACATAACAATAAAGAAAATGGTGCTTTTCTCTACAAACAGCATAAAATAAGTGTAATAACATTCCCTTTGAACATGACTATTGAGTGAAATTTTGACACACTAGCACCCTCTGTTGATCATGACTACTAACTTACCAGTAGTAAGACATACTCCCAGATAAGATGCCTTGTTCAGATGCAATTGCTAACTATAAAATGTTTTTATTCCCTCAGATGTTAAAGTGTTGTGTCAATCTCCCAGTTATTATGATGTAGACCAGTGGTGCCCAAACCGTAAGTCGTGACCCCTTTAGGGGTCACATGAAAATTTTTTTGGATTGCCAAATTCAAAGAAATTTATTCGACAATAAAAAATATAAGGCCTTTTTTCAACCAGTCTCGGGTACCAGTAAAATAGTGTGAAATGAGATAATATTATTTATAAAAAAATTGCTATATTTTTTTACCGAAAATATTGTTTGTATTAGTATCTAATATCTATACTTCAGCAACCAGCAGGCAAACACACATAGTGATAAAAGATAATTGTCAATTTGAGATGCCCTTTACATGCTCTCTGGTGGGATTCTTATGCAACTTGGGTCGGTCTGAGGTTTAGCAGTGGCCCTCTTTACTACAGCGCTTTCACTTTAGGTGTGCCTCCCAGCTATTTAGTCTTTATACTGTGATCACAGCAAGGACCGTGCAGTTCTTTCCATCTGTGCCTCAGTACTTGGGTTGTGAAGCTTCTTACATTCATTCAAGTGCATTCTGTAATTCTTTTTATATACTGCATTTGTTAATTCTATGTAAAATTTTCAATAGGATATGTATATAACATACTTTTTAAGTATAGAGCAGTTCAGTAGCAGGCACGGAGGGCAATAATAAGCAATCAATATAGATATTCAAATGTTTATAAATAAAAGCTGGTTTTTTCTCCTAAAATAACTATGTTGGCGATTAAAAAAACATATATTGTCTATCCAGGGGTTGCGACAAATTAGTACACTAAATGGGGGGGGGGGGATAAAAATAGTTTGCCTACCACTGATGTAGACTCCCACAATTGCATCATTCATAATCATTGAAATAGCTTCCCACTTCAATTCATAATCTATTTTGTTAACATACTCAATTATATCTCCAATTAAATTTAAATAAAAATTAACCAACATTTTACACAAAACAAAATTGAAAATATTAAAATTCCCAATTATAAAGATTTATGTGCAAAATTGGAATGCTTTTCTGATACTGCCAGAAACGTTTTCATTGTGTGACTCATTTATTTTTTTCAGAAACATACTACTTTAATTATTTGATATAGTTCTTAACTTATTCAAATAAAATAACATGCATCTTGTTCTCAGTAATTCATTTTCATTATTTATAAACCTAAACACAGAAAGAGAAATGAAATAAAAAATTTTAATAAAAATCACTTGATTTAAATCTGCACACTCCACTAGAATGGCTGGATATTCTTTGAATATGAAGCAATTCCTCATACCAGTACATCTGCTAACCTCCAAGAAACATGGAAGGTTTTTACACAGAAAAACCAACATCTGACTGTCACACAAATGAAAAATTTTAAAAATAACTTAAAAATAAAATTAATTAAAAGGGCTAAATTAACTATAATTGTGCTATTTAGGGTTTACAACGAACACAATCCAAGACCAAAAAGTAACCCTACTCTCTACTACCGTTATACACTTGGTGCCACTTCAAACTCGGCAAAAGAAATTGACGCCAAATATACACTAATGTGAGTAATTAAAATATTTTGGAGAATGTTTCTTGAAAACTAGTGTTGAAGAAGGGTTCTACAACCATCTTGCAACCATTGATTCAATGTTTTTCTTTCATGCTTAGCACCAAAACTTTGAAACTGGCAGCACTTAAATGGATGCATAATTTTTGGGTGCTGCCAATGACAGCACAACTGATGTTCAGTGAGCTTTTAATTGTGGCCCTAGTTTGCTAAACAGGATTCAAAAATAGAATTCAGATAATTTTTTGCAATTGTTGTAGGGGCTGTGTGTAGCTACAATGTACTACAAGGTTACTAACAATATTTATCTAAAATGTAAGTCTTTTGAACTTATCTAAAATAATAAAAATACCTCTTTGTTTGAGTCCAGTTCTCTTTCCTTTTGTGTTTCTTGGGCCAATGCAACTTTGGTGGCTAGAGAGAGTTGAGATATCTTCATTTCACTCTGATAAAACAGAAACAGGCATACATTTAAAGAGTAACAAACAATTTGAAGCATACAAAATTCGGTCAGCCATATACCTCAAAATGCTTCATCTCCAATACATAGGTTTCACATCACATGCATAGTATGAAGAAAATTGGTATCTACTATTTAAATAGCCAAAGGTTTCAGTACAAAAAAAAAATACTTTAATTACTGTGTAAATCCTTTTTAAGCATGACCACTAGGCCTTCAGCCCTACAAACGGCAAAATGACGTCTACTTGTGACGGAGCACATAATGAGTGAGCAACAGCTACTCCTAATAAGTACAATCATTAATATCAATGCATGTACAAACTGGGATCCGAACCCGCAATAGACTGTGTGGCAGACAAGCGCTGACCGCTATACCAACTAGGTGGCTAGTACTGTGTAAATCATGAAAACTTAGCAACATTTCGAAACAACATCATGGTAATTCAATTTATTAGCTAAATTGTGTTTACCCAGGGTTTGTACTTTTTGATAAAGTCAATTCCTGAAGTAGTTCAGTTTTCCAGGATTTCTCAATTTAAATGAAATATCATTCACTTGTCAATCTTCACCACAATAGGAAAAAACCTAAAATAAAGGCAACAGCCTTCCTCTTTCTGAACACAATCATTAAGCAAACATGGAAATAAAAAATTAAGGATAAAAGTTATTTAGACTACTTAGGGTTCGTACGTTTTAAAGAGAAGCAAATTTCAGTAGCATTTTTAAGTTTTCCATAAGGTAAAATGCAATTTATTTGAAATCACAGCAAAAAATATTCATTTATATAGTGCAATTTCCTCTGTTTGCAATCATTTACCCTAAAAAAAATCTCATCTGATGGCAGCATAAAGAATGAAAAAAAAATCAATCAGAAAATCTCAGTAAAAACAACCATTCTGTCTGTGAGCAAATCATTGAATAAACAAGGGACAAAAAACTAAACAAGAACAATAAGTGGAGTATGTGTGTTCCGTTACACATTTCTAACTAGATTTTCATTTCAGCTTTATTTCGTTTTTTTCCAATAGGTTTCCAAAACCAATTTGGAAATATAATAAAACTGTTTTTGCATTAATAATGAGAATCAAAATATAAAAAATATCCTAGTATATTTGAGCTTTCAAGAAGCCCAAGTAAAATCAAGGTTTTTTCTAGTACCTACTCTTGAATATGTTTGAATTCATTTTCAATCCTTGAATTCCAAACCTTCAAGGATTTTCTGGGGACGTTGAAAAGTTTGATTTATTTTCAATCCTCGACTTTTAAAAATTCAAGGACTTCCGGATGAGTTTTATTGTCTATTATCTTGATAATACATGCATTAAAATTCTAAAGTGAACATACAAGACTGTCCTATTACCTCGTTCAATATCTGACTTTTCTGTGACAGTAGGCTCTTGAAAATTGTATTTACAGAGTCAATTTTATTTTGGATGTCCTCTAACTTTGTCCGTGCACTGGGTCCTTGAGAAAAGACATTCTGCATGGGTTGCATCTTACAATCGGGAAAGATGACATGCAGACTAGAACACACAGATCTCACTTGAGGATCATGGATGTCTGTGAGAATCTCCAAAACCTTATCCGACGCTTGAGATACAGAAGAATACATTTCGTTGAAGGATTCACTGGCAGAAGTGCCCTGAAGAATAAAAATACCAACCTTTAACACTAGACAATAAACTACTTAATCAAATTTGCTGAACATAAATTAATAGATAGTCATGTTACCATTAAAATAACATACCTTCACTTTGAAAGATTAATCTTGTGAGTGGGTTATTGAAATTCAAATTTATCAAGTCTATGATATATTACATGATCTGACCAGGAGAGTTTTCAGCCTTTAAAAAATACTTCTAACTTTTTTAAATAAAAATTAAAAATAGTCAAAAATGTTTTTAATGCCTTAAAACTTAATACAAGAGATATACAAGGCTCAGATTCCCTACAGCCCGTATTTGGCACCTTGTCTTCTGGCTTTTACTACAGCTAAAATCACCTCTGAAAGGAAAGATATTTCAGACTATGGAAGAGGTCATCCCCACCTCTATGCGAAAGACACTGGACCTTTTGGTGTGAGGGGTGGGTGGGGGTCAATAAGGGAAGGAAGATCATGGATGAGATTCAGAATACTACAAAGCAGCTGATGGCGATCCCAATAGACTTTGCAGAGAGGTGGAAAAAGTTTAAACTTGACAAGTGTTGAAATGGAGAAACTGGTGTTAACTCCCAAAGTCCCTACTTTGTAGATAAGGTGTCATGAGTCCTAGGTACAATGTTTCATATTACATGGCTAGTTACTTTTCAGACAGATCTCATGCATTGTGATTTAACTATTTGTATGTTAAAGGAGGCCACATGAACCTCAAAGATCCGGCAATGCTATTGCATTAGAATGATTCTACGTAAAAAAATACTTGTTTACAATGCAGATTAATTTAATAAAAAACATCATTCAAGTAAGATATGTCAGCCACTTCTAGAAAGCAACTTTTAACAGAAAACAAATGCCTAATTTTAAAGGGACAAATGCACATATTTCATTTGTCTGATTATCTTAAGTCAATTTTAAAAGATATTACTTCATGATGTAAAAGCATTGTAATCGATGTATATTTTGCTACTGTACATGGAACAGCATCTATTTTAATTTTTGTTTACATTTGAAAAGTAAACAAGCCTTTCAAGATCTAAAAAATGTATATTAAATTGCCTTAATTGCCATAAATTTTATTGGAAATAGGAATCATCACCAGAAAAATTGTACGAAATGCTGTTATATACTTTTAAATACTTCATTTCATTTCAAGGTATGAAATCCTGTGTGAATATGGAAGCTATATTCATTATAAATATACTGAAATAAGGTACGACATGTACGTAATGACACTTTGGAATCAATAGATATAAGCAATTAAGCTTAGTATAAATGCTATGCACTGGTCTTCTAATTAATTCGAATTAACAGAAGATTAATAAAGTAAGCACTTGATTTGAATTCAAAGAGAATAAAAAACTTACCTTATCCAAGGTTTGTGAATACTGCATCTCTACTTCCCAGCAGTTTTGCTGTATGTTTTTCAGTGCTGCCTTCTTTGCTTGCAGTCTCTCAGACAGTTCTTTTTTCTGTTCTTCATAGTATGACACCTGCTTCTTCCCATCAAATCCCTGGGCATCATAAGCCTCCTGTTTTTGGTCCCGGGTCGCATTCAGAACAAACAGTTCAGCCTCTGTCAGAGCAAAGCATAAATGGGATTTGTATAAAACTTACACACGATTCAAGTACATGTCACATTGTTGAATTATTAATAGCAGGCCTTAAAAGGTCTGTTAGGTTAGTTCTATTGTATTTTATGGCGCAAGAGCCATATTTGGCAATGCCTGCGCCAGGCACAAGACAGACAACAGCAACTAATGTACATACACACAACACAGAAAACAAAAATACACCCAAGAAGGATAGTTGAATTGACGTTACACCTTGTTATTTCGATCCACGGTAAGATGACGAAGTCACCAGCACAGTTGGAATCACTCCCCAAACTTCCACAGCACGACAACATGAGGATGAGGCCACAACAGATTTACCATGCACCAACCCTATGTTCACAGAGGTTTTTTGTTGGACCAAGTTTTGAACTCAGAACCCTTTGTTTGCTAACACATTACTCAGCAACATTCAGGACAGACATTAAAGACCTTGCCAAGAATTTTAAAATTAAAAATAAATTTCTTAATAGGGTATTTATGACAGTCTAGTCGAAGCCACAGATTCTGCTGTTTTTCTTTCATAGTTGCTACTGTCTAGCACCAAAACCATAAAATTGATGAATAAAAAAATTTTCCCCTAAAGAAGAATTTGAAATACATTTTTTTTCGTCCACTGTTTAAAAAAAGGAACAACGTTTTGCTAACCTTTGGTGAATTTCCAAAAAAAGGTTTAAAATTTTTTTTGAATAGGAACTTTTGAGACTATTTTACTCGATAAGATACCTAGTCACCAATGTTGAAAAATAGTAGCAAAAGTCCCCTTTTTGTTATCTGTGTGTGTTTGGGGAATTTTCTCACTAGTTTGATTTTAAGAAAGCATAAGAAGTCCAATCTCTGAGATCTATTCTTGAGTTCCAAATAGATAAGGCTTATCTTATAATTAAGTATTCAAACACACTAGTGATGGAAGCTAAAATTTAAAAAAGGTTGTCAATCGCCATTTTAGGGAAGCAAGACGTCCATCGTCATCAGGACAGAAGTAAGTCACAAGATGAAATGTGGGTTTAAATATGTTCTAAAATAGTGTTGCCTCATGTTCAATTCTTTACTTAAGCATAGCTGCCAACTGGATAAGGTAAAAAAACAGAAGAATTTATTATTCATACTTGGCATCGACATTTTATTAAAAATATGAACCAAAGGGCGGAAATTTATGATTTAAATTAAAAATTTTAGTAATATCAGTAATACAATGTATTAAAACAACCTTTAGAAAACTTAAACAAACCTCAATTTAAACTAATTTTAGAAAATAACTATAAACCTTAACATAACCTTGTATACATAACAGTTTAACATACATCAGGTTTATGTTTGTTTCTTAATAATAGCATAACTTAAATGCACAATTCTGGATTATAATATTTCTATTGGTGGAGTGGTAGCAAACTGGACAGTAGCAGCAAGGCGTTTTTTTTTTCTTTTCTTTTCTTTTTGTTTTTTTTGTCGACAAACTAAGATGGTGGCCTCAATAGTCTTCAGTTCTAAACTTCTAAATAGGGTTGCCTTAACAGTATAAATTGAAGGTAGCCACTTTGGCGAGAAATCGTCCACTGTCCCGTTTGCTACCACTCCATCTTTCTATTCTTGGCTATATTTATTTACACATTACTTCGGTAACACGTAAGTTGGGAATGCTCGGTAATCTATTGTCTAGTGATAATCTTTAAAAAATGCAAAAAGAGGGGAAAACCTTGTTTCCAACAGGAAAAATTATGAAAAATCGGAAAGTTTCCGGGTAATCCGGAAGGATTGGCAGCTATGCTTAAGTTATCCAGATTGCTTGTAAAGGTGGGAAAAATGGAAAAGCTATGTAGACATTCATATCCAATCAGGAAACTAAATGCGATGCCAGTAATAGCACATTAAAAAACATCTGGTCATGGAATCGTCAGGTTAGACTTAGAAATAGATTTGTTGCACATTTAAAACAATAGATATAAGCTGCTCAGATTAGTGACTGCTCTTAATAAGTGAGGGGAAAATAAATTGAAAGTTTAATGTTCAAAGTGGAAGCATAAATGATTGTTACCTTTTGCTGCACAATCTTCTGAAAGGTTTTGACAAACTTCCATTTTCTTCTTCTTAAGATCCTTCATTTTCAAGAAATAGTCTTCATATTTCTTGAGGTCATTACCTTGTTGCTCACACAGATTCTTTAGATAATCAATTTTGTCCTAGTAGAAAAGTCTATTAGTGTAAAGGAACATCTTCACATGTCTCACTATACAAAAGGCAAGACATGTGACGACGTGGATTACTTTTTATTATTGCTGTATCATGGTTAAAGTTAAATAAAAGTATTGAAATACTTTCACAAGGAATTGCTCGCTCACAATCAATATCAAATCATAGAAGTCAAGAAACGGGCAATGCAAGTGATAATATTAATGATAAAATAGTAGAAGGCCCATGAGGCACATTCATACAGAAATTTAACAAAAACACACAAGACACAGTATAACTAAATTATTGATAAACGTAATGAAGGCAGTACCAGATTAAGGTGTTTACCTTTATTTCCATTTAGAAATGTTGAGATGCAGTTTTGAGCTACAAATTTCGTTAAGTTTTTCTGAGATTACCAAGACAGATGCATTTTTGAGTTGAGATTTATTGGCTGACTACTATTCTGAATAATTTGAGTTCTAAATATTTATGGACAATGAAGCATATAAATGGCATAAGCACTATAAGAGAGTAATAACATAAGCACAGGAATAGCAATAAATTATTTCTAGAACCCATTGTATTCCAATTGGACTACAGCTAGTAGACGCATAACAAGATACTTGAAAGGAATCAGATCCCTTTCAATCACAAAATTTAAAAACCTGCAAGATTTATTTACTCAGCAATATTTTAATGAAACCTGTTTTGGATTTGCAGAGAATCAAAGCTCGGAATGTAGTAGATAGTTGAATTAACATCGCACTGGAGACACTCAGCAGGCTACTGGCAATGGCTTGGGATCAATCGCAAAGGGAGAGATCAGAGAACACCACCACTTAATTTTGATCCATGGTCAAATGGCAAGGTCAGCACCTGTGTGTGTGTGAACTGACACTCCACTCTCCAAATTTCCACATCATGCCAACATGAAGGCAGTCGAGGCCACAACAGATTTAACGTGCACCAACCCCCATGTACATAATGAAACTCGGAAACAGAATGGGAAAACAAAGAATAAAGTTTACGACCAAAAATGAAATTCTGAGTTTAAGACAATTTAGGAGATTGGGAGTAGGGGGAATTTTTTTTGTTTTTCCTTGTCACTTCTGGTGGTTGCCATGACGAGGTACCTCATCATAAAAAATACATCAATACCTTCATGTTTAATTATCTCATCATTAGCAAAATTCATCAGATCTTGATGGACAAAATTTCTGGCAAAAACCACTTCGAGGGTTAATCATTGAAGTTGAATCGGTCTACTAAAAGTCACTTAAAAGAAGTTCAATATAGGCATCAAGCCAGAGTTCTTACATATTTATTAACTTTTAGGACTATGGTGCCCAAATTTTGTTACCTACATCTCAGAAAGGCATATTTTCCAAACTTCCTTCCGCTTTACAGCTTCAGATATGAGGGGCATGAATGACTTTTACACTGACTGCATAGTGTGCTTTCCGTTCATACCCTTGTCGTAATGCCGCTCAATGGAAATAGGGGGAAATGATTCTAACATTTTGAATCACCACTCAGGTTTGTTACTTTTTAATTATTTGTGCTCTTTTCAACTCCACTTGATGCTCTGAGAGAAGAAATGTAAGTTTGGATTAAAATTTGTTTCTGGAAGTCTGGACAATAACCAAATACCTACTCCAGTTGTTTCATTTATTATACTTGTATTTCATAATGTATGTACAGGGTGCATTATGAAAGTAATGCGCATGATTTTATTGTGACGCGACTATCCATCGCAGCGCGCTCAGATTGATCGAAAAATGTGGTGGGGGATCTGCCCTTCCAAACGCGCCCAGTCTCAGTTCACTCCGAGCAGTATAACATGTATTCATGCAAAGTCTTTTTTTTTTGTGTGTATCACGGCGTGATTAAGTGTTTGCTGGAACAGCGGTATGCGATAAAGTTTTGTATGCGGCTTGGAAAGAATGCAACGGAAACTTATTAAATGGTTCAAGAGGTCTTTAAGGAGGAATGTATTTAGAGATATCAATGTGGAAAGTGGCACAAGGCCTTCAAGGAGGGCAGGGAGAAGGTCACGACGAGCACCGTTCTAGACGCCCAACAACAGCCCAAACCGATGAAAACGTCCAGCGTGTGCGCGAAGTTTAGAGGTCAGACCGTCGGTTAAGCCTCCAGGCAATCGCTAACACCCTGAACTTGTCAACATTTGCGGTACATAGGATAGTGACGGAGGATTTGCAAATGCAAAAGGTCTGTGCGAAGCTTGTGCCGAAGGTGTTGACGGAGGAACAGAAAGAAGTTCGAGTTTTACACAGTGAAGAATTGTTGCAACTGTTTAGAAATGATCCAGGCTTTTTAAACTCTTGTGTAACCGGGGACGAATCCTGGATGTTCGAGTACAATCCAGAATCCAAAAGGCAGAGTTCCGAGTAGCACACACAATCTTCTCCCAAACCCAAAAAAGCGCGCATTAGCAAGTCTCGCATCAAAACAATGCTGATTGTCTTCTTTGACATTTGAAGAATCGTCCATTTTGAGTTTGTACCGCAAGGACAATTTGTCAACGCTACTTTTTACCTAGAGGTGCTCAAGAGACTGAAACGCCGGGTCACGCGCTTCCGGCCTGACATCAAAGACATCTTCAAGCTCCACCACGACAATGCCCCCAGCCACACGGCCTTTGTCGTCACCAACTACCTGACCCAGAACACGACCCCCTTGGTGCCCCAGCCTCTTTACAGCCCTGACTTGGCTCTGTGTCTTTTTTTGTTCCCCTGACTGAAGAGAGAGCTGAAGGGAAAGCACTGGGAGTCGGTGGAAAACATCCAACATCATGTTACAAGATTCCCGAGAGGCATTCCAGTCGTGGAGTTTCAGGGTGACTTCTAGACGTGTCCGAATCGTCTCCGCAAGTGTATTGATGCACAAGGGGACTATTTTGAAGAATTTTAACCATTTGTACCAATAGGATCAATAAATCTTTTTTTCCCAGAAAATACGTATTACTTTCATAATGCACCCTGAATGGCCTATACTTGACCCCAATTCCATCCACTTAGCTATCTGAACAATGGCGACACTCATATCAATGCCAGCGCCACAGAGTACATAAGATGGAGCAAAGCCATAACAGGAGGAACGAAAGAGCGAAGTCAACAGCTGTGAAACGCTCATCGATGCGTTTGTTTTGATGTCTCCTTTAGTTACGCTTAAGAGCCTAAAGCTATGAACTCAATCGTAAAATATAATGTCTTTACATTGAAACTGAGTTATTCTTTAGTCCCCCTTCATCCAAACACCCCTATACTAACCCAATCAGAACATGTATTATGTTCATGAACAATTTTTGTACAAGCAGGTTGATTTAATTTGATTTTCTAGTCACTTTTGAAAGACTTAAGTTAATTAGACCAATTTAAAACAGGAAGTTCAAAAGTACCGCTAACAATCAAAATGTTTCAAAAACCAAGTGGGGATTTTAAATAAATGTACTGTAACCATTCCTTCATGAGCTGTGTTCTGACAACAAAGAAAAGCTCCTTCGATGAGAACATTTGTGCCTTCTCGAGTCAGACTGTTGGGCGGTATGTTTTAAGGCATTCTACCAATGATAAAGAGTTCATGAGAGAGAAAGATAATAAGATATATTATATTCCACATACTCAGATGTCATCAGTTAACTAGAAGGAAAGCAATGACCATTATAGTTATAGTACAGATGTGTAACATTCGCAGGATAATTTTGTGTGAAATTTTTCAAGAGCTTGCTTTCTATATGAATCAATAAATATATTGGACAAAGCATTAGTAACTAAGCTTCATTCCTATTATTCTTGAGAAACCGTAATGTCTTACTTGGGGTTATGAATGTTCATTTAGATTTTCAAAGTTTCTAATACTAGAATAGTACACCTATCTATAATTAATACACTGATAACAACCCACATTTTTTTTTTCAACTCATTACTCTTGAACAGGTTATCTTTATGCATAAAAGAATTGAGAGAGGAGGCAGCAAAAGAAGCCATGTTAAAGTCTTTTTTACTCCTTTCTAGAATTTAGTACGACCATCGTACTCTGAGTTCTTTGCTACAGATCTGTCATATCAGTCAGTTTGCAGATAATAGCATTTTTGTCAAGCAAGATTTATACTTTTAACTTCTGTATAAATTTGCTGATGAGTAGGCAAAAATAAATATTTTGAGTCACAAAAATAGGCGCAATTCTTTTCAGATATATTTTAAGTCACGATGACCTTTAAAGTGAAGATGATGGCAGGCCAAGGCGAGGTCATGTTAATGAGCCATCCTTTTGGATACATGAGAATACTAAAACAGTACTGAATCAGAGCAAGATGTCGATGGAATTCACTCACATAATCAATGCTGTTAATATTGTAAAGTGAATGAGCATGAAGCCCAAATAAAATGGGCTACCATTATACTATGTAATACAATGGTTGTTAACTAGGCTAGCTTTGGTAGTGATCATGTACACAACCTACATACTGGATCTGAATCATTCGAATATTTTAAATTCCAAGAATTCCTAATAACCTTCTGTTTTTCTCACATATATTTTAAATTCCAAGAATTCCTAATAACCTTCTGTTTTTCTTGCATAAATTAGCAACACTTTTCATTTAAATACAACAAATACATGAATAATTGTAGAAACTAATACCATTTTTGCACACTATAGCTGTTTTAACCAAGTATTGCAAATAAACTTTCTTAAAACAGCTGTTTTATCCCAATGGATTGTATCGATGTTTAAATTATTATAAAACAAAAAAATCCCAATTCTTTAATCTAATTCATATTGACTGCTTACTAGAAAACTGTAGAAAAAAGTTACCTATAAATCAGGTGTCAAAGGTTATTATTTGTCCATGGAAAGAACATTAGTTTGTTAGTTATACTAATGGATGTAATGTTGTATAGTCAGTCACGCAGCCTTTAAAAAGGGCTATTTTTTAAGAGTATATAGTGGACATGTTCTGATTTTAAAGCAGAGATAAAGACAACCCTCTCCAAAAAATTGCCCTCGTACTTCTTGGTGTAATCTTTGGCAAAAGAGATATCACCTGCGCAACTTTCAATGATTCCAGAAGAGCTCACACAATGATCGACAGGGTGGGGCTTTGAACAAAAGGAAGATTCTCTTAAGGGCCCGTCACTGACAACTTGCAAATGGTGATGGATGTCCAGTGGTCACTTAAAAGGGGACAAAAATCTTTGGTACAGTATCTGTACCAAGTCGCTATAGAAAGAAAAACCTTCATGCAGGGGTTAAAACAGTCAAAATGTAGAAAAGAGGAAAATCTACGTGTTATTTTGTTTACTACAAAAAAAGCTGAATAAGAATAGTATATTTGTGTACTAATGTGTGTAAAGAACAATGGTTCAGCCAGAAATTTTTTTGAGGGAGGTTTTAGTCTGATAAAGGCCCTATAAAGTCCACTAAAAATAAAATTTGTATTTGGAAGTAAGGATGTTAACCCATAACCTTCCATGGCTGCACCACTAGTACAGAATGTGTTTATTACAAGCATGTATTTTTGCCTATTATTTAGCTTTATAAAGTCCACTATAAACAATGAAATTTGTCTTTGGAAGGGGGGCTTTAACCCATATTCCCCTTATTGTGGCTGCACCATTGGTACAGAATATGTATTTATGACAAGTATGTATTTTTATAATTCAAAAGCACTATATTCAACTTTTCTTTTGCATCTTTTCAAACACTTTTTATAGTTAGGATATTCACTTTCCTTATATTTTTTTAACCTTAAATCTTTGGATGTAATTATTTAATTCTAAAGAAAAAATTGTAGAAAAAGTGAAACTTTTCAGAAGAAGAAAAAAGCGGAAATCCCCGTAAACTTAGAAGATTTTCACCCCTGTTCATAGTACAACTGTTATACCGTTATGTATTTGGAAGTAAGGATGTTAACCCATAACCTTCCATGGCTGCACCACTAGTACAGAATGTGTTTATTACAAGCATGTATTTTTGCCTATTATTTAGCTTTATAAAGTCCACTATAAACAATGAAATTTGTCTTTGGAAGGGGGGCTTTAACCCATATTCCCTTTATTGTGGCTGCACCATTGGTACAGAATATATATTTATGACAAGTATGTATTTTTATAATTCAAAAGCACTATATTCAACTTTTCTTTTGCATCTTTTCAAACACTTTTTATAGTTAGGATATTCACTTTCCTTATATTTTTTTAACCTTAAATCTTTGGATGTAATTATTTAATTCTAAAGAAAAAATTGTAGAAAAAGTGAAACTTTTTAGAAGAAAAAAAAAAGCGGAAATCCCCGTAAACGCAGAAGATTGTCACCCCTGTTCATAGTACAACTGTTATACCGGCTGTAATCTATAGGTTAACAAAGAACATAAAGCTTAGAGGTAAAGAAAAACCTCATGGTACAACTGTTATACTGGCTGTAATCTAAAGGTTAACATAGAAAATAAAGTTGGAGTAAAAAATTATTTTGTACTATAAAAACAAAATATTTACGCAAAATATTCAAGTTTCCAATCGAT
The DNA here is from genome assembly GCA_947359465.1 of Metellina segmentata. Taxonomy (NCBI): domain Eukaryota; kingdom Metazoa; phylum Arthropoda; class Arachnida; order Araneae; family Tetragnathidae; genus Metellina; species Metellina segmentata. The sequence continues at coordinate 99,074,497 of OX375882.1, forward strand.
GAAAGTTCATTAAACCACGGGGGAAAATTCAACACAAGTGCACTTACAACTTCACTTTGCACATCTTCCAGTCTGTTCTTGACATCTTCATTATTTTGCGACAGTTCATCAATGTTATGAGGAATTTGAGTATCCTTGACTGAAAAATTAGAAACACATCACTAGACTATTTCACAAATCTTGACTTATTAGAGCCGTTTTTCATTGAGATCTCTGAAGTTCATTTATTTATTAATTTTAAGTAGAACCAAGCATTAAGTGTTAAATGATTGCTTGCATTTTGTTTACTGTTCTTTTCTTTAACCCACTCAAATTGTCAGAATTATACTTTTTGCACAGCATGGTTCCAAACGATCTTCCAGCTTCTCTAATAAAATTGTATCCTACTGCATAAAAGGACAACTTGCGATGATGTAGATAATTTTTTATCCTCTATTATGGTAAAAAGTTAAATGAAATATTTAAATGCTTTCACAAGAAATTGCTCATACACTATAAATAAACATTAAATCATGATATAGATGTTATGGTATAGAAGTAAGGGAAGCAATACTTGGCAAAATAGAAAACAAAGGACACAGAAATTTACTGAACATATGTGAGTGATAGTATAATTAAATTATGGATAAGTATGTCATTTTCTATATTTGGCAATGCCTGTAACAGATATAGTTTTGAGCTGTGAATTTAATGCAGTAAAGTTATTTTCTCTGTTTTTGACTGAAATGTATTTTTGAGATTTGTTACTTGATTTACTACTCTGAGTATTTTAGTAGTAAATAATCATGAACAATGAAGTGTATCAAAGGTATGTATACTCAGTATTTATAATAGCTCAGCTTAAGAAAATAAGCACTTGAATAGCAACAAGCCTGTTGGGGTCTGTCTAGAGTCAATGGGCGTTGCTGCTAGTGCTATGGGGAAAAAATGTCATAACTCAAAAATTGCTACTATTCTGTTAACACTACTCAGATTTGGGAATATTTGCGTCTTCAATGCAGAAATGTTTAATCTGTCAATTTACAGATTTTGTGAATTAATAAAATTACATTTTACTGAGAATGTCACTATTAAACAATTACTGCTCTTCAGCTAACATGAGTCAGACTTGACATTTAAATATTCCATGTAGAAAAGTTTTATACCTCCTTTAGACTTTCTCACAAAATTGTCAGCATTTGACTCGGATCTTGAACTGATTCGAGGAATAGAAGTGTTTCATCAGATCCTACAAGGTTTAGTCAGTCCAAAACCTTAAAAACAACTCTCATACTTTTGTGCATCCAACACAATTTTTTTTTTTAACAATCAGACTAATTTAAAAATTATTAATTCATAATTTGCAACCATTTTTATAACAGGAATCGAATAATAAAAAAAAATGTGTCCATATATTTGAAAGGACCAAAATATCAAATTTGATTTTCATGAAGTTAACTTTATTTTAACAGTAGGTTTTCTCCATTTTTAATGAATGATTATTAATTAGTTAATTGATGAAAAAAATTTTAATACTAGGTGAATAAACCCTTTTCTTATTTAATAATTTAAGCAGCACGCCTAAAATATAATTTATTCATCAATCAAAAAAAATGCATACATTCCATTCTTTCAGTTGAAGCTATGTATGGTGAAAGGATTGACTACCTTAGGCCGTTTCACACACATTGGCAAACCAGTGCCACCAATGGCCCTGAATGCGGGAGCCACACTATAACATCCCATTGAAAACTTCAAGAAACCATAACATTGAAATTTTGTAACTACTTTAATTCATTATGCGATACAACAAAACCTGTTGCGAATGTTCAGTCATTAGACAACATGGGTCATACTTATCATAACCATAAAAAAACTCACTTAGTTTTATGAACATTTTCCGCACTTCTGCTTCGTCTTCAGTTTTAGAGAAATAGAAATTGAAAATGAATTCCAGCAAGACCTGCAATGTATTTTATTGTCTTTTAGCAAAATAGAACAATCGGGAATATATTAAAGCATAAGCACCAGACAGTATTAGATACTATAAGAGCTGCCAAAGCAAAAACACTTGTGAAAGAGTACCATAAATTTAAAAAAATAGTAGGAAAGAAATCTCCACTTACACCTTATTTCAGTAGCAATGTTAATTACTCAGACACAGTGCAACGTCCTAAATCCGGATGTCCCAAATCCGGAATTGCCAAAATATGGACGTTTCACTAACCTGCAGGGTTTTTTTCTCAATTTTTTACATCTTTCCAATAATTTTTAAACAAGAACTTAACTGATGAAACAACGCAAAATGACTGACATGTTCAGAGTAAATACCACACAGAAAAATTAGAAGATTTGCAAGAAAAATGTATTGCATTATAATAAAACGGTTTTATTCCTTTTTTTTTTAAATTATTCCTATTTGTATATCTGCTACTTTACTATTGCAAACAACAAATTCATGCAAATGTTAGATTAAAATTTTTTTGACAAAAAATGCAGATAATCCAGAATGGCCTAGGTCCTGAGGATTCGGGACTTTGTATATGCACAAAATGAATTGGCTAAAACATGAATTGTACTGATTAAGTATGAAACACACATTGAAAATATAGCCAAGAAAATTAAATTTTAAAATAAAAAACTAAATATTTTCTAAACAGTAGTTTCATGACACTCTAGCAACCTCAGATTCTGATATTTTTTTCTCATGGTTGCCTTGGTTTTTGGTACCAAAACTTCAAAATTGGGATCCTTTGGAAATATTCTCCCTAAAGAAAAATCCTTAACATACTTTTCCACCCGTTATCAGTAAAGGAAAAGGGGATCAAATTTTGTCAGGGTTCCCACTCTATTTCAGAAATAAAATTTCCTGACTTTTCCAGAATTTCCAGACAAAATTTTTACAAAATTCCAGGTCATACTTAAGTAATTCATGACATTTTTAAGGTAAAAACCAAGAAATAATTTATTCAATAGCCAATAATTAAAAACCAATTTAAGAATTATGCATTGAAAAAATTAATGTACAAAACCCAAGTAATTTTACATTAAAATAACTTATTCAAATAATTCAACATATTTGACTTAAATCAATTTGTTATTTAATGTATCATAACGCATTAAATTCTTCAATTTAAACCTGTGGAAGAAACAAAATTCTTTACCTATTAAATGTTAGCCATTTCTTTTAAAATCGGTTGAAAAATTCTATTTATAAAATAAAGTGATACGAAACAGTGCACGAATCTTATTGGTTACTTTTTACAATGCATCTGTGAAGCCATGATCAATCGTTTTTCAGGTTATTGAGGCAATTTTCGAAGTTTTAGTCGAAAATGCGTAATTTTCCCTGATTTTTTTGGACAAATTTAAATTCCCTGACAATTCTAGGTTTTTTCTGACCCATGGGAATCCTGTACTATTGACCTTTGGTGAATTTTAGAAGTCGCCAAAATTTTTTCAATGGGAGCTCGAGACGATTTTGCTTAAAAAAACACTAGGTCAGTAAGGTTCAAAAATTGTAAATTGTTAACCTGTGGCGGCTACATAAGTGGACAAAAATTAGCAAAAAACAATACCTTATGCTGAGTTTAATTTTCTCTTTGCAAGACTTTAAGCGTATTTTAAACGTTATTTAAAACATATAAGTACGTTACATTAGATAAAACATTTTCAAAAACATGGTGTAAACAAGTACAAGTTTGGCAATTATTTTGACAGCATAGCAAAAACATGAATGGAAGGTTTAGCCACATACAAATATTAAACCTTTTCTGAGATTATGTAAATGTATATCACAGGCTTCAGACATGAAAACACTAGCTTTATAAAAATATACATACATTCAAAATGAAATATTTTAAGACCACCAATAACAAGATTATGTATTAAAAGAATATTTAATGGTCTGATTCCCATGTTCTAAGATTTTATAATTGACTTTTAATTTTATATTAGGTTTCAGTCATGCATGTAAGCACAAAAATTAGTTTACACCTTGATCAAAAATTGTTTAATATTTTCTGGTTAATACATTTGAAATAAAAAATTTTATAAAAGTTTATTTTCGTCAAGTAATATTAATTTTTAGGTTAAATAAAATTAAATTAAAATTGCATGCAAAAGTATTATATGGTGTTAAAAATCTTACCGAAAGCCCTTCATCACCTGTGCTTAAAAGTAACTTAGGATCGAAACTGTGCGCATACTGAAAGGTAAGAAGACAAATTAATGTAAAACAATTAACAGATAGGTTTTAATAAACAAGAAAGCTAATTTTTCTTGAAATTAGTCAGAATATTTAGAAGTAGAATTACATAAAACTCTTATATAAAGCATAACCTAAACCTAACCATAACCTAAATGTATCCGAAAGATTTAAGTAATTTAACTAAAAAATTATAAGTACAAACAGAGAAATCTGTTTAGGGAACATTAACATTTGACTAAAGCTGAAGGCTTTCTAACATTCTAAATCATTATTTCCGAAGTGGGTACACCCTGTGGGCACTAATAGAACCTTGGAGGCAAAAGCAGGCCCCAGGAGAAATAAGGGTGTTGAGAAGCAAGAATGGGCAGTAAGATGCTAAAAAAATTGTCTAAAAATGTTTCAAGAACTTATGCCAAAAACAAACAAAATGCATTATTGCAATAATTGTACGTTGTAAAATGCAAGTTACAACTGATTGGTATAAAAACAAGTGGTTGCCACAAGTGGATGCACGATAGCATATATATATATTTCCACGCAATTCAGACCTACATTTTTCATTGCACTGCCATCATCCTATTTAGTTGAACATGGTTTTAGCGCAGTAAATCTATCCTAAAAAGAGAATTGAACAGACTGCAAATTTAAAGATGCTTATGAAAATAAAGCCTAATATAGACAATTTAGTTGCACAACACCAAGCTTATCCTTTTCCTAACTTTTCATTATACTGATTTGAGTGATACAAAAAATGGTTGAAGCATGAGTGTTAGCATGCATGCATTTGTGTGTACGTCTGACATACATTTTTTGTTACATCAATCAACCAAAACGTGCTTCGTGGTGGAGATAGCAGTGAACCACTGTACTATATTACTATGTACTGTAAGTTAATTTTTGTTGTGGTGGCTATACACCAGATATACAGAGGCTGTTCACACATTTTTTAGACAATGTATATTGTATCCACAAAACTAAATAACATAAAATTCTTGTGTTTTAAATGTTCTATTTGATAGCCCTTATTCTGAACTATCTTTCGACACCGTAATTTCTAGGATAATAATGCCTTTTGAAGTGTCAGAAGAGGTATTTTATCCCATTCCTCCTGAACAGCTTTCCAGAGTCCTGTAAGGGCTGTGGGACGACGTTTGGATAATGCAGATTTTAAAAGTCCGAAAGCACAAAAATCCATAGGTAATACATCGGGAGATTTAGTAGAGATATCAGTGAAGGGTATGGCCTTGATACCGGTTCCATTTCTTCCATTTTTGCTGCAATCATTTAAATACACCCATGATTCATCTATTGTGACAATAATTTTTTTCCATTTTTCTTTGGATAAGTGTTTTTTAAATAGAATTCGGCAGCATGGTCTGCCTTCAGCGATATGCTTTGGAGAAAGACGATGCACAGTGTGTTTTTTCGCTTTCTTAAGATTTAAATAAACTTTTATCATTTTTTGTTAACAGTAGCCACCGAGCATTTTAATGATTTTCCAATTGTCCTTTGACTATGGGGATTTTCTTTTAACATTAAACAACGTACCTTTGCAATAGTCGAAGATGTCCGTTTCATCCTTGGATACTTGTTTGGAATTTTTGTCCCACTTGAGGCTCCAATTTGACGTTTTTCTTCCTTTCTTGTTGACAATATTACCTATCGACGCTTTAGATATCACAAAACCATGACTCTCACATCGTTTTTGGATAACGGAATATGAATATTTCTCTTCTCTCTTAAGATTTAAATCAACGTTGATCATTTTGTTAACAGTGGCCACCGAGCATTTTAATGATTTTCCAATTGTCCTTTGACTAGGGGGATTTTCTTTTAACATTAAACAACGTACCTTTGCAATAGTCGAAGATGTCCGTTTCATCCTTGGATACTTGTTTGGAATTTTTGTCCCACTTGAGGCTCCAATTTGACGTTTTTTTCCTTTCTTGTTGACGATATTACCTATCGACGCTTTAGATATCACAAAACCATGACTCTCACATCGTTTTTGGATAACGGAATATGAATATTTCTCTTCGAAAAGAGCATAAATATAGCCTTTGAACCACTGCTTCGCTAAATACGCCATTTTGAATAAAAATAAACCTCTCAAGCCACAGACGATAATTTTGACTTTTAAAAATATAGTACAACTGCAATTATTTCTTTTGCGGCAAACTATTTTTTATTACCGCTTACCAAAATCGTCTAAAAAATGTGCGAACAGCCTCTGTATTTCACCACAAATGTAATGAAAAGTGAAAATCTGGAAAAGTTTATACTGTAGAACATTTTATATAGAGAGATTTCATTCTACAATTGTTTAATGCAAACCAACCTTTGAAACATCCAACAGAAATAAAATAATTCCCAAAAGCGGGGGCCAGTTTGTTCGTGCTACATACAGAAAGGCAGATTTGTTGGGTATGAAGGGATAGCACAGGTCCTTCAGTATTTTTGGTGCTTCTTCTTCAATCCTCTTCACAACATACTGATTATCCCAGAAGTTAATGAAGTGCTAGAATTTTAAAGAGAAAAAAATTAAGCAAGTGCAATTAAATACAGTAAAAAGACTAAACACCATTAATCCTCTTTGTAGTTTCAATGAGATACCCCATCCATCAAGATCGGACCAATTATTCTCGTGTTGAGATACCTCAACATCAAGACATTGACGATTTTTTTATGACAAGATCAAGTTCTGATCAGTTTTCTAATGACGTGATACATCCTACATCAATATCTGGTCAGTTTTACTACTATCACGATACCTCATCAAGGCAACCACCAACAGGGTTAAATACGTTACTTCTTAGCATACACCGTTGGGTGAAAATTAAAATAAGAGGCGAGTCCAGAAAGTAAGTTCTGTTTCGTTCTTCCACCACCGCAGCGCTACTGACAGTGCTCCGGACATACACAATAGTCTTCTTGTCCATCACCTTTTCACTGACACCATTACGGTCAATCTATGTTGTTTTCAGTGTGTTGTAATCACTAGAAATGTTTAAGACGATTGAAGAACCTGCGGACAGCGAGATTCGGTCTCTAATTCGTTTCTTGAATGCAAGGACGTGAAGCCTGACAAAATTCACTGTTAATTTACTGAGATTTATGGTTTTAAGTGCAATAAGTGATAGTAATGTTAAAATTTGAGTTGAAAAAACTTAGGCACGCAATTTAAAACAAAAGGAGAGGAATGTTTAGTCAAGGAATTACTTCACAACAATGCTCGTCCCCATGCTGCTGGTGTCACTCAAAGGCAAATTGAGGAATTCAGTTGGCAGCAGTTCAATCATCCCCTACAGCCCAGACCTGGCACCACCTGACTATCATTTGTGTTAGGAGAATCCTTCAGGTCGAGTGGCATTTGCCGCCAACTGCTGATTCTCCGCCGAAGATCCAACGTATTTTGTGATCAACAAAATGAGAGCATCATACAACGGAGTCACGAGACGAACTAATTTATTAAAACATAAAAGAACAGACATTCAAGTTCAATTACATACGATATCAGTTTTCCGATTAGCTTAGAACAAGTGACATCACATAGCAGCTTTCCGATTGGCTAAAACAAGAGAGATCACACAGTGGCACCACAAAACAAATAGGAGCGTGGGCGGATATATATGCATGAATCAGCTGAAAAGGATTGCATCCATAATGGAAACCAAAACCAACAATTTGTTCCTGCACATGAAGCATGACCTTGGGAGGTCAGCGCTTTGAAAGCGACGATGACACGAAAAATGCGGTAACAATATGGCTATCAACACATCAGTGGCGAGAACTTTCTTTGAGGAAGGTATAGATAAGTTGGTCACCCGCTGTGACAAATGTCTCAACATCGGTGGAAACTATGTATGAAAATAGTTTAAGAAATGACATTTCATGTAAACATAAAACTGGCTTGAAAAACAATTATTTTGTCTTTCTTTTTACAAAACGGAACTTACTTTCAGATTGAGCCTCGTAAATAAACTCTGGAGCACCACATTTACTTTATGCTTTGGAAGTTTTCTTCCCCGCAACTATATGGCACATGCTCTAAGAAAAAAAATTTCAATAAATCTTGTTAACAGTTCCTTTATGCGGCTCCAACGAGAAGACAAACAACCCTGAGTCATTTGATCTTTGAAAAGGCAGGAACTTTGCAATGAGAATGTTGTTATACAATGAATAAACCAGAATCTGAGGTAAAGATGCCAGTTATGGAAAAGATAGGTAGATAATAATAACAATGTACTAGAGCAACAAAATGGACTATTGGTGATGGTCTGGGATCTTTCTCAAAGGGAAGGATCAGAGAACAACATTTCGCCATTTGGAACCAATCAGATGACGCGTTCAAAACCTGAGCCGGCATCCCGATCTCCGAACTTCCACACCACTCCAACATGAAAACATTTAAGGCCAGAACAGATTTTACATGCACCACTGCCTCCACATACATGACGATCTATGATTGGATCGCGTTTCAAACTTGCATGTCTAACATGATTATGCAAAAATTCCACAATACCATAACTTTATGACAGGTGCACAATTCCTATTCTTAGAAATAGATGATTGGTTGTAAGTATTTACAAAATTGTTTAAAAAATATTATAAATATTATTTCTTTTATCCATCATCTCAAAAAAAAAAAGATTTAAATGAAAGAAATATATATCACCTGAAAAATACTCTCAAAATCTTTCTTGCTGGGTTGCATTAATTTTGATGCTGTTACCGGAAACTGGCAACCTGTTTCTTGCAAAAACTAAAAGAGAAGGATACACTTTCGTACAAGACATTAAATGATCTATACTACCAGACGTTTAGAATATTTTTAATAATGTCATTACCATCAGAAATTGATAAAGTAAAAGTATTTTGTTCAGTATGTGCTATAATGTCCATAGCAACAGCTTGGTTAAGTCGGCAGTTTATAAACGTCGCACCGGAGCAACTTTCACATCACGCCATATATGTATTCTGAACAAATTACATCAAAAGTTGTCCGATGCAATTGAAAACTATATTTTAAATGTCTGATAAATTGATGGAATTGCCAAACATTAACTTTTCATAGCATGCAAGAGGTATGAAAAGCATTGTACGTTTAATAAGAAGTGTGTAACCTTGACATATATTTCTAAAATCTCAACACGTTCCTTTGCTCTCCAATCTACTATGAAAGATGGTAGAGTAAATAATGGATATTGTTTGTTCAGCTATAAAAGTTATTTTTAAATCAAAATACTACACGAAATAGAGAATTAGATATTTCCACACCAATCACTCTTCTTACTGTTACTCTCAACAAAATTTCATATTTAACAGATCATATTCTTATAATTGCCATTCTAAATAAATACATTCCAAAAATAAAAGTCCCAACAAAAATGCAGAGAGCAGGTAGTCTTGTGTCAGTGGCAAAAAATAAATTAATAACCAAAAAGTAAACGGTAAGAAGATTACAATAAGAGTAAGGTTACCAGATTTGGCCTGTTAACATCCACTTGGCCACCCTTTAAACAAGAGCACCCTCAACTTCAGGAGTGTCGATTTCTAACCAAATTTCTAACTTAATTGCTATCTTTGAGAGCAGCTACATGCATTCAAAGATAACAATTAAGTTAGAAATTTGAGAATAGGTGGATGAGAATCAACATGCCTGAAGTTGAGGGTGCTCTTGTAAATTAACAGACCTCTGGAGGAAACTTCAAAGGTTTCATCAGATTAGCTGACAAATTACCTGGAGAAAAAAAATTAAGTTACCTGGTTAATAAACAAAAAAATCGTACCTGAATTAACTCATCAACCTTCCTCTTTTGGAAAGTTTTATCGTTTAAAGGCCTTGGGTCTTTTAGTAACACTTTAGCTTCATTGATTACTGAGCTCCTGCGAGGACCATTCCAGCTGAAAGGAACTGGTTGTTTTTATCACAGTACATATTTTCCGAAGAAATAGTTGAAGAGCATTGTGTTACACAAAAACTTTAATATCGTACAAGACAGAACACCTGCAAAACCGGAGTCTTGATGGGAAACATGCAAGAACAGTTGATTTTGTACTCTTCCTTTAATTCCATAGCAATAATCAAGGTATGAAAAGTTGTACATTAAAAGCAACATACATCACACTTTCAGCGAACATCATGCAACTATGATTAAATTATTTGTTCTTTAACAATCAAAATTTGTGTTTAGAAGTTTTATTGTGATTATTGATACTTCACAAAAATCAAGATATATTACCTTAATGTGGTTGAATCATCACAGAGTGGCAACAAAATCCTCAAAAAAAGTTCCCTGATATTTCCCTAATTTCCTGACAGTGTCACAAAAATTTCCCTGATTCAACATTTCTATAATAAATGTTGGGATCTGTGATTGGTATCCATATACAGTATCCAACTATTATTATTAAATATTTCAGGTCAGATGGAAGGGGTGAAAGCATAATTCACCACAAATATTTTGTATTTTTTATCTTCAGATATTTAAATTGTTATTCTAAGGGTCGGAACCCTTAATGGAACTCTTACAATAGCAATCGAACAAACTGGAGAGAAAAAATGCAAAATATTTTGATTACGAACTTATTACATCTGACCCAACATTATCATATTATACATCGAAATCAAATGCAAATATACATAAACAATTCTACAAAAATGTAATTGCAAGCAAAAAATATTAATTTAATGCATGAAAAAACATCATTAGTTAAAAAATTGTATACCACAAGTTGTATAGCCGGTCTCACGGTTACTAGACGCTGCGACCACGAAAAAACGATGGCGGTGGTTCTCGCTGTGTTCAAAAATTACGATGCCAGTGTTCTTCATTCGAATTACAATTTCGGCGAATGCGATTTATTTGATTCTCAAAAGTACTCGTAATCGCGCATCTCTTAACAGATCAAACGATAATAGTTGACATTTAAATTATCAAAATTTCATTGATTTTATGAAACTTGGAAATTTTCCTGATTTTTCCAGAATTAAAAAGTTTCCTGAGAATTCCCTGATTTTCCAGGTTCTGTTACCACCCAGCATCAATTTAATGTGGAATTGAATTAATATTGAAGCTTTAGCAATGTTTTGCACATTTTAGCAGCATTCCCCACTAGGTGACAGGAGTGACTCTTTCCCTCCTGTATAAAGACTGCCACATAAGAGTAACAGGTCGTTTTTCACCTTTTCTACTCCTCCTTTGAGAGCATTGCTAGTGTCCCTCCAGAGGGCCATGCATTCCTCCTCAACGTGTAGATGTAATTGTTGCTTTATTTGGACATTGGACATTTTTTCTTTGATCCTAACTGTTAGATATTATTATAGTTACAGATTACAGGGCTGACACAGAGCCAAAGCAGCATAAATTAGTACTTGTGTACTATCACATTGACCTAGAAAGTTGGTGCAGATTAAGCCAAACTTTTCCATACCGTTTCAGTAGTCAAAAATCCCTAAGGTTATTCAAAATAGGAATCCATTAGAATTCCTATTTTAAATACCATTAGTGGTCCACGCTTATCCATTATTGGGGCTAAATCACACAAGTGGTTGCAATTTTTGTTGAAAATGGTCAATGGAGAATTACGTAAGTACTAGGGATGCAACATCGATGTTTATACTTGTCGATATTTTAACGTTGTCAATGTTTTATTTTTAAATGAAAAAGTACCATTATAAAAATTAAAAAAATATATATAGCATAATTTTTATAATTAGTAAATTGAACATACTTTTAGACCAAAGTGACCAACGGTGAAGGGTCTGAAAAGTAGAGATGCGACATCGATGTCGGTGTTTTCAAAATATCGTTGTTTTATAAAAACATTGTTGTATTTAGCATGGATTTATTGGATCCGATGTTTGTTTAACATCAATGCTTTAACATTGTCTATGTATTATTTTTGAATAAAAAAAGTACTATAGTAAAAAATTAAGAAAAATAACTGTGCAATTAAGCATTTGTCAGTGATGGCGACATCCGTCACATCAGAAAGAGTTATTTCCCTAACTGGTGGGACAGTTAGTGAAAAAAGTCGGCTTAAGGTGGAGAAAGTTAACAATCTTCTTTTTTTACAAACTGTAAATAACAAATATTGGGGCCTGTAATAATTATAGGCCTGAATATTTTTTATTTACAATAAATAAAAATAAGATTGTAGTGTCCTCCTCATAAGTTGATAAGTAATTAATAATAACTAACAATAATTATTGTTATGTACCTACCTAATTATATACTTGTAGTTAGTAGTGCCTATGTGAAATTGTTGCAAATATTATTTTAGTTCATACTCGTATTATTCAATTTAAAAATAAAAGATTTGTTAATTGTTCATCTTAATTTTTTTTTAACTTTTTTTTGACAGTTAAAAAAAGTCTTAGTTATAAATTAATAAACACAGAAATGACAAATTAAATATCCCCCCCCCCTTCTCCAGCGAACATTACTAAACCTGTTTCAAGTTAAAGGGGGGGGGGGGTTAAACACACTGATGCTTAAATCATCGATGTTTTTTGGGTGATGTATTATAAGCATTGATGTTTTAATTTTGAACATTGATGTTTCTAAACATCAATGTTTTACTGTCGATGTTGCATCCCTAGTAAGTACTTATGAAGTATCCCATTGACCATGAAATCTGCGGAAAATTTGACAATAGATGCGCAAGAGATTGTGTCGTCATACCAAATTCCCATTCGGTTTGCAAAGCAACACCATCAAACGAACACCATAATGATGACTTTTATCGAATTCGGCCACATTTGACAATGACGAGGCAATCCCGGCATTGCCCGTGGCGTTGATTTGCGTAGCAAACCATAGTTCATAATATTTATAATTTGGTATACTTAACAAACCAAATTGGAATTCACAGTGAATTCATTCCAATAGGCTACGAATTTCCATTTGGTTTGCGAAGCAATAGGCTACGAATTTGCAAACCAAATGGGAATTTGTTTTTAATACAGAGAGATTCATTAGTTTTTTTTCTCCCTTGAACCAACGTTTTCAACCTTTCTAGAATTTTCACGGGGAATGCCATGCTGGCTACACAGTGACTAGTGTTTCCAATAAAGATCTATATCATGCACATTAATGCTCTTTTTTTTATGGCAAGATAGAAGCATTACCTTTGAAAGTACTCCACTGCATGCTGTTTCATAGAAGGTAGGTACCAAATTTGAATAATCAGTTACATTTTAGATCTTTCTTTACATTTACAAAAAATGGCAACTAATCGGGGTTACATAAAACCAAGGAGAAACTCTTCTGAGTATTGTGATGTCGTTAACCTATTACTTGACATTAAACTTTTTTAAAGAGTAACAAAAATCTTCTTTTAAACCCTGTCTTAGTAGCAATTCTAGTTGCTCAGTTACAAAATGAATCAGCTAAATCGCAAAATGTGCTAAGTATGAACAGATGAAGATCTCGTAAAGAATTTAAATTTCAAAAACTAAATATTTTCTTACTAAGGTTTTCAATACAATCTAGCAACTACAAATCCCAATGTTTTTCTTTTCTAGTTGCCATGGCTTTGTGCCAAAACTTGGTACTTTTAAAAAAATTTCTCTACAGAGAAATTTTAAAAAAATTCTATCCTCTATGAAAAGAAATGGGTCTACATTTTCATTGGCCTTTAATGAATTTTCAAAACAAAAAAGAAACTACAAGGTTGCCAAATTTTTTTAATTAAGAGCTTTTAGAACAATTTTGCTTAAAAGGGTCCTAATCACTTATGTTGAAAAACAGGGTGTAAAAAAATCATGATTTTTAAAAAAAAATCAATTAATCGGATTTATTTGATTTAAATCAAAAATCAGATTTTTTTTATTTAAATTTCTGTTGGGCCTATAAATTTGTTAAATAAAAAATTGAGTTTCTGACATGACATGTAAACCAATATTTATTGAAGTAAACAATCGGAATTTGTGATATGGTAAATTAATATTTATTTTACTAAATATCATTGTGTGTTACATGGTAATACATTTAAAAAATGAACTTTCAAAACAAGAGCAAAAGATTAAACATTTGTTTAACTTTAAAACACAAGTTGACATCCTACATAGTTTTTCTTGAGTAAATTAAAACCATCATGTTAACAAATGTATCAGTAAGTGTAAGTGAGACATAAATTAGTCTGATTAAATAAATATTTGTTATGGGTCACTACTCTTAAATTGAAAGATGACTGTTTCAGGGTGCATTTTGCAAAATAAAATATGTTCATATTGTTTAAACTTGCATCCTTTCAAATAAAAAGCTCAGTTGAATTTTTTATTTAATAAATTATAATTCACATTAATTATGTTATTTTGTATTTAAGTCTCAATTAAAAAAAAGTAGTTGAAAAATCACTATAGCTAAACCATTGGTCAATCAATTAAAGGGGTAACAAGTAGTTTAGGCCTACTTTGTGGGGATTTTCTTTGGCTGTCTTGACATTTACGTAGATGTAGGCCTACTGCTTTATTGTTTGTAACATAAAATTATGCATGAACATTGTAAAAACTTTCAAATAGATGTCAACTTATTTTTTACTTTACTGTTTGGCAGAATCCCTGACTCAACACTCAACAGATTACTTAGTCCATAGACACCTCAGATTATTTGCAAGTGTCCAGTGCCAAACCTTTTTTTTTAAAAGCTCATCAGTACGAGGTGTAGCCATTAGTGCTGAAACCACCATGACTGCAGAAAGTTCAAAGCATTTGACAAATTCTGTGATTTTTCTAGGGTATATTTACTTAGTTATAAAAATGTAAGATTGGTTGTGATTTAAATCAACGATTTAAAAAAAAAATCATTTGATTAAAATCATGATTTTAATCATTGATTTAAATCAAGTGATTTAAATCTTGACACTGTTGAAAAATATTAGCAAAAAAGTCATCTTTATGTAACCTGTGGATGACCTGAGATTACTAGTTAACTACATGCATGTTATTATTTAACTTCTGTATGGCAACCATTTTAATATATGCAGGAAAATAGTTGCCTTAGTTTTTAGGTTTGTTTTTGCTCTGTTAATCACTTCATGTATTCCCATTTGTCCTTGCTGTGTATATTCAACCACCATACCATAGCTGCCTCCAGGGCCCGATTTAGAAAATTTGGTATAGTAGGCACAACACGCAGGAAGGGGGCTCCCATGTTATCCGTTCATCACAAAAACTAATTTTAAAACAATAATTGGTACTTACGTATTTGACTGTTGACCGTTTCAAAAATTGTTGAAAAAACATTCCAGAAAATATGAAAAATTATTTTTGTTTAAAATTTTTAGATACTTTTGAAACTTTGGGGCCCTTTAAATTATGGGGGCCCTAGGCCCGTGCCTCACGGGCCTAATGGTAAATCAGGGCCTGGCTGCCTCTATACCATACTCTAGCAAATATCCATACCCTGACCAGGATTCAAACAAGGAACCTTCCAATCTAGAGGCTAACACCTTAACCACTATACCGTTTGGTCGGCATGCTGTGTAATATAATAAATGTTGTACCTCGTTATTTGATTGGATATACCTTGATTTGACACACATGTTTAAATGAAAGCATAACTCATTGAGATGCATTCTTTTTCCATGCCCCATTACAAATAAATTTAATATACATTGTACAATTTGAGAATGCTAAAATGAAATGTGTTTCATACCAAAGGTTATTAGATTTTCTTTCTTCAGAGGATGCTCGGGGTTTGACAGAGGACTGTCCTCCTAAATTCCTGAAAGATTACCAAAACGCTATGCTATACCATGGTTCGACACGCATTTTTAATGACTCTTTGAAGACATGCATTAATTTTTCATACCCTATAGCAAATAAATTAACATGCAGTCATTGTACAATTTCAGAATGCTAAAAGGAAACGTTTTTTGTACCAAAGGTTACTAGATCTCCTTTCTTCGGAGGATGTTCGGTGCTTGACAGAGGACTGTCCTCCAGAGTTTCGACCTCGACAGTCAACTGAAGTAGATCGATGAGCTTGATCGTAAGATTTTCGTCTAAGAAACGAGTTTTCATTTTGAAGACTGTTCCTTCCATTCCAACTCATATTAACCTAAATAAAACAAAACCTTAATCAGTATATTAAAAATTGATAAATAAATCCCAAGTCATCCAGAATTAAATTCATTTGATACATTTAATACAGCACACATATGACTATGTTAATAGGTTAACTTCAGATTCACCTGGGTTTTGAGATTTTAACATTCTGTAAATATCATAATTGAAAATTTGTGCATTTTTTAAATGGCATCTCTGACAATTTCAAAGACTGAAATATTATTTAAGTGAATAGAAATGTGTTTCATGAAAACAAAACTGGTTTAAATGTCCTAAGGCACTTAAACCAGTTTTGGTATTCATGAAATGCATTTTATTCATTTTCCTTTTCCATGACAATTTCATGCATTTTTTTGACAACTTGGGGGTCATTTTGCCCCTCCCTATGGTTTCAACAAGCTATCTTGTTAACAAAGATCTGACCAATTTTGTTAATGAGACAAGATATATGATCAGGATATATCCGATTATTGGATGAAATCAAGATCAGGAATGTTTTGTCTAAGGATATGATATCTCCATCAGTTTTGCTAATGACGACTGACCAAATACCTTGACAAGACAACCAAGGGTTAAGGGATTTTGTTATCATGAATCCATACATTGTATATGAGATTTTGATGTAAAGGGCATTTTATGGATGAATTTGCATTCATACTTCATGTGCTCTTTCACATGGCATGTTTTTTAAGGAACATTTAGTCTGGCAGAGAAATTATAAATTAAACTGTATTTTTATGAGTATTGTTAGTTACAAAAGGGTGTTTAAATTCTTCTATATTCTCTTTTTAAGTATTATTTTTGATAGTTTTGAAAAATGTGTACATTTTAAGGTATGTTTTGTTTTATTTTGGGTTACAAATAAACTTCAATAGTGAATTTTTAAATAATCATCAAAATCCTTGTAATGATCAATAGAAAATAGTTAACAGTTCTGTTATAATTGACAAATTGAACAAGAGAGGTAACCACTTCAAATCATCAAGGTAATTAGGTATTTTCATTAACATCGTACTGGAGCAACAAAATGAACTATTGGTGACGGTCTGAGATCATATCCAGAATATAAAGATCCAAGGACAACACCATGTAATTTGAACCATGGTCAGATGACGAGGTCACACCCGAGTTGGTAAACGGATCACCAAACTTCCACATTATGCCATGAGGACATTGGAGGTCAAAACAGATTTAACACACATCAGCCCCTTTTGCAAACGACTGTCTTCGGTTGGATTCAAACTTGCAACCCTCCAGTTGCTAGTCCCATACTCTTCCAAAAGGACTACTGGGGCCTTTGAACTCATCAAAAAGAAATTCTAAAACCAATAATTTAATTTTGAATACTTCAAACCATCCCAAAAGATGGAATGAAATAAATTCAAATTTCACAGGACAGTTCGATACTTTTCAGCTATCCCTGCTGTATTTTTTCTGATATGTATTAATATCAGTGTGATTTAAATTGAGCTAAAACAACAAGTAACTAAACAAACAATTAAAGTCTTTACTTAAAATATACTTTGTATGTGTTCTTCAAATTTTTTACAATTACCATACATAATTACGTTTTGTTTTTGTTGTTATTCTATAACTATATAATTTTGGAAATTTTTCTATAAATTAATGCATGTAATGATACTAAATTATTGAGATAATTATTATGTTAGCATCATAAATGCTGCAAATAATCAAATATGAAAAGGCACTAGGATTTTTTTTTTATTATAGCTTAATAAAATCTGCATTTAGTTGCTGTGAAATAATAATAGCATCCATAAATGGCAGCACAAGTAAATGCAAATGACACTGAGGATGTCTCTTTTGATGCAAAGAAAATGTAAGATGAGATCATTGAGAAGTACAGGCAGGTCACTCACATGGTTTTGAATGAGTCTACAAGTTAAATTAGGGAAGGGGTGGTAGCGCAAATAACTGGCCTTTTAAACATTGAATCTGGTTCTAGTTTATCGTTCAGTGTCGAAATAAGTAGCAGTAACAGCAAGATAGGTAGAGGGATAACCACCCAGTGCTATCAGCATTCATGCTTTTGAGTGAGTCAGCCTTCTCCAAACAGTTCGACCAATACAGAAATCAATACATACAGTTAACTGCCTTCTTGTTGGAGCCACATGACATTACAATAGATAGCATAGTTGTTTTGAAAATAAGACTTCATTTTATTTGAAGAATATTGTTTTCCTCAAGTGTAGCATTTTACTAATAGAGCAGATACAATTTTAAAAGCAATACTTTCATTGATTCAGGTCTCTACTGCACCCCTGATAATGGCTATAAACCGGCATAAACAAGACTGAAAAATAATTTTGAATCGGAACAAAAACAAATTCAATCACTACCTCATATATGAGCTTTGTTTTCATACAAATATCAAAAATTACTACCTCAAAAATATCCTGTATAGGAGACATATTTTATACTGTCTAGCTCAGTTTCTTTTTTTTTAAATATTTTATTTTTATTAAATCTAAAGTTATATGATTTGTTTGTTTGTCAACTCCTTCCACATATTTTTAAATTATAGGACTCCAACGTGAACGCAGTAAATTAGATGTGAAAGGCTATTAGAGCTGCTATATACAAAATCATTCATGGTGGGGTTTTTTTCTCCACTAACTCATATCACTGCACAGGACAAAAATCTAGAATCGTAATTCACAGTGAAAATGCTAGTAGTGGAAGTGCTTTGCATACAGCTGCAGTCTATGTTTATAGCGATGGCGATGACATTGGTGCTTTTTATGGCGCACTTCTTAAGTTGACTAGGAAGGAATTATTTCAAAAATCGTTTTCTTTTCTTATATCGGAAAATAACAAGTTTCAGAAACACATTCACTGCATTTTCAATATGCTTTTGCTATACACATCTAAGAGATATAACATACCCAATTTTGTGAACCAGATTTGACGGCTCGTTGTTTACGTCTAACCGCGAAATTCTGCTCTTGCGAAATTGAAATCCCGCTCTCTTTTATGTGTTGCCAGATTGAAACGGACAATATAGAGCCTCCTCGAAATGGTAGGTATTTTAATTAACGTCCACTCAATCTAAATAATGGACCATTGAAAATGATCCAGGATCAGTCCCAAAGGTTAAGGTGATGTGATTTTAATTAGCGTCGTACTAGAGCAACATAACAGACCATTAACGAAGGTCCGGGATCAATTCCCCAAAGAAAAGATTCCACGTAATTTGGAACCAAGGTCAGATGACGAGGCAGCACATGAACTGGCACTCCACTATCCAAACTTCCACACCAACCCAACGTGTGGACTTTCGGCCACGACATACTTAAGGTGCACCAGCCGCCTCTACACCACTAGCTTACAAATATTCATGCACTTGTGGAGAGTACGCATTGAAAATCGTTCTCCTTGCCAGGAGCAGACGATTCGCGTAATATCGCTCTCTTTCTCTCTCGGCGCAAGTTTGCAATGCGTATGCGCGAAATGTCGTCTTGTGGAATAAATTATTGTGTTCAAATTCATGTTGCATTAATTGCACACCAACGAACACTACACACTGACCCAGATTTGAACCAGGAATCCTCCGATCTAGAGGCTAACACCTTAACCACCAGACCGGTTGGTGTAAACCCAAGGAGATCCAAGCACACTTCTTCAACGTCCTTTACTAAATTGTACACTTTTTTTGAAGTAGAAAATGTTAAATTAGAAGGTATTGAATGTAAATTTGCATCTTTAGAACGAGTCGCAAATGATCTTGTTGATGTCGATGGCAAAGTTTGCAATGCTTTATTGGAGTCGACTCCATAACCCGGACAACTTCGACGATCGTGAAAAATGTGACAAAAATTCGTGTTTGTGTTAGACTAAATTTTAAGCCATCTCACCTGAATATGACGTTACTGGTTACTATTGAGAAAACGAAACTGAAACTCCCAAAGATTGAACTGGTGAAATTAGGTAATGATTATTTTTAGTTAACGTCGTACTAAAGCAACACAAAGGATTATTGACGACGGTCCGGGATCAGTCCCTTAAGGGAAAGATTCGAGGACAACACCTCGTAATTTTGAACCACGGTCAGATGACGAAGCAACACCTGAGTGGCACCCCACTCTCCATACTTCCACACCAATCCAACATGACTGGTGAAATTAGGAGATGTAAAATATTGACTGAGTTTTGAAGTTAATTTAGCCAAATTTACAATAATCAACAGATGAATGATGTAGATAAATTTCAATATATTATCCAATGCATGACTTGCTAGCCGAGCGAAAGAAATTGTTGATAGCTACCCACCGACTTCGGAAAATTATGCCAAGGCCAATGAAAGCCTAAAAACGAGATTCGATCGGGAAGAGCTTTTGCAGAATTTATGTCATAATTATCAGATTTGGTCGTAAAAATGCTACGATAATGAAATTGAAAATTAATGTCACTCAACTATATGACAAGCTGGAATCACATTTACGATCATTAGAATCAATTGGCATGACCTCTGACAAATACGCTACGGTGTTATTTCCTTTAGTGGAGACGTCAATAACCAGTTGTGTTTATCTTATGACGTTAATTAAAATACCTACCTATCTTTAGTATAATCATGTTTTCCGGAAAATATACTATCGAAGCATGGTTAAGAAGTCTTTCGATAAATAAAGGTAAAGAAATTTCTCATGGGGACAAATTAGCACAACTGTTACGTTTCCACCAGGCAAAAGTTGAGAGGGAAAAAGCGAATTTATCTGGCCATGGCTGGTTTCAAACAGTGAGAATATTTCTACATCGACCAGAGAAAAATAAATTTCGATTCCTACTACTAATGACCTATTATCGGGTGCAAATGAAATTCCAAAAGTTATATGCGTGTTTTGTGGGAAATTGCATTCAAGTAAAGACTGCTAACAAGGTCAAAAGATGTCAGTTGAGGAAAAGTTTTAAATTTGAAGGAACAAATAATTTGAAAGTGGGACATTGCTCACAGTCAAAAGGTTGTAGAAGCTATGCCCGTTGTATACTGTGTGGCAAGTGGCATCATATTATTCTGTGTCTAGACTTCAAACAGAAATCGCAGTTTGCTCCTGAAATTAAGAAAGAAGAAAAAAATGTCTCCTTATCTAACTCCTGTTATTCCGTCGAAGTCTTCTTCCAAACATTACTGGTGTTTATTCAAGTAGACGGGCAAACACTTGAGGCCCAAACTTTGATCGATATTGGTTCTCAGTGCTCATACATATTATAGTCTACTGTGGACAAGCTTGGGTTAAAAGCAATGTGTTCTCGAATTCTCACCCGTGTGGTTTTTGGTTGTGCAACATCGTTCATTGAGCATAAATGCTACAACGTCAAAATTAACAATTTGGAGATGAGCTTTTCTTCTAAAATATCATTTTTATATCAGGCAGTTACTTGTGGGTCGATTCCATGCATTCAGAATAGACCGTGGATGAATCTGAATGAGCTGCAAAAAAAAGGGCATGTCGATCGCAGATGTTGATTAAGATAATCATTAATAGAAATATTGATTTGAGAGCAGACTTTTTGCAGGAAAATTTTACACCTGAAGAAATTACGATATGAAATCTGGTCTAACAGTCAATTGAAACTCGATTTGGATGGGTTTTAATGTGCAAACAGCGTAAAAATAATTCAAGAAATTCTATGGCTGCTGTTGCAACTGCACTCTTGATACAAAGCAACAATATTACAGATTTATGGAACTTGGAATCGATTGATATGCATGACCCGAGTGAACAATACAACAGAGATGAAACTGAAAATACAATAAAATAGCATTTTTTGAAAACTGCGACAATTAACGAAGACGGAAGATACCAAGTAAAACTTCCCTCGAAAGAAATGAGAGATCTTTCGGACAACAAAATCATAGCTAACAGATTGGAGGGAACAACTGCGAAATTAATTAGGGAAGGTAAATTGAAGATTATGACTTGTTTTTCAGGGAGTGGCTACAAGAAGGTATTATAAAAGAGAACTGAAACTACAACTGAAGAATTATCCAAGACGAGCTGCTATTTGTCTCATAGAGAAGTTTTTAAAAGTTGTTCTACTACAAAAGTGTGGCTTATGTTTGATGCTTCAAGCCAACAGAAAGACTATCCTTCTCTCAACGATTGTTTGCAGAAGAGACCTAATACCCTCTAGTTTATCCCAGCGCTTCTGATGAGTTTTACAAAAAAGATAATATGAGTGATCGCAGACATAAAGACTTATGATATCCATCAGCGAAGAAGATCGAGATTTCCTTCGATTTCTTTGGTGGAAAGATGCTTCGAGTAAAGATGAAAATATTTCGTCTCAAGAGAGTAGTTGCTTGTATAAACTGCAGTCTCCTTTATTCTTTGTACAGTTATCGAACACTATTTGGATCATTTTTCTAAGAAAAACAAAGAGATAGTTGCGATGCTAAGAAATTCATTTTGTGTCATTACTGTGTTTCATCCGTAACATCGGACCAAATTCCGTAATTTAAATGAATTGTCAACATTTTTTCAAAACGAAGGGAACGAAATTTAGTACACTCAAACCTGTTTTCGTGTGTTCTTTTTTTGTGCGATCTTTTTTTGTGCGGTATATGAAAATAATTTATTCAGTACAATCTACTTGCAGTCCTTTCAAAATGTTAATCAAATTAGAACATAATTGACAAAGTTCAATAAAAATTACTTAAATAAAAAAATGTTTATACGTACTTAGATTGCTTTACTAGTACTGCTGAAATAGCAATTTTTTTCCCTAAAGTTATTTGTTTTATATGGAATTTCAGCTCTGATATCTATATATATATTTCTCTTACGTGGCACGCAAAAAAGACGTTATTTGTTACCGCGTTTTGGCAACATTGTGCGATTGTTTGTTTTCTAGGAGCCTCGCGCCTCATTTGAATCTATAGCGTTATCGGATGAAATTTTATTGGAAAAAAAAATGAATTTTAGACGAGCTGTTGCGGTTTGTAATAGAAATCTAAGAAAGCGGAGGATTTTTTCAGGGCTATTTAAAAAACGGTCCTTTTCAAGGCTAACAATTATAGTACAACAAGACGCGTGCACTACAACTTTCGACAACAAACTCAGTCAAAAAGTGTATGGGTGGCTCGAGTACTGGGGAAATGTACACACAAACAACATGTTGGGTATTCAATTTCTAAAGCAGACCTCACATTGCGAGTAAAAATTTGCTCAAAGTTTTCATTTAAATTCTGATTCCAGAGGTACTGTATATATCTTTTATGTAATACAACAAATTTAGATTTGAAAAATATTTTTTGGAATATCATATTTTGTAATCAATTCCTTCTGCTAGGACACGTGTCTTCATTGATGCGAGCGAAGCGAGCATAGGTTCGCGCAGCGAACCAATGAGAATTGCGAAGCAATCCTCCGGGGGTTGGCGAGCGTTAGCGAGCAGGGGGCGGGCCCCCTAGTTTCATTTATTTCGAGTCTTATTTTTGTTCTTTGCGCAATGTAAACGATTTCAAATATTTGGGACAAACAATTTTTTTCAAGGAACGGGAATAAAACGAATATTCGTATTTCCCTCTGAATTAATTTCGCATTTCTAAATTTTTTACACTTTTTAGTTATAATTTGTGGCAAGAAGAACATGAACATGAATTCATGACAGTAGATAAAATCTATGCAGGACTCCAACTTTACAGTGAATTAGAAGGTCCTTTTCTTGCAATCGATACCAATTCTGAAAGAATTTCAAAATTCCAAAAGGAGCTTCAATTTTGTATATCTGGCGACCGAGACGTAAACAAGCGGCTAGTGAAACAACAGTAGTCGCTAAAACTGATCATCGACTACATGGTGACTGAAAAAAAGTCAACTCTAAACGAGTGCCAGGTAGTATCTTCAAGTCACAAAAGTGATTTTGAACCAGTTCACCATAATAAAATTGGCGTATTGCCAGACTACGAAGAATAATGGTTATACATTTTGAAAAGTTTTGTGTGTGTAAAATAAGTACAATAAGATATTTAAAAATGTTCGCATGTGTATTTTCTAAACGAGTTTTCTAAATGAGATTCCAAAATGTTTGACGAGATTCCAAGTAGTTATCAAGCCTCGTGTCTTGATTTCGTTTAAAAAAGCAATTTCTAGTTATTTCGTAAGGTTTTGAGTTATTTTCTACGTGAGACTTTTTTTATGCGGTCCCTATTCACCGCATAAAAAAATACTTTTTAAATGTGTTGCGAAAAATATTGTTTATAGCTACTCGTGAAGTTTTGAAAGATTTTTTATGCGTTTTCTTTTATGCGGTCCCTATCTACCGCACAAAAATCAGGTTTGAGTGTATATTGAAATGATATATTTAGCTGATATCTTCAATTATTTAAATAACGTGAAAATCGGTAAAAACTAAAATATTCTAACATCCACTGAAAAACTGTCAGCATTTAAAAAATATATATATCACTTCGGAGAACGCGCATAGTTCAGAAAAGGACAGTAGACATGTTTCCTTCTGTTCGAAATAACAATATCGAAGAAATAATTCCTATTATGCAACACAAAATTTAGCATTATTAGAATAAAAATTGCGAAATATACTTTCCCACATTGAATATCAAAAATTATGATTGGATACGAAATCCATTTTCTGCAGTCAATGCACCAAGTTAAGAGCTTCGAACGGATCGTACTCTCAAAATGAAATTTTCCGAAATAACAGTTGAAGAACTTTGGATTTCTGTTCAAACCTTTCTGAAAAAGCGATTAAAATTTTATTACAATTTTCAACATCGTACCCCCTTATAATTGATTGGTTTTTCAACATTAGCAAATATTACGACAAAGAAACTTGAAAGGCTTACAAATATACACAGTCCAGTCACATTAATGTGACCACCATCTACTTTCGACGTCAACGTGAAATAACCAATCACAAAAGGCAGATGGCAGCACATTGCAGTGGAGTGTATATAAAGGATGTCCTAGGGCATCAGAAAGCATTTCAATCGTTGGCGTAATGCAGAAACGTAGCGATTTATCCGACGTCCAAAAGGGCATGATTATTGGCTTTCGGGCCAAGGGTGGAAGCATTTCGGAAACGGCTAATTTTGTGAACGGTTCGCGTGCCGCCGTGGTAAAAGTATACCGTGCATGGCAAAATGGCACTATCCAAAATCAGCGGCACATGTGGTGCACCACGGGCTATAGATGACAGAGGCGAACGAAGGCTACGGAGATGCGTTCGGGCGAATAGACGTGCAACTGTTGAGCAACTGACCTTCCAGATGAACCAAGGGGCTACCAAGAGTGTATCCTCAACAACGGTTCAGCAAATGTTGCTGCGCATGGGCCTCCGCAGCAGACGCCTTGTTAATGCACCTATGCTGACTGCTGTTCATCGGCGACGAAGGCTGGATTTTGCACGCCAGTACCGCAACTGGACGTCCACAAAGTGGCGACAGGTGGCTTTTTACGATGAATCACGTTTTATGCTCCATCGAAAAGATGGACGTTTGCATAAACGGCGTGAAACGTCTGAAAGCAAACACCCTGCAACAATTGCCGGAAGGATCCAGGCTGGAGGAGGGAGGTAATCTAGCGCAGCTGTCCACGGCACTGGAGTCGGCATGGCTCAACATCCCAGTGAACACTCTGCCAAAGGTGGTTATTCTGGCTTTTGACAGGTGGTCACATTAATGTGACTGGACTGTGTAGAAGAGGAAATGAGAATATCTATTTTAGACACAGGAACAATACTGTAAACACTTGTTAAAGTCATCAAGCAAAATATCACGTTAAAAACTGTGACAATTTTTTTTTTAATTTCATTTACTGATTGTTATTTGCTATTGAATGATGTAAACGGTTGTGTATGTTATCTTTTTTATTTTCATTTAACATAAGCCGCTGCGTGGCTAGCCCGTCGTAGCCCGTGCCAGTTTTTTTTCGTAGGGTCAGGTGTGACCACTATTCTCTAATCCCCGGTGATTGCTACGAATTCCCGTTGGTTTACTTCGCAAACCAAATGGGAATTCGTAGCCAATTGGATAACAGCAATCATGGCGTTGCCCGTGGTGTTAGAAATTTGTAGAAATAGAAATAGAAATTCGTAGCCTATTGGAATGAATTCCCTGCGAATTGAATTCCCATTTGGTTAACCAAAATTTCCATTTGGTTATTCCAATTTGGTTAACCAAATTGTGAATGTTATAAACCATAGTTTGCTTTGTAAACCAACACCACGGCAACGCCGTGGAATTCGTCGTGACGTCACAATCTCTTGCGAAAAATATAAATATTTAATTGACAAATTATTAATAAAAGAAAATCAAACGGTATAAAGTATCTATCTCATGTCAAATTTTCCGCAGTTTTGAAATCCGTTGAAATTTTTACAATCTATCTTTAACGATCCCGATTTTACAAAAAAGAGCTAAACAATGCCAGCCAAAAGTTTTTTTTATTATGCTTTCTTTCGCTGAAATCGTAAGACGGCAGGAAATGTAACCTGTTTATTTTTTGAACGCGAAGGTTAACGTGACGTCACAATCTCTTGCAAAAAATATAAAAGGTATTCAATTTTAAAATGTTATTTATTTTAAAAAAATCATATTTTTAGATATCAATCTAATGTGAAATTTTCCGTAGATTTCAAATCCGTTAAAATTTTTAATCTGTCTTCAACGGTCTATGAGATAGAAAAAAGAACTAAATAACCCAGTTAAAAGTTTATTTACTTTTTATCGTTTGCTGGAAAATCATTAGAAATAGCGCAAAATGAAAGCGGAAACGAAAAACGAAAAAGATAAATTTAACATCTGTGATCTTCTATGAAGTTGCATTCAATAATAATTAAATTTGATTAAGTTCATTTAAAATGTTCTAGATTGAATTTTACTAGCCACTTCATGGCTAGACTTCATTGCTCGTGTTAGTTGCTTTTGTGGGGATATTGGTTTGCTTCGCAAACCAAATGTGAATCGGTAGCTTATCGGATATCAGCCATAACGGAGATTACCGAATGGCAACAGTCATGAATCGGAATTGAATGAATCTGCCCGATTACGGATATCCTTTTAAAATTTATTGCCTTTTTAAAAGCAAATTAACTTTTAGTTAACTTAATCTTTTATATAAGTATCTTTTTATAGCGCTTACTTTATTTTTGGAACTGGATAACTGTTGTGCGATACGTTTGTTATTGTTTATTTTTTAGACTACGATAGTTTGGATTTTGATTTTTAAAGCATATTGCTACTGTCTCGTTTGCTACCACTCCACCTTTACTTTTAGTTTGGATTATTTGGATATATTTTTCAAAGTTAAGCGATATTTAATTTTGATCTTTTGTGCAATTTGTGGTTTGTTTTATTTGTGCAATCTTTTGTTTGTTTCTGTATAGTTCTTCGGTTTTCGTATAGTTAATTTTTATATCATTTTTGTTTCGGTGTCTTATGGAAGGAAAAGCGATATTTAATCCTAATTTTAAATTTAATGTAGAACATTTTAAAATTAATTTATTATTATATTTTTGTTTTATTTGATTTCCTTAAAATGTCCACAGTATTGATCTTTACTGCACTCACGCCAATCTTAGATTTGGATCATTTATGC
The DNA here is from genome assembly GCA_947359465.1 of Metellina segmentata. Lineage (NCBI taxonomy): Eukaryota > Metazoa > Arthropoda > Arachnida > Araneae > Tetragnathidae > Metellina > Metellina segmentata. The sequence continues at coordinate 99,102,344 of OX375882.1, forward strand.
AAACTAAGAACATTTCTTCTATGTAGTTATACGCTCACAGGATGATGATGTGCTCTTCGAATTTCAACGTTTTACTGAGAAGCAAAGACATGTTCCATCAATTTATTGTCGCCATGTATTCCGAGATTGAATCGGAGAAGGTGTTGTACATACGACCATAGGCGCCGACTTCATAGGGTTTGGGGGGGCTCGAGCCCCTCCAATGTTTTAAGAGGAGGGGCTGAGCCCCCTCAATAATTTTAAAGTAATGTTTCGTTTTCAGTATGGATTTTCTGAGTATCTGTATCGCTACGAATTCCATTTGCACCGATAGTGGATGGCACCAAACTTTATCTACAAAGTGTTACCGCTAACGGGTAGCCGTCGGCTGACCACATGTGGGGACCATGAATTGCAGCGAGCCGGCTTCCGGAGTTCCACTTCAAAGGATGACAATTAGATATGTCACTCATCGGTACCTGCTTGGGATGATCCCCAAAGCGTAGAGTGGGGTTTCTTTACTAGTGGGGTGGTCATTATCTCTGTTCTGAGAACTCCAGAAAGTTGTCCGACTAAGTTTAAGGAAGGACGGAGTTTTTTCTTATCAGAAATTACAAGATGGACGAATGGACATCCGGGAAAACCGAGAAGATGGGGGACCTAAGGGGGGAAATTTGGTCAATTAGTTCCAATCGTAGAGTCCAGCGACGGTTCAGGCTGCTGTTTTTGTCACAGTACGTGATTGTATTTGTTGCTCTGTGTCCTTTTTGCTCTCTTCTCTTCAGAAAGCTACACTCTCGGAAACAATTTTCTTAAAAATTTTTATTATTTGGACACATTTAAAACTAAACAGAGAAGTTATTTCCTTTCCCGAGTAAAGTAAACACAGTGGGCTGGACACAGGGATCACCAAAATTTATGATGGGTGATGAAAGGTGTGCTGTAACCACGTGGTTGTGAGAGTGCTACCAGGGCCGGCTCTAGACATTTTGGCGCTCCGGGCAAAACCTTAATTTTGCGCCCCCCCTCCCCGTTTTTTTTAAGTAAATCTCATGCGACCATATTAGAAAGTCAAGAAAACATTGAAAAAAATGGGAAAAAAAAACGTTTTTTTTTTTAAACTCAATCATCAGATAACAAGATAAGCAATTTAGCACTTAAGGCAAAATAACAAAAATTAAAATGTTGTTGTTCTGTTGTTTCTTATGCCTACACTGGCAGACCAGAGGAGTGCCAGGCCCATCGAAGACGGCAGGAGGCGAGGGGTTGTTATTGAGCCCCATTGGGAGGAAGTCCGACTTTGTTCGACATACATGACACATCCGTTTTACAGGAAGGTCAGTTTCATACATCCATTCACTCACACATATCGTAATTTAGATCCCAATCAGAGGCCGATAACCCCCTGATCAGGTACCCCCAGAGGTATTGATTTGGTATGGGAACATGGGGGACATTGTGACCACGACCTATTTAACGTGCCCCAGTCACCATTAGTGAACACGACGGTCTTTAGCCAGGTCGAAGCGCCGATCTCACAATCATCAGAATTGGAGGCTCCGCCGAGGACAGAACCAACAACCCTTCTGATGCGAGCCCGACGCTCTACTGACTGAGTAATGCTAAGTGAACTAATATCCCATATTATAAATAAATTCTAACTAACCAAAGTAATTAAAATGCCCCTTTTCTAACTTTTCTTTCGGCAAACTCACGAACCAGTGATTTCAAGTCTAATTTGTCACTAATTTGGTGTTCTATAGCTATCATTGCCAATCCATTGAGACGATTTTGCGTCTGCATCGTTCTGAGATAATTTTTTATTATTTTTAGTTTTGAAAATCTTCTTTCCCCTGAAGCCACAGTGACTGGCAATGTAAGTAGGATTCTTAATGCTATGCTGAGGTTTGGTGCGAATTTAAGTGTAGCGATAAACTTGAGAACTTCGACAGGGGTTTCCTTTTTTGTTAATAATGACGAAACAATGCTTATTTCATCGGCTAGTTCCAGGGTGTTAAGATCGCTTGGATTTCCATCAGTTAAAACTACTTCCAAATCTTTGCAATGAGCCAGTAGCTCATTTCTGGGCATGTCTTTTAGACCAAAAATATTATACAAAAAGCTGAAATAATTACTGTGAGTATTTAGCAATTTATATCTGGTTTCCAAGGCATTTATTGCTTGATCTATAGTGTGAAAAAAAAAATCTATTTTATATTTTTGTTTGAGGTCTTGAACGGGTTCATCCGGGCCTTCATACAAAAACGTTCTTGTTTTGTTTCTGACACGATGACGTGGTGTGGTGGTTTCGAAATTAGCTTCCACGTCAATCTCTGAAGCAAACTCGGTTGCTTCTAAAATGATGCTTTCAAAAGCTTCATCTGATCTCAGGTTTTCAAAGAAGAGTTTGCAGTTGCTAAGCATATCAATAGCTTGTGACATATTAAAATTTATAGTTTGCAAAAGTTTGCCGATGGGGTTAATATGACTCAAAATTTTGTACCAGATCACAACAGAGCATATAAATTTGAACTGCTTCAAATTATTTAATAATCCGTGAATTGGACCAATTTGAAACCGCAGAGCTTTTAATGAGTCGACTCGACTTTCCCATCGCGTATAACTCAATGGTTTTAGGGTGTAAGTATCAATATATTTCAGTAATATTGCCCAACGAAAAGAAGAGGAAGAAAAAAAATGTATATAACTTTTGAACAATATTGAAGAAGTTGGCTGCCTCAAACGAGGATTTTGCCATATCGTTTACAACCAAATTTAGCGAATGGCTGCTGCATGGAACATAAAATGCTCTGGGGTTTATATTTCTGATTCTTGTTTGTACTCCCGATTTTTCTCCTCTCATATTGGAACCATTGTCATACCCTTGACTGCGCATGTTTTCTACTTTAAGCCTATTTTTCTCTAGCTCTTCTAGTAAAACCTCCGACAATTCCTTAGCTGTTGATCTTTCAATGGGTAGAACACCCAAAAAATGTTCGTTGATATTAACTTGAACTTCAGACTCTGATTCCTGTATGGAGACAAATCTTACCACAAATGTCATCTGTTCTACTTTACTTGCATCGGGAGTACAGTCAAGAATCACGGAATAATACTTGGCCTTTTGAACTTGCTCAATGATGTGGAGCTTTATGTTGTCATGCAATAATTCAATTATTTCATTTTGTATAATTTTCCCTAGATATGTAGCTTTGATTTCTTCTTTATTGAGGACTATGCGAACGTGTTCCTCCATTTTTGGATCAAACTCAGCCAATAACTGAATTAACTTCAAAAAGTTTCCATTATTGTGTTCATACAGTTTATCACTTGTTCCTCGAAAAGCTAGAGAGCTCTCACCTAGCATTTTAACGACTGATATAATGCGTAAAAGAACTTCAGACCAGTGATTTATCTCAGAATCAATATGAGTCTCTGAGAAACTGCATCTATTGTTTCACCTATTTTCAATCTTTGCTTCAATTCAAGCCATGATTTCAAACAATCTATATGAGTTTTAGCATTTTCATGATGTGCTAAAGAGCCCCCTAAATGCTTCCAGTCTTTAAATCCCCGATTGCCAAGAGCGCTCAAGCTAGATGGTGCAGCAAAAGGTCGACATGGAAAACAGTACAAAGCGTTTTGAAATACGGAATATACTATCCATTCTCTTAAAACCTCTTCTCCATTTCTAAGCCTTTTCTTGTAATGTTTTGGTGAGAATAGCATCGGACATTTGGTTTCTGGAACAAATTAATTAAAATAAAAGATAATACTGATATAAAAAAAAGCCATGATTTAATTTAAATTATAATTTCTGAAATCCCCCACTTGTGCTCCACTGGCTTAAAAAAACGTATTATATTCAACTTCAGACTCAATTACCTTTCATTCGATACCACACAAGCCATGATTTGATTTAAACTCTAATTTTCAAAATCCCCCCCCCCTTATGCGTCACTGACTTAAAAAAATGTATTTCATTCAACTCCAGACTCAATTATCTTTCATTTGATACCACACAAGCCATGTTTTGATCTAAACTCTAATTTTTGAAATCTACCCCCCCACCCTTTTTTTGGCTTATGTCTGATGGATTTTATTAGTTTTTAAAAATGAAAACAAAAATTAAAACACAAACCTTCACAGAAGCCAAACGCACTGGACAATTTGCACAAGCACTTTTTTAAAGCTTTTTTGCACTAACAATTTAAACAAACTATTTTATTTCGCACCAGCCGAAGTCTAGTGGCAAATAATGCATTGTTTTAAGTCTACTTCCTTTTTATATGCTGTTAAAAGGGGCTGTTAGATCTTGTTTCGCTTGGTTTCAAAATTGTTGTTTCCTGTACAGTCGTGTTGCCACGGGCCGAAAAACTTGTCAATTCTTGAAAGGCGTTGGCTGAGTGGTTTTGTAATGTTGAATTGAATTCAAGTAGGTTTTGCCTTAATGTTTAAATATATTATATTATTTGAATTATGTGCTTAGAAATAAAAATGATAAATTCCGCCTCTTAATCTTGTCAACTATCAGTCAAATCTTGCAACGCGTTTTTGAGAAAATTCCCGTGAACCGATTTCAATGAAATTTGGTATACTTCCAAGGGTCCGATGACAATGCAATATTATGAAAAATAATTTATTGATATATCAGAATGACAAAAAAATATTCTTTACTTTTTAGTTTTAGTGCATTTTATAAAAGCCTGTAACTTAATTTTTTTTATCAGTTCATTTTCATTTTCCATGATTTTGGCGCCCCTAGATCATTGCGCTCCGAGCGGCCGCCCGGATCGCCCTACCCTGGAACCGGCCCTGGTGCTACTTAACAGGGAACATTTTCTTCTTCCGCTGCCTGCAGAATCCAATGGACACCCCCGACAGTTTTACGACTTTGCGAGGTAAAAAAACCCTCTGTCTAGCTTCCCAAACAACCTCTTGGGCATTTCACTTGTTTTACGACCCCAGCCTTAGAAATTATAATGTTGTGGAACGAACGACCGTTAACCATTCGTTATATATGCATATTTTCAATAATAAAAATTTGGAAAGGAACAAAATGTATTTGAAACGTTTTGGGTAAAAAAGTTCTCAATTAAAAAAGAAAACAAAATTAAAATTTTTATTCCGTGTTCTAGTTCTATCAGTCATCAGATACTCATACATTAAACAAAGAAATTTCTATTGAGATAGTAATTAAAAGTAAATTACCTATCCATCAACTTTAAGAGTGGGCCCCCTGTATATAACAACGAATTATAGAATATTTTAAATAAGTAAACAAGTTACTTTTTTCCAATTAAAGAAATGCATATTTCACTATAAAAGTAATATTTAAAATTATATCTCTCAATTTCTAAAAATACATTTAAACTGTTCTTTTTTTTAATCTGTGTCTGACCTTCTATTCCTTTTAATATCCATGCAGGTTTTTAGTCATTATTATATACACTGACATTATTTAAAATGCATAACTACCTATTTTTAGAAATAAATTTTAAACAATTTGAGAATTTCAAATTGTTGTTGGAAATATATTGAATTGTTATTATTTATTCAAATTGATATCCTGAAGTCCTAAATAGCTTTGCAATGTTTGCTTCCCCCAAAATTAATACATTTGTATGATGTATACTAAATTGCTTTCAATAATATTTGACACCCCCCGAAATAAACTCCTATATACGCCACTGGATCAGAATATATCAGAAGATCAGAAGAATATCAGATCAGAATATATCCGCGAATAGTCATTCAGGCATTCCAGATATGAAATAGAGCTGTATGACTAAATTAAATAGAGATTGATAAACTAGTAAAAATAAAAAAACGAGTGCTCTTTCTGAGTCGAAAAGGTAGGAAGATTCTGGATCCGCCACTGTCAACATTTAATTTTAAAATTCGAAAGGTATGAAGTAGAAATTATTTAAATTATAAAGCATGGATTTTTCTGAATATTTTTATTTGAATGAAATATCTCTTGAAATTTGTAACATTTACTTTCTAAAAAAAATTGTCGTAACTTTAGTTTTTGTGAAAAAGAACGAATATCTTATGATCATGGTTATCCGAAACCAACATTTGAATGAAACATTTTAAGTGCTATTACTTTTAAAACTATCAAAATTTAAAAATTCTCTATAAAATAGTATTAAATTAGGATTATTTTAATTTTCTTTGAAATAAAAAAAAATAGTACAAGCCAAGTGTAGAATTTGGGTTTAATATTTATGAATAAAATTAGTACTGAAATTATAATGCAGTGTATTGGTGCGTGTGAATATTTACACACCATTACACTGCCCCCTACAACAATATAATGTTTGGGGGTTGTCCCCGGCGCCCATTATTTTTAAATGGCGTTATTTAGAAAACATATTAAAATCTTGTACTGGTTTTTATTCCATTACAATAATACTTCTTAGAAAATTCTAATTTTATGCCATGTTTAAAGGTAATGATGATTCATTATTTTAGAAATGATTTGTTTTAAATTTTAAGCAAGCTATTTTTTAGACATAACAATGTTATATTTTTTTTAAATAAAATATTTACACAGTACAGCCCAAAACATCAATATGCAAAACCTTTAAACAGTTTAAGAATGAAAATAATATGAAAAAAAAAAAAAGAATTCCGTGGTATCAAGGTAAAAGTGCTTTTTATATAAATTTTGGTCGAATTAGGTAAAGTACATTATTAATGATTTAATTATCTATACGTTCAAATACTAAAAATCAAATACAAATACAAAAGTCTACATTTGCTGCTTTTTAAATTAAAATTTTAATTAAGATAAAGATGATTTTCTTTAAAGATTTGAGTTTTAAATTGGGGTTTTCATTAAACTTATTTTTATTTAGTGTACCTAAGTTGGTATCTATTGTACCTAATCTTTTATTATTCTTATAATTTACATAAATTTTGTCATATTAAGTATGAAATTGTTAAAATTTCTCAAATAATATGAGTATTTTTTATGGCAAAATCTGATTTAAAATCGGCAAATAAAAATTTTGGTTTCCAAATCTTGATCTATTGCTTCCAAATTCAGTTTTTTGTTGTATTTTTATCTTTATATCCTAGTGTTGTGAAATATATTTTTATTGGTTCTCTGAACAAGCATTGTACAGTTAATATTTACGTAATTTTGAGGAGAAAAATATTTAAAAATATTAAATGAAGTTTACCAATCACTCACGACATGAAATTCTAAATCCTAAATCCATTCTTTTAAAACTAAAAAATAATTTTCTAAAATAAATTTTTATTTCCCTGGAATGGGATTTAAGGATTTCGAAATTTTTTTAGTTTTTTTTAAAAAAAGTATTAAAAAAATTAGAGGTTTAAAAATATGAAATTTTTTTTACAAAATGTTACATGTACCATGCAAGTTCAGCGACGGTCCCAAATTAGTATGATGCACCAATTATTTCGTTTTTTATTATTGATGGCCGGGTAGCGATTTTCCAAACCCTCACAGATACTGCACCGCCAGGTGACAGGCCGGTCGCGCTGGATGACAATTTGTTGCTGAACCAATTAAATTGACCTGTTATCGGGTTGCACTAGGACGACTTGCCGCTGAAGAAATCTCGCCACACATTCTTCATGTTGTTAGTGTTATCTTGATTGTGTTACACGTGTGGAGCGCATAATGGAAATATAATTAATATTAAAAGAAATCCCAAAAGATTTCAACGTAGTTTTACGTATGGAAAATATCATTATTCTTCGAAGTTCCTTGGCAAATGAAAATGACGCTGAAGTTAAAACTTTTTATAGGTTGCAAGATAGTTTCTTTCCTTTAAAATGAAACAGTATTCGAACTATAACGAAATATACACAAAAGTTTGCAATTTTTTACTGATAAAAGATGACTTAGATTTTTAATTAACTGATTAAAAAACAGTTTTTTTATTACAGTTATTAAAACAAGGATTCGTATTTAAACTAAATGAGAATAAAATTATTTTACTAAAACCAGATGTTTTTTTATAAACTGATGAAAACCTGTTTTTTTTATAGATAAGACATTTTATAGATTTTTTATAATTTCAAAAGATAAATCCCAATTTAAATATATTAGCATTTAAAGTTACTGCTTATTTAAAGATCCCATTGACTTATTAAAGAAAATCTAAAAACGATCACCCCGTAATATTAATTATTTAATAAGAACTAATCATATAATTAATTAATCACAAATAATGATTAATTAAGATAATCCATTGGACTAATCAATTTGAGCAGATATTACAGATAATTACTACTTTGCATTTAATGTTCATTGCTTTGTTAAACTAAGTTTCTAAAAAAAAACCCGGTTTAAACCGATAAAACCCGTTTAAAAAAATCAAATCGCCCTAACTGTTATCCATTGAAACTTCTTGCTAAAAGCGCGACGACGGAGCGATAAATCGCCAAGAAGTTGGATCAACCTTCACACAATTCCTTAACGCTTCTCACAGCGACCGGTCTGTCACCTGGCGGTGCAGTATCTGTGAGGGTTTGGAAAATCGCGGCCGGGTATTAGCTTCCCTCGCAGAGACGTAGCCGAAAAAAATTCGGAAGGGATTTTGATTGCCTTTTTGGTCAAAAGAGGATTTGTTTAGTTTCAGGGGGGGGGATACACCTCAAGCTACGGATACTCCCTGGGCCACCTCAATATTTTTCCGAAGTCGGCGCCCCTGCATACGACTAAATCACATGACTCAACAATGGAACAGTATGCACATTTAAGAGATGCGTTGATGAACGATGGAAATGTTGCTATACGAAAACTGAAGTACATAAAAATCGCTTAACTTTCAAAAAGATATCAAAACCAAAAGTTAAAGGTGATGCTTTTGTAAATTTTTATGTTGTATAAATTATCAAAATTAAATATTGCTATTCTTTCCAAAAGACACTCAAACACAGAAACAAACAAAAAATTGCATAAAAGAATAACAAAATTATGGCATTTCGCTATAACGGCCTCTTTTCATTTACGCCCCACAATGTTTTGTTATTCGACAAAAACAAATGCTGTTTCTCTGCTTTTGTTTAGTATCAGCTTCTCACTTTAGGCGACACTGCTACATTTTGCCTCACGAAAATATCAGTAATGTTTCCACAACATTGTCATCATTTTAATGTGTTGTCGCTTTAGTGTAGTTTATAATTTATTGTTGGTGATTGATTTTCTACCTATGGATAATTATTAATAAAGTTGATTTTTCTAATGCTAAAATAAACGTTTTGTTCGTCAATTTGGAATAAAAACCTTTTAACCTACTTTCACTCAGCCGATTTTGGAAAAATACGTACTGGTTAGATAGACTTATTAACAAAGTAACAATCCGGCTGGATTCAAAATCGTGCCGGATTGCAATCCCTAGATACAATTCTATCTAACGGGTTTGCCGGGTATAAAATTTATCGTCGCAACAATTACCATAGCAACGCTTTTTTTATTTTGCCGTTGAAACTCGCTGTGACGTCATGGCTCAACACGCTGTTTAAGCTCGATTCTCAGACGGTTTCCCGAGAAAGTACTGATCAGAAAATTACGAGATTGACATGGTTTATTCAAAATTGTACAGGGAACAAGATGGAGAAGGTTTTTTACTGATGCGACTATTAGTTTAGGGTGAATGTAAAAAAAGCTAAAACACTTAAGAAAGGAGTTGGTTTGCGAAGAGGGGGTTGGCGAGCAGGGGGGATGAACCCTCGCTGTGCCGTCATGGCCCGGAAAGTCCAATCAGGAATATAGGAATTATTAAGATAGTTTCGCCGTCGCAGGAGATTGAAAACTCTGCGAAAAGAGTGTTTGCTTGCGAAGCAAACCAAGTGGATTGCGTAGCAACGGCAGAACATTCCGTCAGCTCTCCTTCCTTCCTCCCCCTCCCCCGTACAAAAAAAAATGTGAGCATACAATGCGAATATTACAAGTCTTCAATAATATAAGGTCGCAAAATAGTTGTCTGGAGTAAATAAATCAGCCAGTCCAAAGTTTAACATGATGAATGTCTGTTAGGTGTGGGGAACAGAATTTTGAGGCATCCTTTACCTGGATTGTTAGCGTAAAAGTCTGATCATCTTAGTGACACCCTCATTCACTTGAAACAGGGACGATGCAGATAGGGCCCGGAACCTTGGTAACAGCAGCCATCAGGACGATGATGCCGATATGCGAGAGCAGCTGGGGTTCACACTATTACCGTCAAGTTAGGACGTAGGAGCTATTGTGCCTCCAGGCAATAGGAGCTCGATTGTCTTGTCACAACCAGGCTGGAGAAACGAAAGTTGTATACCCCAGGCAAGAGGGCCACGCCAGATAAGGGGTAGAATCACTACCCTCGGAGCTACGGGGAAAATGACATCTTCCCACTGGTTTGCTCTTTGCTGGCTTTTTAGAAAAGAAATACAGAGGCCTAACGTCAGACGGAGAATAACGCAACTCGAGTACAGCCCCGATACTCTGTGCGCTCGCATCAGTTTTAATCTGAATTTCAGCAGCTTGATCCACCAAAGCCAAAACAGGGAGTTTTAGTATTGCATATTTTAAGTCGTCAAATGTGTAGCTTGAAAACTCCACACAAATAGTGTGTTTTTTCTTAATAAAAAGGTCATTGGCAGGGACCTTAGAGCAAATTTTACGTAGCAACGATAAAATTACAACAGACCCCAAACGATTTTAGTTGTTTCTGATCTACTGGAACAAGGAATTGATTGATACTCTCCGTTTTATATCCTGATTGATACACATACCTTCAGGAGTTATGACAAAACCCAAACATATGCATGATTTTGTGAGAAACTGACACTCTTGTGGATTAAATTTAAGATTGTACTCTTTAAAACGCTGCAGTACCTTGTCCAAGATTTTAAAAAAAATGCTCGTTTATAGTCTTACTGTGCAAAATGACGTCGTCAATGTGCACAAGAGCTCCTTTATTTAGTAAGTCCCACGAAACTACGAGCGCAATAGATTAAAATGCTTTTGGAAAATTCTTAAGACCAAAACATAATTGATTAAATTCATATTTTTCGCCGTCGGGTGAGGAAAAGACAGTTTTATGCCTATCAATGGAATTTGGTTGAAAACCGATTTTATGTCAAGAGCCGAGAAATAATTTGAACCAGACAGTTCATGAAGGGTGTCATCCAAGGTAGGGAGTAAATTCTTATGGAATGGTTACATTGTTTAACTTTCTAAAATCCAAAACCAAACGCCATTTAGACGTCTGTTTCACAAAAAGTGCTGTGGTGTTGTAGTGTGACTTAGATCTCGAAATAATTCCAGCCTTTTAAAATTCAGAAATTTGAGTTTTCGGAATTCCTTTCTTAAATTGTATGAGAGTTTATAAACAGGACACTTAATGGGATAATTATGTTCTTATTATATTTCGTGTGGTCTTGTATCAGCCGCAGTAGGCTCAATTGTTCAACTAGCAAAAGCATTTTTGTGCTTTAAGAGAAGCTCTGCCACTGTTTTCTTCACAAAAGAAGAACTAAACGCAAAAGTGCAGTCATTTTCGGTTAATTCATTTGATAACTGGCTAGTAATTGGGATTTCAGTCGGAAATTCCTCGAAATTATTTACAAAACATATTTTCATGTCTTTATTTAACATAACTAGATCTGATGAATTATTGACGATTTCCACATAAGCTTCCCCCATCAAAGCATCAATATTAACAATAAGGGATACAAGTTATGCACCCTTTTTACCCAATTTCGAACTGCAGCTAATCTTTGCTGTCACACTGGAATGTGGAAAAACTGGTATTCTGACAGGAACGACAGCATTTTGACAGGGACACGAAATTGTTTTCTGTTTTAGTTTTAAAGTAATTTCTTATTCAGCCAATAGAGAACTTCTCACTTCAAGATTCATAATGGGGACAGAAATATCGAAATGGCAACGGTCCGAGATCAACCTGAAGGGAAAGATTCGAGGATCACGTAATTTTGACCCACGTTCAGATGGATTCAAAACCTGAGCTGCCACCCAATTCTCAAAATCTCCACGCCAAGTTAAGGACATTTGAGACCCGGGATGGCTTAACGAACGTAACACGACGGTCTTAGGTTGCATTGAGTTTTGAACTCGCAACCGTCCGGTTGCTAATTCGCTGTTCTTTCAAACGGGCAACAACAGCCCATTCACCAATTAACCCTCCAAGTGATTTCGACAAGATATCTCGTCCATCGAAACATGATCACTTTTGCGAATAAAGAAATATATCGGCATCACAAGACACTGTTAATTTTTGGATGACGACAAGATCAAGATCTGCTCAATTTTCTAACGACGAGATACCTCGTCCATCACGATCTGGTCAGTTTTGCTGATGTTAAGATGCCTCGACCATCACGATTTGGTCAGTTTTGCTGATGTTAAGATACCTCGTCCATCACGATTTGGTCAGTTTTGCTGATGTTAAGATACCTCGTCCATCATGATCTGGTCAGTTTTGTTGATGTTATGATACCTCGTCCATCACAATCTGGTCAGTTTTGCTGATGTTAAGATGCCTCGTCCATCACGATCTGGTTAGTTTTGCTGATGTTAAGATACCTCGTCCATCACGATCAAGTCAGTTTTGTTGATGTTATGATACCTCGTCCATCACAATCTGGTTAGTTTTGCTGATGTTAAGATACCTCGTCCATCACGATCAAGTCAGTTTTGCTGATGTTAAGATACCTCGTCCATCACGATCTGGTCAGTTTTGCTGATGTTAAGATACCTCGTCCATCATGATCTGGTCAGTTTTGCTGATGTTATGATACCTCGTCCATCACGATCTGGTCAATTTTGCTGATGTTAAGATACATCGTCCATCACGATCTGGTCAGTTTTGCTGATGTTAAGATACCTCGTCCATCACCCCAGGAAAAAAATTCAGCAAAAAAACTTCAAAAAAAACCTGCAGGTTTCCTGCATGAATTTCGGACAAAAAACCTGCAGGTTTCCTGCATGAATTTCGGACAAAAAACCTGCAGGTTTCCTGCATGAATTTTGGACAATGCAGTTTTTTGACTGTTTGTCAGGATGATGAATGACTGGTGGCGCCATCTAGTGGTGAGATAAGTAAACACATTATTTTGGATTCATAAAAAAAAAAAGAATTTCGTGGGAATAACGTTCACCTAGAGCAACACAACGGGCTATTGCCAATGGTCCACGATCTATTAACAAGGGAACGAACCGAGGACAACACCTCGTAACTTTGAATCACGATCAGATGATTGGACTCGAACCCGGGACCAAGGATCTGGAGTTTAGCATGCTATCCATTAGGCCGTAACAGTCATATCCAAGCGTGGTGAATTAATGTAGTGTTTGTTTTTTCTCTGTTTTGGACTTTGTTTTTTTTTCACTATGAATAAATTGAAAATGGTTTAAAGGGGTCCGAGACACAAATATCGTCAAATTTTCGAAACACTTTTTATTATTTTAAGAAATTATCTGTGTTTTTCTGCTTAAAAAGACGTCTAAATCATATTTCTATCTTAATTAGAACTAGAGATATAATAATTTTTGTGGTGCTTTTTGTTCTGAAAATCTAACACTCTTGACAGTTGTTGTCATGGAAACAACATCTGTCTTTAAAACTTTAAATGCACTTTTCTCCATGTTACATTTTTTCAAGATTTCCTATATTCAAATTGCTATAAGTCGAAAACCGATCAAATTTAGGGGTTGGAATTTGGAATATATCTATTTCAAACATTATACTTTAATTTCGATTCAGCAAATTTAAAACAAATATTTACTTTTAAAAATATGACTTAAAAAAAAAGTACCTTAAAATTTTCAAAAATTTTCATTCAAATATTTTTAATTTTTTATTAAATTAATATTTTTTAAATTGTTGAATCAAAATTAAAGTTTATAAATTTGTGAATAATTTACTGCAAGAATTTTGAAAATTGTACAAGAATATTTTGAATTTTAACAATTTAAAATGACCACTCTTTTTTTTCAAGAAATTTTAATTTAAAATTTTAGAAAAACTTTTGGAAAAATTTTGTGTTGTGATTTCGCTTATTAGTTAGATGGGTAATCAGTACAAAAAAAAATCAAAATTCTAAATGAATTAATAAAAAAAAAATTTCAATGTGTCCCAGACCTACTAAATTTTGTTTGGAGGGATTTAATACTTTTACAAAATAAGAAACCAGGTGATATATAACAGACCAAATTCAGATATTTGGTATGTTGGAGAAATACATTAGATGCGTTTAAATAAAGATTTTAATCGAATGTTGGCTAGCAGTATCAAATACAAGGTTACATTTTATGATTGGACTGAAAAATGAAATAATCGACAGTAAATGCAATTTTTTTATTATGGAAAATTTTCACTTTTTTTAAAGAAAATATTTAATATAAAAAATATATATACATTAATTTTAATAAAACATAATAGTTGATAAGTGTTTTCATAAAAACTACATTTTTTATGAAACAAAACTTTAACTTCAAACTTTATTTTTCCTTCAAAAAAACTGCAGTTTTTATGAAGGAAAAATGCTTTTATAAAATTCCTTCATAAAAACTGCAGTTTTTGATGTTAAGATTCCTCGTCAAGACAGTTATCAAGAAGGTTAAAAAAGGATATATTTTTTATATCGGGACAAGGGAACTAAAACCTGCATAACCGCTTAGTGGGTGTCTTTCACTTGACCTTTTGACTATAGATATAACTGGATTCTTTCTTGACACGATTCTTATAACTTTTCAAGGTACAACTGCTGTACCGGTCGTGGTCTAAAGCAGGGATTCCCAACCGGTGGTACGCGGCAACGTTTCAGGTGGTACGCAAGGATGATTCGAGCGACCCAAATATTCTACGAAGTTTGTTCGATTTTTTAGTATATACACCACGTTATGCTATTTCTTATGCCATTTGTTACTAGTTGCTTGTGTGAGAGTGGTTTTTCTGAACTTTTGTATATAAAAAATAAATTTAGAAACAGAGTAAGCGTTAAAGAGGACTCTTAAGAGTGAAGTTAAACTCTATTGCTCCTGATATTGATATTTTAATAAAAAAGAAACACGTTTCGCACTAAAAATTGATTTTTGATTATGATAATCTTTGTTTGCTTCGTTTTTACTAATCATTTAAAATTATTTGTTTTTATAGACCTGTGAGTAAAAAATAAAACTGTAGTTTTCAATAATCGTTCGAATTTTTCTTTTATTAAAACATCATAAATACGAAATACAAATGCATTAATCATAAAATATGAAGCTTTCTTAGTATTTTAATTAAAATATAACAAGCCATTGGCCACTTTTCTGACACTAGATATCTGTTTCTAAGAAAATATAGGACTGGTGGTACGCCAAAAACTTCTAAAAATTTCAAGTGGTACGCAGTTACTAACAGGTTGGGAACCCCTGGTCTAAAGGTTAATAAATTGCCGACCAACAGGTATAGTGGTTAAGGTGTTAGCCTCTAGATCGGAAGGTTCCTGGTTCGAATCCGGGTCTGGGCATGGATGTTTGTAAGTGTATGGTGTAGAGGCGGCTGGTGCACCTTAAATCTGTCGTGGCCGAAAGTCCTCACGTTGGGTTGGCGTGGAAGTTTGGAGAGTGGGGTGCCAGCTCAGGTGTTGCTTCGTCATCTGACCGTGGTTCAAAATTACAAGTTGTTGTCCTCGGATCTTTCCCTTAAGGCAGTGCTCCCCAACCTTTTTATCACCGCGGACCGGATCAACGTTTCATAATTTTAACGCGGCCCTCGGGGGGGGAAGACGTTTATTGTTTATATTTTAGATTGTTTGATTTAATAGTTTTAATGTAATTGTATTTAAACATGCCTTCAAAATAAAATACTGTTGCACCAAAAAAAAAAATGAATATAATATGAATTAACATTTTATCCCACTAGAACGCTAAATCAATGAGAACCCTGAGCTTGTTTCTTTGCAATGAGACGGTTTCATCTGTGGTAATAGGAGACAATGACACCCGAGGTGTGTTGCTTATGTCCAGTTTATTCCGTTGTTTTGGTTGCTGTCACTGCAGAAAATCCCGCTTCACACAGATAGGTTGTCGGAAATGGCAATCGAGATTTAAGTGCAGTGGATCGCAGGCACGTGCCAACAGGTACCCTTCGGCGACATTGACAAATTACTGCAAACCATTTAATTAAAACAAAACAACTACCGCAGTCATTTCCGTAGTACATCTCCACACACACATGCCTCAATATCCACATATATATCCATAAACATAAAAAACTTTTTACGAAGGTTTTATCAGAAAGGTTTATGTCTTTTCTCCAGCGCGTTGTTGAATAGATTTATTTAAAATTGTTTAAATGATAGTTTGGGACATTTTTTGTAAAAAAAAAAAATGCACAGGGAGGGGGGGGGGCGCTCTTTGTATAAACTACGCAGTTAGCAGCCTCCCTTCCATTAATATATATATATATACAGAGAGAGAGAGAGAGAGAGAAAAAGAAGCACAGAGGGGGCAGCGCGCATTATGAGAGCTTCGTGGGTGGGTAGTGTAAAGAAAAATTAGTGTAAGAAAAAAATATAATGTATGAAAACAAATAAAAAATGATAGGACATGAAGGTTTTCGTACATTGTCAACACTCTGCATGTACGCAAGATAGTTGGGCGACCCTTCGACGACATTGAGAAATTACTGCAGACGTATTTAATTAAAATAAAGCAATTACAGCAGGCATTTACGTCGTACATCTCCACACACACATACCTCAATATCCATATCCATAAAAAACTTTTTACAAAGGGTTTATCAGAAAGGTTTATGACTTTTGTCCAGCGCGTTGTGGAATAGATTTATTTAAAATTGTTTGAATGATAGTTTTGGACATTGTTTTTTGTAAAAAAAATGCACGGGGGGGGGGCGTTTTTTTTATAAAGTACGCAGTTGGCAGCCCGCCCATTATTATATATATATATATATATATTCTGAGAGCTTCGATATATTCCCCGAAAAGGGCATTAAATGAAGGGTCAAGGGGCAACACAAAATTAGATTTTGAAAATAACGAATTTGAAAGTTTTCTAACACGTAAATGTATGAAAAGTTTATCAAGAAACTTCGAACAAATTTTAGTTGTGTAGTAAAAATTTATATTTAACTAAAATTGAAAAAAAAAATTGTTTCAAAGATCCAAGGTACCAAAAGATTAAATTCTTCCTCTGAATATGTGGAGATATGTGGCCCAGCACACACATGCCGATACTTTATCACTTTGTTTTACGGCTTTAAAGTGGTTCTACCCCCAAAATGAATGCACGTGGTGCTCACACTTGAATGCTACGAGATGATTATCACATTTTCGAATCCTTTAAATGCATTGTAGGGCTCGACCAAGTCTTTGACGGCATGTCTTGAGAAAAGCGATTTATTTTTATGACCGACTGACGGATTGTATGTTAGGGTTTTATTGCCCTAGGTCCCAAACTGGACAAGAAGCGCCTGACCAAATGACGGAAGTATCGTTTGAAGATAAGGGCATTCCGGAAATCGCAACAAATCTGTCATTGCTTATTTTGATGATTTACAATATAGGGTCTTTTAAATTGTCGGCTTTCTTATTTGAAGTAAATACGAGAAAACTGCCTGCAAGTGAACTGTTCTGAATTTTTGCCAGATGGATTATTTAGTCTTACGAATTTCCTTGACGAGTGAGGTTCCGAGAATAATGTTTTGAAAGTGAACACTTGAATTTGTGAAGTAATTAAGTGACGGAAACGTGAGAACAGTGCATTGTTAAAACTTGTTGCTTTGCAAACCAACACTCCTGTCGTAAGTGATTTCGCTTTTTTTTTACTTTAACACTTAATGCACCCTAAACTGATAGCCGCATCAGTAAAAAAAACATCTCCATTTTGTTCCCATTACAATTTTGAATGAACCATGTTAATCTCGTAATATTCTGATATGTACTCAATCGACAAACCATTTTGAGAACCGAGTGAAAAAATCCAGTTTTCAATCCTGCGACAGCGGCGGTGGTAACTCTTTTTAATATAGAGAGATTCTTAAACATTTCTAACTTAAAACAACAGTAATACCCAATTATTGAAAACGGGTTTCCAATAAAAATACCTATTCCAATTTGTAGTTAACAAAAACATTCTTATTTTCATATAAGTAGTATGAACAAAACTTGCGGTCGCTAAGCAGTAAAAATTAATTTTTGATAAATGTTAGACAATAATAAATCTAATAAATTGGCTACCTGAACCATTATATTCCAAACTTTCGTCCGATATATGAGCCGCCTACCAACCGGTATAGTGGTTAAGGTGTTAGCATCTTGATCGGAAGGTTCCAGGTTCGAATCCGGGTCGGTGCATGGATGTTTGTAAGCGTATGGCGTAGAGGCGGCTGGTGCACCTTAAATCTGTCGATCTCACGTTGGGTTGGTGTGAAAGTTTGGAGAGTGGGGTGCTAGCTCAGGTGTTGTTTCGTTATCTGACCGTGGTTCAAAATTACGAGGTGTTGTCCTCGAATCTTTTCCTTAAAGGATTAATCCCGGACCGTCGCCAATAGCCCGTTGTGTTGCTCAAATACGATATTATCTAATAATTACAAATTACCGACATATGAAACTTAAATTTTTAATTAATAGAAAATTTCCTCATTCTCGAAATAACGAGGAATTTTCAATATAATTTTCCGCAGGGGCTTATTATTATCTATCATATTTATATTAATATTGCACTTAGAATTTTAAAATTTTGCCTATGTAAGTTGCAAGTGGTGAAAAAAGTTTTTCCAAATTAAAAATCATCAAAAATTATTTCAGATCCACAATCACTCTACATAGACTAAGTAGATTGACTATAACTATCGAAAATGAGTTTTGTGATAAATTTTGTTTTAAAGAGAGAGAGAGAGAGAGAGAGAGAGAGAACTCATACAAGATTATGCAGAGTAAAAGGTCAAAGGAAAATTTTTCGATTAAAAATGGCATTTTTATTATTATCAATTGTGCTTTTTTAAACCACATTTTCAAATACATTTTATATTTTAATTATTGTTATTAGTTTTTAACTTTTTAAAATTAATGTTTATCTTATTTCATTGGTTTTTAAAAATATTGCCTACTGTGCTTCATTGAAACCGAATTTTTAAATATAGATTCTGTTTAAAAAAATTATGAGCACTCATAGGCGGCAGAGTCAGAATCGAAATCATTTTTACTCATATGTGTGCTTCAAGCAAATCAAATATAAATCTAAAAAGTTCAGAATCGAGACGTTTACAAAAAAATCGACGTTTTAATTTCTAATTTAAATGTATTGTAAGTTTTAAAATTCACCTTAAAGTCATTTAGTAAATATTGTATAAAGAAAAAAAAATATGATTTAAAAAAATCAAGTGTTAATTGATGAATATCTTTTTATGCAAATTAATTAACTGTTTATAATTTATTATTAATTAACCAATATTAATATAATTAATTTATTCCCAATTTTTACAGGGGTACTTTTCGGGTGAAGTAAGTTCGGGTGAATTTATCCCCCCCCCCCAATTCAACAACCCTAGTTACGCCTATGCTCGCCCCCCCCTCTATTCAAAACGTTAGCACGTCCCTGAGTGGATGCAATCTCAGGGTATTCCGCCATGACTTTAATCCAGAACAACGGCAGAGTTGTGGCCTCGAACGTAGTTTTAAGGCCGCCTTTATTTGCAATCTCCAGCAGTTGATCTTCATGCACAGACATGCTAGATTCGTCTGATTTGTTGACAAATGGGTTGCGGATCCATTCTTTACTAGTTCATGGGTTTCCGAACCACAAAATACCCAAGAAGCACTCGAACTCTTTTAAAAGCAAAGACAGGTGATCGTGCACCAAGTAGGAAAATGAATGTTTAGGCTCAGTCTCGCCTAAAATCCCCGCTAATGTCTGAAACATGTCCAAAATCCCTCTGTTCACGCGCCGTCCCAATGCCGTCCCCACAACTTCAGTTTGGCTTTAAATGCAGCTACTTTGTCTGCCAACTTGAAAACATCTATCACATTTATCAAAATTGGAAAATAGAAACATACAGAATTCATAATTGAAGCTCTAGTAACAGAACAAATTTCTAGTTTTGATTTACTGCCTCCTAATTTGAGTGGACATTTCGTAGATAAGAACCGCACAAACCCGAGAGAAATACACCACAGTAAATAAAATGGAAATAATTTAATGTTCCTTGGGCGGCCCGGTATCATTTGATCCACGGACCGGTACCGGTCCGCGGCAGGGGGTTGGGGACCACTGCCTTAAGGGACTGATCCCGGACCGTCGTCAATAGCCCGTTGTGTTGCTCTAGTACGACGTAAACTAAAAATTACCAATTACCTAAAGGTTAATAAATATATATTTGCTTTATCGGTTATGGTAATTTTTAATTAACGTCGTACTAGAACAACACAACGGGCTATTGACGACGGTCCGGGATCAGTCCCCTGAGGGAGAGTTTTGAGGACAGCACCATGTAATTTTGGACCACAGTCAGAAGACGAGGCAACACCTGGGCCTGCACCCCACTCTCCAAACTTCTACACCAACTCAACGTGAGGACTTTGGGCCACGACAGATTTAAGGTGAAGCAGCCGCCTCTACACCATACGCTTACAAACATCCATCAGGGTGGCAACAAAATCCTCGAAAAAAAGTTCCCTGATATTTCCCTGATTTCCATGATAGTGTGACAAAAATTTCCCTGATTTTACAAATCCCTTAAGAAATGTCGGGATCCGTAATTGGTATCGATATACAGTTCCACACGACACTATTTTTAAATATTTAGTGTCAGATGGATGTAAAAGGATAATTCTCCACAAATATTTTGTATTCTTTCTCATCAGATATTTTAATTGTTATCGTAAGGGTTGGAACCCTAATGGAACTCTAACAATAGCATTTGAAAAAACTGGGGAAAAAATAAAAATATTTTCATTATGAACTTTTTACACCTGTCCCAACATTATCCAAATATACATAAAAATCAAATGCAAAAAACTTAAAAAATTAGTACAGCTTCAGTCTACGTTTAAAACGGTGGCAACGATCTTTGCGCACTTCTAGTAGCGAGTTAGGGCAGGTTAAGGCAACCCATCGGCATTACGATTATTATGGTTTCCATGGCAACCTCGGCAAGCGAAAAGTTTAATATTTAGGCCCGGTGCATACATCCGGTTTTTCAACGTACGGCGCCGCTACCGCAAAGCAAGTGCGGTCTGAGATATATTAGATCCAATGGAGTAGTGCACACATGCCTCCGGCGCCGCTGCGGCGATGTACGTCCACCTTCCATGTAATTTGTACCGCAGTTCCCCGCGACGCAGCAGCTCGCCGCACACGCTTCTCCAGTCTGAAGTAATTAATAAATGGTTGATCCACACACACACAGTAACGTCTATTTTCTCTTTCAAAATATACTTTTTTTTACACTAAGTTAACGAAATAAACACGTTTTCTTCGATAAAATATTTAACGCAAATGGCGCGAAATGAGTACTTGCGTGATTTCACGGTTATGTGTGCATAGTTGGGCTTCGGTGCGGCAGCGGCGCCGCACGTTGAAAAATCGGATGCGTGCACTGGGCCTTAGACTACGGCCTTTACAGCAGTTTTGCATTGAAAGTTATTAGAATCGCGCCAAGGAAGAATCGCGCTTATTATATCAATAGTCGTAGTCAAAAGGTTAAATTTTCATTTTGAATCTCTAATAATATAAACGGAAGTGTTTGTCAGTCTGTCTGTTTGTTACCTGCACGCAAAGTCCTGACGAATCTATTGAACTTACATTACAGGTAGTTCGAATGTTTTTGCCATTTTTGGGTCGCGGCGAATTTTAAAATTCAATCTAGAACATTTTAAAATGAATTTAATGAAATGTAATTATTATTGAATGCAACAGCATAGAAGATCACAGATTCTAAATGTACTTTTTTCGTTCCCGTTATCATTTTGCGTGGAGAAATGATTTTCCAGCAAACGATAAAAAACAAATAAACTTTCTACTGGAGTTATTTAGTTCTTTTTCTATCTACTAGACCGTTAAAGATAGAGTAAAAATTTCAACGTATTTGAAATATGCGGACAATTTCACATCAGATCAATACATAAAAATATGAGTTTTTTTTTTAAATAATAAGTAAAAGTTTTAAATTGAATATCTTCAAAATTTTCGCAAGAGATTGTAACGTTTAGAGAGATTTTCAGCGAAAGAGGAAAAGAAAAAACATTTTGGTTGGCATTGTTTAGTTCTTTTTTGTAAAATCGGTATCGTTGAAGATAGATTGAACATTTCAACGGATTTAAAATTTGACACCAGATAGATACCTTATACGTTTGATTTCTTTCAATAAATCATTTTTCAACAAACTATTTATATTTTCACAAGAGATTGTGACGTCACGCCGAATTCCCATTTGGTTTGCGAAACAAACCAACAAACACCTCGGGCAACTCCGTTATGGCTGTTATTCAATTTACGAAGCAAATCATAGTTCACAATATTCATAATTTGGTTTGCTTCGCAAACCAAATGGATATCCGCAGGCAATTCATTCCTAAAGGCTACGAATTTCCATTTGGTTTGCGAATCAAACGAAAACCACGAGCAACGGCATGATGGCTGTTATCCAATAGGCTACGCATTCTCATTTGGTTTGTTTCTTAAACCGTCTTCATAGCAATCACCGGGGGTTAGCGAGCAGCACCTAGTTAGTTAGCACTTGACCCCACGAAAAGAACTGTCACGGGCAACGCCATGCTGGCTAGTATTCTTTAAACTTCTTTCAAAATTCGTAGAACTGTCGGTTGATTTGATTGGTTCATTTGAAGTAATTCCTTCGTTGGCGAATTTAGGAGTGTGCCCCAAAAGCGCCAAGGCCGTTACATCGCTATAAACGTAGACTGAAGCTTTACCAAAAAGTTCTACAAAAATGTAATTGCAAGCAAAAAATATTAATTTAATGCACAAAAAAAACAACACATCATTTGTTACACAAATTTAAAATTGTATACAACATGTATCGCTGGCCTCACGGCGACGAGACGCTCATGCAGCGAAATCCACGGCGGCGGTTTTCACTGGATTCGAAAATTACGACGCCAGTGTTCTTTTTTCGAATTACAATTTCGGAGAAAACGATTTATTCGATTTTCAAAAGTACTTGTAATCGCGCATCTCTAGATAGGCCACAAACGACAATAGTTACCGGTTTCATAAAAATTTTAAAAATTCCCTGATTTTTTGTGAAATTTGGAAATTTTCCCTGAGAATTCCCTGATATTTCCAGAATTAAAAAGTTCCCTGAGAATTCCCTGATTTCCCGGTTTTCCCGGTTCTGTTACCACCCTGTCCATGCAATGACCCGGATTCGAACCAGGAACCTTCCGATTTAGAGGCTAACGCCTTAATCACCAGACCGGTTGGTCGGCTTTACTTTGTCGGGTTTCAGGATTGTCTTAGATCACTCTAGATGCGTCTGTGTATGAACGGATGCAGTAGTTTTAGGTAATTTTAGTTAACGTCGTACTAGAGCAACACAACGGGCTATTGACGACGGTCCGGGATCAGTCCCTTAAGGGGACGACACTTTGGACACTATCCGAGGACAACACTTTGGACACTATCCGAGGACAACACTTTGTAATTTTGAACCACGGTCAGATGACGAAGCAACACCTGAGCTGGCACCCCACTCTCCAAACTTCCACGCCAACCCAACGCAGTAGTTTTAGATTAGGTTAGATAGCTAATTAACGTCGCACTGGAGCATGACAACGGGCTATTCACAGAATTTTTAACATTTTCATTTTGTAAATTTTTTTTTTATCCTCTTGTCAGTTGAAGCTGGGAAGTTCTGAGGACGCCTCGTAATTTTGAACAGTTAGATGGCAGGGTCAGAACCTGAGCCGACACCCCTCTCCAAACTCCCACACCACGCCGACGTGACGGCATTTGGGGCCCAGACAGATTTAACGTACACCAGCCCCTGCATTCACAACGTTCTGTAGTTCAACCGAGTTTGAAAATCGCAACACTCCGGTTGCTTTTCCGTTTTCCTTCCAAATGGGCCCGGATGGAAGGTAGATATTTGATTAACATCACACTGGAGCAACACAACGGGCTATTGGTGACGGTCCGGGATCAATCCTGAAGGGACGATTTGAGGATAGATCCTCGTAGTTTTGAACCAGTTAGGTAATTGGTAATTATTAGTTAACGTCGTACTAGAGCAACACAACGGGCTGTTGACGACGGTCCGGTATCATTCCCTTAAGGGAAAGATAAGAGGACAACACCTCATAATTTTGAACCACGTTCAGATGACTTGAACCAGTTAGGAGAAAGGCCAGCACCTGAGCTGCCACCCACTCTCCAAACTTCCACTCCACGCGAATGTGAGGACGTTCGAGGCCCCGACAGATTAAATGTGTACCAGCCCCCACAATACGACGGTCTGTGGTTGGACCTAGTTTGGAACTCACAATCATCCGGTTACCAATCCGTTTTCAATCCAACTGGACTACCCCGGTTCTTTGTCCGCATGCAATCAGGTAGTCTTCGTCAGACGGTACAGGTTCCACAACTGTGCTTTATTCCGAGTTTTCATCCAAAAGTTTATCCGTTAAACGGCACGATCAGTTGGAAACAGGGCTTCAAAAGAACCCAAGGGAACCATTGCATGGGGGGAGGAAGAGTGCAGCCGAAAGATTAACTGTTTTTAACCCGAACCCCCTTCGGACACGTGAAACCTCTAGTCTAGGCAGTGACTAAGCACCAATAAATAACATTTACAGCGAATCACAGATCTCTCTCACGATGGGGGGAGTCACAATTACTGTAAACAGGAAAGAACGTAACATTTGCCTTTTTGCGCCAAACAGTTGTCGACGAAGTGATTGTGATGGCTTCTTCCTGCGTCTGGATTCTGAGACATCTTTGTAGTTTCTTTCATGCAAGTAGTTGTGTCTGAAAGTTATCGAGGTAGGTGGTATTTTTTCTCTGTTTTTATCCAAGTGTCTCGTATGCATCGTTACCATCTTACACCAATCCACAAAAATCGATGTTTCTGCAAAAACTCGTTTTGAATTTTGATGCATCGGGACAAAATCGACTCGTGTTTTCTTGTGAAAATCCGCATTTCCACTATGGATCAAGACGATTCATGTCTTTGTAATAGTTGGGTGAAAATCGTCGAAATGTCGACAGGTGCCTTTGTCGTGGAAGTAACGATATACTCGACTTAGAGCAAAACTGATTAACTGACAAAAAATGTGTTTACTGTCCCAGTTTTTAAAGCAGGGATGCACAGAATGCGGGCCACATGCGGCCTGCTTCTCCATGAGTTGCTTTAATATTAAGCCACACAATAGTTAATTTTTAAGTCCAATGCAAACTTCTGTATGTATTGAAAATATTAATAATTTGATACAGCTTTTTTCCAAACAGCAAAACCGTTGATTTATTTAGCAACCATTTTGCTTGAAAATTCACCCGGTACAGCTTGAACTCACCGACATACAAAACGGGAAGAATCTGCGATGTAAATTTTATGTAAACAATTTAAACTTCTACCATTGCGTCGATAGAAGCACTCGTAGATCGTTGTTAGATAATGCATTAACACACGCAAGCCTTTGTGTGGGTCAACATATATATCCCGCTGTGTAACTCTAGTATAGTGGAAATACACAATAGGAACCACTTGACTAATGAAAATTTAGAATCAATTTTTCGCTCGACTACTAAATACATCGAGCCAAATATTAAAGCAACTGTAAAATCAATGCTATATCACGCATCAAATTAATTCTTTATTTACTTTGAATTATATTTGCAACAATATAAAAAAATAAATGATATACGAAAGATAACTTTCACACACACATCGCACCACGGCAAGGAAGTGATACAGGTCAAAAAATTAAAATTTTGATGTTATGTCATTGACAAATATGCATGAGGCGACACAGCGTGTTATATTACTATTCCATGGAATATTATAGATGTTACTACCACAAATACTTACCAAAAATTTAAAAGAATCCTATTTCGATATAAGTTTTATAGTGTCCTTGTAAGTTGATGTTTCTCAAATTCTGCAATTTTGAGTTGTGCGTGTTATATTCTTATGTAAAATATATGTATGAGGTGCCCCAGCGTGTTTTATTACTATTCTATAGAATATAATAGAATTTAAAGACATAAATACTTAACTGAAAATTTAAAGAAGCTTTTACTATTTCAATATAAGTTTTATAGTATCCTTTAAGTTGATTTTTCTCAAATGCTGCAATTTTGAATTGTGTCACTTTTCTTGCCGAGGTTGCGATATGTTTCAAATGCGTCAGGTTGAGTTGCCAGACACGAGTGAATAGGATTCAGGTTCTATTCATTTCTACTGACAATGCTTTCGAAGCTTGAGTTTACCAAAATAATGGGCCCGGAGAAGAGTTAATTAGCAAACGAAGGATTGCGAGTTCGAATCCAGCCAAGGACAGTCGTGTAAAAGGGGGTCTGGTTCACGTTAAGTTGGTCGTGACCTCAAACTTCCACACGTTGACGTGTAGTCGAAGTATGGAGTGAACTGGGGTGCCAGCTCAGATGTGACCTCGTCATCCGACCGTGGTTCAAAATTACGAGGTTTTGTCTTCGGATCTTTCCCTTAAGGGGCTGATCCCGGACCGTCGCCGATAACCCGGCGTTTTGCTCCAGGGCGATTTTAATTAAAATTACCTACCAATATAGTCCGCGATAGCTTTCCCTGGCTGTATTTTTTTCTTCTTCTGAAAGTGAGGTTCCAGCTCAGTTGTTGACATCCTCATCTGACAGGTGGTTCTCGGCTCCCTTCGGGATTGATCCCGTTAGCGTAGCCAAAAGTCTGTTCCGTCTCGTTTCTTTGGAGGCCTGAAATTTCTCCGTAATGTGATCTGACCGTCGATGTAAAAATCCTCGCGGACAGAAGTGGAGTTAACGACCAGTTGTCAATAAGGGGTGTCCATCCGTGGTCCAGATGTCCCCTTTTTTGGTATGTGTCGTTTATGAGGAACTTGAGGAACGGTGACCTTCGTTCCTGACCCCTCGACAGGGCGATCCTTTGTTTTGTAGTATGCGCAGAGCTCAGCAGAGCTTGTCTGATTCCTATGGAACAACGGTACTGAAACCATTTGGTCTCTCTCTATTATCATTGACGATTTATTAAAAAGAAATAGGAAGAAAAGTTCACAAAAAAGGCGACATTTGGGGGACACCCGTGATGAAAAATATTTCCAGGAGCCAAAAGACTGAAAATGTGTACGTCACTCGCGGTAGAAATTACGCTTTTCCTACTTTGACACTTAATAAACACTAAGCTAATAGCCGCCTCGGAAAATAATTTCTTCATCGTTATCCCTGTACAATTTTGAACAAACCATGGTTTCAATCCTGCGACGGTGGCTGAGTGTGTTGCTCCAGTATAGCGTTATTTAAAAATTACCTGTTCACATGAGGCGTTTTCGAAATCGGCTTTCCGTACGAATTGAATTGTGTTTTTTTATTCCTCCATTTCAAGTGTCTATCTTTGCGATCGCTAAAGATGGAGCAAAAATTTCAATGGATTTAAATCTGCGTAAATTTCTACGCCAGATCGTTACCTTAAATATGATTTTCTTTAAATAATTAATTATTAATTAAATAAATAAATGGTAAGTAATTAAATAACAAATCTGTTTTGCTTTAATTATTTACCATTTCGTTATTCATTAAATTTATTAAAAATTTAAAGAAAATCACATTTAAGGTGTCGATTGGGTGTAAAATTTTCCGCAGATTTCAAATCCGTTGCAATTTTTATTCTATCTTCAACTGTCGCAAAGATAGAAACTTTGAATCAGAGGAATAAAAAAAACATAATTTAATGCTTACGGAAAACCTGACCTCGAAAACGCGCGTTAGAAAACGCCTCATGTGAACAGGGCCTTATGTTTGGCGCAGGTTGACCAAGCATGGCCCTTTCGCCATAAAACCCCTAACCAACTCATCACGTAGCGATTTTGGAATTTGGGGAGCTAAAAATTCACAAAGCTCAAATTTGACTCGAGTTGCTAAGATTTCTCATTCGATTCCCCATTCATCATTTGCAATATCTTTTATGCTTGTAAGCATTCCACAGGGAGGGATGAAGTGGCATAATAAAATAAATCGCATGGAACGAAGAGGTGTTGAACGAGCTTGTTTCCAGGACGTGGTTTCGCAATATGGATTCATTTTCCAAGGACATATTACTATGGTGACGAAAGACCGAGTGATCTATTACCATTTGGAGAACCGTGTATTGTTTTCTATGGGAAAAAAAAGTCCAATGGATCCATTTTTCAAAATTATATCAACATATTGTTCAATAGAGCCGGGACCAATAATGTTAGTTGGATATTCATGGCGCTTAGTCTACACATGTCCAAGCTGCACCAGGAACAAGACAAAATCTCTAGACAAAATAAAAGCCGATAAAAAAAAATTTATCATTTTGAATTAAGACAAGCCCAGAGTATAAAATTTAAATAAAATATACAAAACCGATGTCGGATGAATAAAAACGAATTTTTATTGTAAGGACTTCCCAAAAGGGTTGCGTTTAGACTGTGGTTAAGGACCTCCTATACGGGTTCTCTTACGGTTGGGTTTGAAACTCCAATGAGTGTATGTAAAATGTGTATGGCCAATGCCAAGTCTTGTCTGTTGTACTTCATTTTTTTTCTGTTCAAATTTGCATTGCCGAATCCTGTGGTGGATAGCTGTAAAGAGTGGAATTTATTTTGCAATTCCTTATCCCAAAAATCTCGCTAGTTCGATTTTTTTTTTTAAACTTTTAAAAACATTTCAACGTTTTCAATAGGGATTGGTAAGTAGTTTTGCATCGTCTATGTCTTAGCTGCAACGTCTGCCCTCTTTTTTCCGGGAATGCCTGCATAGGTATTAGGGATTGCAATCCGTCAGGATTTTCAATCCGGTCGGATTGGAATTTTGATAATATGTCTTATCTAACCAGTATATATTTTTCCAAAATCGGCTGAGTGAGAGTAGGTAAAAAGGATATTATTCCAAATTGACGAACAAAACGTTTATTTTAGCATTAGAGAATCAACTTTATTAATAATTATCCATAGGTAGGAAATCAGTCACCAACAATTAACTGTAGTAACTATTAGTACTGCTAGTAGTAAGTATTAAACTAGAGGTGCACAACCTGCGGCCCGCGAATAATCAATTTGCGGCCCACAAACTAATTTTGACTATAAACTTCCAAGAGGATCTAAAGTTAAGCAAATTGACTGACAAACATTTAGAATTAGTCTTAAGAGTTTCTACTAACGGTATTGAACCTAACATACCTAAATTAGTTAGTAAAACTCAGTATCAGTCATCCCATTAGCAAGATGTAACATAATTATTGTTTATGCTTTAGAAATTTTAATATTAAATATACTTGATGCTGTAATTTTTTTTCTTAGTTTACTGATATCATTAAAATTTCTGATACTCATCTTTATTGCAGGGCTCCTAACACGTCACTTTTTGTCACCTTTTTATTTTTTGTCACTTTTTGTCACCTTTTTGACATTTTGTCACCTTTTCAGGGGTTTTAAGTTCTTAAATTGTATTTGGAGAAGAAAAATTTTTGGTGCGCAGTTAAAAAAATTCTTTTTTTTTTCTAAAAAAAAAACAGGGTTTGCACAGATTTAATTTCGAAATTCGTGCTACATTCTACCGCAAGAATAAATTCAAAGACGTACCGTTTCAATTGTAAAAGGATAATTCACGTTGCCCGCGGTGTATTAGCAGCAAGTTCTGGAAATTTTCTTACGGGAAAAGGATATCAGTAAAACCAAGCGGCGAAGTTCAAGGGAAGCAGGGCCATCTGCATGTCCGACCCCTCTTACCTAATTACAGGGCTCCTCACATGTAACCTTTTTGTCACCTTTTCAGGGGTTTTAAGTTCTTAAATTCTATTTGGAGAAGAAAAATTTGGGGTGCGCAGTTTAAAAAAAATTCTTATTTCCTCTGAAAAAACAGAGTTTGCAAGTTCCTTAAGAACTCCTTAAAACGGATTTTCGATTTTAAGCACTCTTAAAACTCTTTATTTTTATGTGCTGCTCCTTAAAAACTCCTTTTTTTTTATTTTTGCCTTTTCAATTTCAAAATGCGTGCTACGTTCCACCGCAAGAGTGGATTCAAAAACGTACCGTTTCAATTGTAAAAGTATACTTCACGTTGCCCTCGGTGTATTAGCAGAAAGTTCTGGAAATTTTTAGAAAAGGACAAAATTAATTTCAGACATTTCAACAACAAAACTGAGACATAATCTTTCAAAGAAAAGGAAGAAATTCAAGCTGTGTCAAAAATAAACTAATTAAAAAATCATAAATTACGATTTTTTTCATGTTAATATTTTTAAAATGATGTACTTTTTAAATGAAGAAAATAAAAATATCCTTCCAAAAAAGAAAAAGAACAGATAGGGGTAGCTGGGGAGGATCGTTTTATTTTCTATATTTATACTTGAATATCTTTAGCATTATTGTTATTTGTCACTTTTTAACCCTTTTTTTGCTCGATTAGTCACTTTTTAACCTTTTTTTTTGCTCGATTAGTCACCTTTTTTTACTTGATTGGTCACTTTTCGTCACTTTTTTGGTTCTATTAGTCACTTTTGTCACCTTTTTAGACCTTGAAACCTGTTATTGCTCATTGTATAATTACTGTTGTTAAATTTAAAACCTAAAATAATTTGCTGAAGTACATATGACGTTCTTGAGACACATTCTTAAAAGTAATTCGAAATGATTGATCATTGTAAATGTTTGTAAACTTCTTTTTTAAACTATTCCCAATATCACTCATTTAGCTCTGTAACAAGCTCTTAGATTTTTGAGGAAAAAAAAAAGTGATTATTTTTTACTATATATATTAAGTGTTATAACAGCTGCATATAATTTAATTAGGTAGTAGCACTTTCATTGTGTCTGTGCTGTAACTTCATTTACGGCCCCCCTGTCTCAATCAACTGTGCGAGTGGCACTTCTCCCCAAAAGGGTGTGCACCCCTATATTAAACGATTGATTATGATGTCTTACTATTTTCCACCCCAAAAAACATCAGCTTGTTTTATACGTAGTACTTTTCTATTTATCTAAAATTAAGTAGTCTCTATCTAATGTCGTTGAGCAAATGACATAAATTTTACCTAACCTTGCCTCATACTAATACAAAAATCTTATGTTTTGCAGTATTTGGTTAAAGGAACAAGGGAACTCTTTAATTGCTTAAATCGAAGTTATATAGTAATGAAAATCAATTGTGAGTTTGAAAGAACCATCTAAGGAAACAAATCGTATTAATTGTGTCATCCCCCAACCTACTTCTCAATGAACTAATAAACTAATAATGCAAATATAACCTTGGTTTAACCGTCATTAGGTAGTCGTACATAAGAGACAAATATTTTCCTTTGACTCCATTTCATATTTTTGAAATCATTTCTTTCTTCATTATTTTCTCAAAATCTGTTTCTTTTCTAAAATTTGTCTTTTCGCAATAGTCTTCATTTCTTGCAGAATTTGCTTTTCTAATTCCTCTTTATTAAAAAAATATTATTGATAGTTTAATTCCCTGCATCCCTGCGCTAAAAGATGGAGGCTACGACAGTAGAAAAATCAATTTTTATTTTACGAAAATCATTTTGCTCCCTGGAGTAAGGTATCGATTTAGTGTAAAAGTTTTCGTCGATTTGGAATTTTCACTATCTAAAGCCGCGTATACATCTGCGAACCTCGTGCGAGCCGAACCGTTCGCGAGCCTCTAGTTCTCGTGGTTTGATCGGGGTTTGGGGCGGTTCGTGAACCGCTTGTGTCAATCCGCTTCCTGTCGGTTTTTCGACGAACACAAAGGCTTTCTTGGTTCAGATTTAGACGGAGTTTTTCTTTCTGCTCGCGAACCTCCAGGCTCCATCGTCTTTACCGGAGGCTGACGAGGTGGTTCGCGTTTGGTTCCTTCTTTTACCATGGATCGCTAGAAGTTCGTGGTGAAAATAATTTCAACGAGCGGCTCATGAACGGTTCGGTTCGCAAATGTATACGCACCTTTAAAAGTCGAAGTCGTAAAACACTTGCATATGCGATAACTAAAGTATATATCTACTTTTTTTAAAGGAAGTGTTTGTTTTTTTCTGCCCGCAAGGTCCAGACGAATCTATGGCACTTACAGCAATGGGATTTGGCACACAGGTAGTGCGAATTTTTTGCACTTTTTGAGTCGAAAATCACTAGAGCGAATTTTAAAATTCAAACTAGAACATTTTAAAATGAATTTAATAGAATTTAATTATTATCGTTTTCTTTTTGGAATAGCAACAGCATAAAAGATCGCAGATTCTTCATTTATTTTTTCCGTGCTTCGTTTGATTTTGCGGAGGAACGATTAGTCAGCAGACTAAAAACATTTTAACTGGAGTTATGTAGTTCTTTTTTCTATCTCCTAGACCGTTAAAGACGGAGTAAAAATTTCAATAGATTTGAAATCTGCGGAAAATTTTACACCTTATTGATACCTTGCATTTTATTTTCTTTTAAAAAATAATTAAATATTTATATTTTCGCAAGATATTGTGACGTCACGCAGATTGGATCTCTTCGCAATTGGAATTTGGCCGCATTTGACCATGCCGAGGCCGTCACGGCGTTGCCCGTGGTGTTGGTTTGCGAAGCAAACCATAGTTGATATTATTCATAATTCGGTTTGCGAAACAAACCAAATGGGAATTCGTAGGGAATTCATACCAATAGGCTACGAATTTCCAGCAAACCAACACCACGGGCAATGCCATGATGGTTGTTATTGAATTTGGCTGCATTTGACTGACGAGGCCATCACGGCGTTGAACGTGGTGTTGGATTTGCAAAGTAAACCAAATTGGAATTCGCAGGGAATTAATTCCAAAGAACTACGAATTCCAATTTGGATTGCGAAGGTTTTGGTTTGGAAACCAACAACACGAGCAACGCCGTGATGGCTGCTATGGCCCCACAAAAGGAACTCTCACGGGCAACGCCGTGCTGGCCACGCAGTGGCTAGTTTCCAATATCCTTCGGAACGTGTTGATATTCCGTCCGTTAGAACATTCGTCCGTCATAAATCTTTTTTTATGTTCCCGAGTCCTATTTATTGACATAATATTCCTAGGAAAAGGAACGAATTTTTGAGAAATAACGGTTATTATTAACCTTAAAGAATGTTTTTTCAAGTCTTTTGATACATATTTCTCAACATTTGATCTATGAGGAACCTATAAGAATGACTGCGTTAGAACTCGAAATATCTTGCACCCTTGCATAAATCGTTTTCTCACCAATCGCAATCTGTTCGTTTTCGAATGCTGTGTATGTGAATTGTGTTCGTCCAAGGATGCGCGTTGGCATTTTTAACGCAATGTGCAAATGGATATATCGTTGGTTTTTCGTAAGTATGTTTTGGTGAGACAACATTTTCTTGTATATCTTCGTTATCAATTCAAAAAGTAATATAATATGCTTAAAGTCGAAACTAAATGAGATATCGAAATTAAATCTAGGTTATAATTATTTATATCATGTGTCATGCTTCTTTTCTTCCTGAGTATTTGAGAAAAATTGAAATGTTTAATTTAATATTATGAAAAGAAGCCATTTTGATTCAACCCCTTTTACCCTGACATGGAAGATATAGTACGTTGCTTGACCTCATTCTTTTTGCCTATTTGAAAATGAACTAAATATTCTAATCCTGTTTAGAATATTACATGTTTTTTTTTTTTTTTAAAGTACTATGGCATCACAAATGACAAATAGTAAAAGTAACACCACCCAGAAGTTTATATTAATGTTATACTATGTTGTAAGACCGCTTATCCATACAAATGAAGTTTTTTCTGAAAGCCATTTGAGTGAACTACGAGTGCAGCACCAGCTGTGGAGTTATAAACCTCAGAACTGTTGCCGACAGAAATGAGAACAAATACCGTTTCACGCCAGCTGCGATCATGAATACACCCCATGAACCTTCCCCCCTCCCGAGCTATTTTATTGTTTGTGCCTGTACTTGTGTATGTAAATTTTTCGATGTCTAAATTAAACTATTGTAAATAGTTAGAGCGACTCGTATTCTTTCCATTATATAATGGCGCGCAGAACGTTCTGCTGTGGCGTCGAACTCACAAAGCCTCATCGCAGGTGAATCCTATTGAATATAGGTGGAAAATCCCTTCCACGAATCATCCTTATGCTCGTATCCTCGAGTGGTGATGAACAATGAGATAAGTTTATTTCAAGTTTGTTTAAAATCATTCTGCAGCACTTTCGATTAGGCTAATACCAGCCTAGCAACGAAAGTTTGAAGTTGCGATTTTGTGTTTAAATAGCATTATTGTGCAGAATATTGAGTGAAATAATTTTTGAGAGATTTTCAATGTTACAAGCAAACCAGACGGAAGACGGGATCTTTTTGTTATCCAAATGCTTTCGCATCGAACATATTGAGATTACCTAAAAATGTTATTTATCGCCGTTTTGGCAACGTTGGACTTTTAATTCTAATTGATGTTGGTTAATCAATTATCATGTTGCACCCCGGCAAGAAAAATGACACAACTCAAAAAATAAAAATTTTGATGTTATGTCACTGAAAAATATGTATGAAGTGCCCCAGTGTGTTATATTACTATTCTATAGAAAATGTAATAGAATTTAAAGACAAACACCTACCTAAAATTTAAAAGAAGCTTACACTATTTCAATATAAGTTTTATAGTATGCTTTAAGTTGATGCTTCTCAAATTCTGCAATTTTGAGTTGTGTCACTTTTCTTGCCGGGCTGCGATGTGTGTTTTCGGAATTTTTATTGAAGTGCTGAAATATCGGGGGTGGGGTATTCGTAAAACAAACCAAGGAGACGTCACGTTCCGAATTCGTACTGGAAGCACATGTGGCCTCTGAAACTTCTAGACGAAGGTTTTTCCACGAATAGTTCAACCGCGATTCGTTATGAAACTAGAAATCTTCATCCATCTTGCAAATAGTTGAAATGGAAAGGATGCAAAAAATATCTGCCAATTGTTTTGGAAAACAGTGCTTTATCTCGTGCCGATTTTTCATAATTATTCCCTTCATAATTAATGACATTTTCCCCTTCGGGTTTGATCCCGGTCATTCGCCAACTTGCGCACTACAAAATTTTGTTTTCTATTCGCTCTTTTAAAGTGTGACGAGATCCCTTATGTCTCGCCACCCATTTAAAAGACGCCTAGACCCATCAGGATATGAAATGAGAAAAAATTTTATTCTTTGGCAACTTAATATACCTTGCCTCTGTCATTCGAAGAACGTGAGGACATCAAACGTCTAATTACCCTTGAAAGACTTGAAAATTAAATTATGACCCAACATAGGATATCTGAAAAAAAGGAATATTTTATAACTGAGGAATTTAGGAGTCTTTTATGTTACACTAAATTTTCGTGGCGGTAGGTGTTTCCTGTATGTGTTTCGAACGTAATGTCAGTTGGCTTATTTATTGAATACGATTTCAGCACGAGCCAGTACAAGCTCCGAATAAATTCCAAATTGATGTACGATAGTTGATTGGTGAACATCGCCAGTTAGATTAACTGTCACGCCATGAATAAACCACATTTTAAGGTAACCCCACCATGGTACGAAATCATTTGGATAACAAGAAGTAAAATATCCCTCTTCCACGTTTTATTTGTACACGCTGAAAATCACACTCGTATTCTGTTTGATTTTTCAACTTGAACTGATAGGACAGTTAACGGTTTCAATTGCTGTTCCGACACCTACTGGAAAACTCGTAAATAGTTCTGGAATTTACTTTTACTTAGGCCCGGTGCACACATCCGGTTTTTCAACGTGCGTCGCCGCTGCTGCAACGCAAGTGCGGTCTGAGATACATTAGATCCAATGGAGCAGTGCACACATGCTTCCAGCACCGCTGGGGCGACGCACGTCCAACTTGCGTGCAATTTGTACTGCAGTTCCCCATGGCGCTGTGCGGTCGCCGCACATGAGTCTCCGTTCTGAAGTACCTTGTTTTCATAAACAAATGGAATATAAATAATAATTAATAATTGGTTGTTTCCAGTAACATCTATTTTGTGTTTCAAAATATACTTTTTTTGCACCAAGAAAGCGAAATAAACACGTTTTCTTCGATAGAATATCTATCGCAAATGGCGCGAAATGAGTTCGTGCGTCATTTCATGGTTATGTGTGCATAGTTGGGCTTCGGTGCCGCACGTTGAAAAACCGGATGCGTGCACCGGGCCTTAGAGTGTTCGAACCCTAATTCAAAAATGCTTCTAAGAAATAAACCAGACTTTGAACGTTAAGCAGACAGTATGGTTCTTCAGGTCTCAAGAGACTTCACAAACACGAGAAAAGGCTCTCACTAAACTTTTTTTTTGCCATTGACTCATTAATATGTCTAAGTAGACGATGTAATGGAACGATACTAAATTCATCTAATTAGATAATCGCAAATCACTGAGGATAAAAGATTTTTCGATTGGACTCGTTCTCGTTTTTTATCAACCGTGCTTTTTTCAGGGTAATAAAGATAAACTAGGGGGATCGCCCCCTGCTCGCTAACGCTCGCCAACCCCCGGAGGATTGCTTCGCAATTCTCATTGGTTCGCTGCGCGAACCTATGCTCGCTTCGCTCGCATCAATGAAGACACGTGTCCTAGCAGAGGGGATTGATTACAAAATATATTCCAAAAAAATATTTTTCAAATCTAAATTTGTTGTATTACATAAAAGATATATACAGTACCTCTGGATTCAGAATTTAGATGAAAACTTTGAGCAAATTTTTACTCGCAATGTGAGCGCTGCTTTGGAAATTGAATACCCAGCATGTTGTTTGTGTGTACATTTCCCCAGTACTCGAACCACCCATACACTTTTTGACTGAGTTTGTTGTCGAAAGTTGTAGTGCATGCGTCTTGTACTATAATTGTTAGCCCTGAAAAGGACCGTTTTTTAAATAGCCCTGAAAAGATCCTCCGCTTTCTTAGATTTCTATTACAAACCGCAACAGCTCGTCTAAAATTCATTTTTTTCAATAAAATTTCATCCTATAACGCTATAGATTCAAATGACTCGCGAGGCTCCTAGTAAACAAACAATCGCACAATGTTGCCAAAACGCGGTAACAAATAACGTCTTTTTTGCGTGCCACTTAAGAGAAATATATATATAGATTACTTTTAAAATGTCTTCTCACATAAGACTCCCCGCATTTTTACTTCGATATCCCCAGTACCATCTAAACAGCGATCTTTTCTCATGAAGCACAAATATATTTTCAAGTATTCGATAATGTACGAATATAAAAACTTTAATGTTTCATATTAAATGCATGCATTGTGGAGATGGGCTGTTAATCCGATAGCAGTTTAAAAACCAGTTATTTCAAAATAGCTGACAGAAACTGATCGAAAATATCAAGTTATTCATTACAATGTTGTGGATAGCTAACAAGACACAAAAATGGATATCTTACTTCCTGTTTCCAAATACTCTTGCACGATACATATCGAGGTTTCCTTAAAATGAAGTTTTTCGCCGTTTGGGTGACGTTTGGCATTTAACGAGAACCCGGCACCTTAAAAATTATTTTTTTACTGACAACACTTTCAGACAACCTTTTTGTGGTTTCGTATGTCAGAGAATTGTACATAAAAATTTAACCTATCAATTTTCTTCAAAATGTGTTAAAAATTTTGAAAAAAAGAGAAAAAGTTAAGAATTTTTAAAGTGTATCTTCTTTTTTATTTTTTATAATACAAGCTTGAATTTTTTTAATAGTATTCCTTTAACTATAATCTAAATAAACAGGTATGGAATTGAAGACACATTGAATAGATCTTGAGATAAAAAATAAAACCTGAAACGCTACGTAAAATATTACAAAAAACGTCACTTTACTGAACATTTATTTATTAAAAAAAAACTCATTCTAACTAAAAATGCACACCTGTATTTCATAATAAAATTCTATGTATCATGTAAAAAAAAATTTGAAGTCATAAAAAAGCCTTTGATTTTGAATAATAAGATATATACAATAAATGAAGTTGGAGAAAAAGCAGTTTAAAGTTTTAAGATTATGCTATAAAATTCTAAATAAAATTATTCAAATTTTTACTCTATAGCTACTTTCTACATATAAGTGAAGTTTAAAACTTCCCTGGACCATAAGTGATCCCTTCTTTTTTTTTAAAAGCCAATTCCTTTTTTCTGATTATTGTTTCCACTATTTTTCGAACGTTTGAAATTTGGCACTTAAACAACATTTTAAACAGTATAAGGCAACTTTTTTAGCAATTTTTTTTTCTTCTGTATTTTTGTCGTTTTTAAGGTGCTAGGTCCCCGTAATTAACCAATTAACTAAGCTATCATTTTTCATTTCGGATCCTATTCTTTGGTTGGTAGGTAGGTATTTTAATCAACGTCACACTGGGGCAACACACCGTGCTATTGACGACAGTCCGTGTTCAAACGCGAAGGAAAAGATCAGAGGACAACGCCACGTAATTTTGAACTACTGTCAGATGACGACTCATTCTTTGGCATATTTATTGGCAACGTGGTGAAATAGTATTCTAATAACTAGAGATCGGATCGATATGCAAAAATGTGTCCTGAAATATGCATTACAAAATCCCAAAATATGCACTAAACCCCCAAAACATGCGAAATTGCAAAAATAAAAATAGCATTCTTACAAAAAGGGTAGTGAGGAGGATACAGTGAAAATGAGACACACTTTCATTCAAAAAAAGCAAAATTTTATTTATTAATCGCTTTACACGCTGTCCTGGCGATCGTGGAGTGATTTGTTTTTTCAACTCTGTACATTAATTAGGTATCGCCAGCAGGTGTCATCGACATCCAGATGGGGAAATCACCTATCTCACCTAGTATTCTTTGTACTAGACGGGCTGCGCCGGCTAGCACTCGGCGGTGTGTAATAGTGCTTTTTTTAAAATTTACACACCGTATTTAGACATGTTTTAATTTGTATATTTTATTTATTTTTATGAAACAATTCTTCAAATCATTGCGTATTCAATCAAATATTTAAGGAAAGTTGGTCGAAATATACATATACCGCTACAAAATTACCCATGTCTAGTGATATTTTGCAGGAAATAGACATATCATTAAAATCTAACTCCTAAATAATATTTCTGCAATAGGTAATATACCGGAACACATAATGCAAACAAAAATAAAATTCCAATCCCATGAAAAAATGCAAAATTCTGAAAAAAAAAAAAAAACACGTACGTATCTATTCAAACGTGTTGAATTTCGACTTCCTGAATATACTGTGAAATAGAATAATGCGACTAAAGACTTTTCAACGATATTGGCAAAGACAATAATGATTTATTAAAAAAAAAGAACACATATTTAGAATACTTGGGAATCCTCAAATATGTCAACAGTCAACTCAAATACCCAAACACGGAATTCTAAATCAAATTTAAATAGAAAACATTAATTCTGACGTGGCCAGATACCGGGTAGCAAAATTACGTTTTAATTACTTTTACATCAAAGGAAGAAATAAAAAGTCAGTTCAAACATAAATGTTACAATTTAATTCCTTATTTTGCATAGAAATTGAACTCTGCTATTTGAAAACAGCAAGAATTCAAAATATCTGGGTTATTTTATTTACGTTGATTGTTGCCATTCGACGATGCACAAATAACATTCATTTCGGGTCCACGTACGTTAGTGTTTTATATATATAGATCACCTTCTCGTACACTGGCGTAATGTAGATCTTTCTGAGTGTCGATTCAAAAGAACTTTCTTTACATGTGTACTTCTTCAAGAAGGATCTAAAATGTTCGTTTATTCTCTAACTTATGAAGAGCAGTACAGTAGAACTTCAATTATCCGAACTCCGACTATCCGAATCGCTGATTATTCGAATCGCTATCAGAATTTCAGAAGAAAAAAAAATTAAGACGGAAACGTACTGCGATTCGTAAAATAATGAATCTGTCTACGCTCGCTATTGTCCTTCTCTCCGCTATGTTCAGCAAGCAATGACTTTCATTTACAGTACGGTACGTACATACTGTACTAATGTACAACACTTGTAAGTGCGTTTAACATGTAAAGTGTTGCCTTTACATTTAATTAATTAAAAGCTCTTTTTCTTTAAAAATAGTTTTTTTTTTCTCCCATTTTCAATATACATACATACAGTAATTAATTAAAATCATACTAGAACCTTTTTTCGGAAAAAATCCAATGATCCGAATTTTTGATTATCCGAATGGGGTCCGGTCCCAATTAATTCGAATGATTGGAGTTCTACTGTATTGCAATTCAACATTGCCTTGATATGGGTAAATCTCGTTCTTCTACGAAGATTGGGACACTGACTCAAACTTTTTTGACGCGATGAAAGGCTGTGAAGATTTGTATCTTTTTGCGGTATCCGGGGGTGGGACTGATGCAAGCAAAATCTGTCGTGGATTCATGTATGTCCTCACGTTGGCATTGTGTGGAAGTTTGGAGAGTGGGGTTCCAGCTCAGGTTTTCACTTAGACATCTATCTGACCGTGGTTGAAATGACGATTTGTTGACCTCGGATCTTTCAATTCGGGATAACTCCTGACAGTCACCAATACTGCTCCAGTGCGATGTTGATTCAACTAACTACCTACTTCATAGAGTTAAGCCATTTTCAACATTAAGTAATTCTATGCTTGATAATGCTGTTTTAACGCTCTTTAAATTTAATAACGGTTTCGTATAATTTTTTTAGGTGTGACAATTTTTTGACCGAAACTTTAGAAATTGGTTCTTTTGATGACGACATCCAAAGGCATGGATCAGGAAACTGTATCATGTATGCAACAGGTAAGATATATGTTTTCAAATATTTGCTTCAATGTTCTTTTACGAATTAACTAGCAAATTTAGCCTATGTTCCTCTGATTCAAAACCTGCCATTGTATTTTTACTGTCAGACACATTTTGACTGAATATAGGGTTTTTAATAACCACAGACTAGTCCGATTTGGTGTTTCAAACCCAAACCTAAAAGATCTTTTAGGAAATCCTTACAATAAAAATGTGTTTTTATTTATATCTGACATTGGTTTCGCAAATTTTATTTAGATTTTATACATTTGTGATAAAGTCTCGATTCAAAATTTGTAAATAGATAAAGTTTTACTATCAATCTTTATTTCGTCTAGACTTTTTTGTCTTGTGTCTGGCGCAGCTTGGCCATGTGCAGGGCCCGATTTAGAAAATTTGGTATAGTAGCCACAGCACGCAGGAACCCCCCCCCCATGTTATTTTTTCATCACAAAAACTAATTTTATAACAATAATTGGTACTTACGTATTTGACTGTTGACCGTTTCACAGATGTCACCAAAAAGTTTGAGAAAA
This sequence comes from Metellina segmentata, assembly GCA_947359465.1. NCBI lineage: Eukaryota > Metazoa > Arthropoda > Arachnida > Araneae > Tetragnathidae > Metellina > Metellina segmentata. The sequence goes on from OX375882.1 coordinate 99,143,845, forward strand.
TCGTGACATCACTTATAACTCTTGTCAAAACAAAATAAAGCAGATGAAAATTAAAAACTTAATAGTTAGATAATTAATGTAATTACAAGAATGTGATAGTAGGGGAAACGGTCGACGGACATTTACGTAAATACCCAATAATTTATGTAACTACTTAAAAACTTTTTAAAATTTTTAGATACTTTTGAAACTTAGGGGCCCTCTAAATTATGGGGGCCCCAGACCCGTGCCTCACAGGCCTAATGGTAAATCAGGCCCTGGCCATGTGTGGCCTTTGCGCCATAAAAACCCAACCAACCAACCTCTGATTCAACCAATTCAATTTGAATTGGAGAAGTAATCGGAACAATAACTCTTCTCTCACTAGCAGAAAAATGCAAATTCTGTTTAAATACTTGGAAATTTTTTTTTTGATTGTTCTTCGAGATCAGCAGTGGATAGAACATTTTTATTCATCAACCTTTGACGTACAGTCGCGGGAAATAAAACGACCAACCACCTTTGTTTGGAGTACTACTGTGAATATAATAGAGCGAATTCAAAGATATCATTCAATAGGGAATAAAGTCCCAAAAAATATATGCAAATTCAAATGCAAAAAAAATTGCACACATATTCTTATCAAATTTTGCACAAACAAAAAATTTCCAATGAAAACATGTTTTGAGGCATTAATTAGATTCTGCATCGTTAAATTAGTCTAAATTTTGGTGGGGTCAGGTGTGACCACTGCTCGCTAACCCCCGGTGATTGCTACGAATTCCGTGGTAGCAAACCAACATCCCGGGCAACGCTCATTGTCAAATGCGGCCAAATTCGAATAACGAAGAGATCCAATCGCGGCGTGACGTCACAATCTCTTGCGAAAATATAAATATTTAATTGAAAAATTGTTTATTAAAAGAAAATCAAATGTATAAGTTATCTATCTGATGTAAAATTTTCCGCAGATTTCAAATCCGTTGAAATTTTCAATCTGTCTTTAATGATCCCGATTTTACAAAAAAGAACAAAACAATGCCAGTCAAAATGTTTTTTTAATTGTTTTGCCTTCCTTAGCTGTGGAATCGTTTGAGCGCAGGAAATGGAATCTCATATCTCGAATCTCGTCATTCTTCGCAGCGGCGTTCGTATTGCGAAAAATATAAAAGTTACGATTTAAAAATTACTTATTTAAAGAAAATCATATTTTTAAGTATCAATCTAATGTGAAATTTTCCGCAGATTTCAAATCCGTTGAAATTTTTACTCGTATCTTTTACGATCTAGGAGAGATGGAAAAAATAATTACATAACTCCAGTTAAAATTGTATTTCTTTTTTTTCGTTGGCTGAAATCGTTCCTCCACAAAATCAAATGGAAACGGAAAAATTAAATTCAGAATCTGTCATCTCTTTATGGTGTTGTCATTCTAAAGAAAACAATAATATTAAATGCCACAAAATTAATTATAAAATGTTCTAGTTTGAATTTTAAAATTCGTGCGGGATAGAGAAATTCGGACTACCTGTGTGCCAAATCCATTATTTAAGTTCCATAGATTCGTCATGACAATACACGCAGACTCTTCATTGTATAACAGTAGAGATTTAGTAACGGGTAGAAGCCCTCCTTTCGCTTGTATTACAGCTGCAACACATCGAGGCATACTTTCCACAAGTTTTCTCCGAGTCGCTTTCAAGGTTGTGAGAAGAGATTGTTGTGAAGATTGTTGATTGAGTTTTCCTTCAACTTCAAAAATTCAATTATTATTTTAAAAAATTGTCATTTAATAGCTATTTTACAACTTTGTAAAATCTTCTGAATTTGTAGCTTAAACGTTGATACTATGTGGCATTTTCTGTCAAGCGAAAAAAGGGTTTACTTTAAAGAGAGATCTCAATATCCTTTCAGGATTGCTATAAAGTACTAAAAAAACTTCAGAAGACTTTCAGATTTTGTATCTTATTTAATTTTAAACTTAAATAGATTAGATGATTTTATTGATTTAATAATATAAATGAAATAAATAGAATTATAAAACTAATTATTTATCCTCGGGTACAGTGAAGATATTTGCAAACGATCCTTTGATTTCTGCTCTTGCCTGTCAATGAAAAATCTTACAATTCTTTCCTGCCATGTTCTATGCATATTAATTCATTGCAAATTCGTCAATGAATAATAGTCATCGTAAAGATTATAAACTCAAAGTACCAGTTTTAATAACGCTTTCCCCATGGAGAGAAACACGGTGAAAATTTTGAAGTTGTCATTTGTTTTCTGTTTATAAAAGTAATTCATCTAACTCACTAGATGGCGCCACGGCTAAAATTGAAAGAAATATAAGTTGTTTTCACATATCAACGGATGGAAATTTAAAAAAATCATAAACGTCAGAATTAAAAACAAAATAATAGAATTTGTTCTTTGCAGGAAATGAATCCAACGAATCAAGTTCAAATTAGACAGAATTCAAACACTAAATTATTTTTCTCACAACCCTCTCATTAGTGTCTGAGAGCTTCATGTAAAAGGTTAGGCGACTGACAACAAATATTTAACTTTCGAAAATCAAACCTTGCGCCCTAAAATCCAACCAACCTTCTGAACCCGCCCACTTCAATTTCATCCTATTCCCTTAAATTAGATTCGGTATTTTTCAACGTCTAAATCTTCCCACTTCACCGTTAAACATATTAAATTGATTGTACCGTTTTCAACCACCATCGGCATCACTTTTTAGTAGGTCATTTTGACTTTCACGGGTGTTATTGAGAAAAACCCCATCCAAATATTTTTTAAACTTGTATGGCTTTCGGTTTTTAAATTCTATATAATATTTTCATACCATACTCAATTCTTGTATAGATCATTCTCATCCATTTTATAGCTACATCACGTTGCTGACCAATATTTTTAAATCATAACTTCACTAAGGGCCGCAGTAGCCCGGTTACAAGAGTAACGGATTAGCAACCTAATGGTTGCGAATTCGAATCCAATCAAAGACTGTCAATGTACAAAGGGGGCTGGTGGACGTTAAATCTGTCGTGGCCTCAAATGTCCCCACGTTGGCGTGGAAGTTTGGAGAGTGGGGTGACAGCTCACATATTGCCTCGTCATCTAATCGTGGTTCTAAATTACTTGGTGTTATCCGCGAATCTTTCCATACGGGAGTTCATCCCGAACCGTCCTAATAGCCCATTGTGTTGCTCGTGTACAATTTTAATTAAACTACCTAACTACCTAGAAATATTGTACAGGTCCTTAGCTCAAATAAAGGACATTTAAACTAAGTGGTAAAAACGAGAATCCCTTATCAATTGCTTTTATGTTGTTTACGTGGGCAATATCAAGACACAAGGGGTATTTAAATGAAAAAAAATTAATAATCATTCGGCGTTTTCAATCTGCAATTTCTTTTAGCAATAAGCTATTCTTTAATATTCGAAACTTAACCCTTCTTTGCATAATGGTGGAAATTTCCATCATAACATTGAATGCCCAAAAATTATATAAAAGAACAAGTTCGCTTTAAGTTGATCGTGTCTGGATACCTTTTTGATGTCCATTGCATAAAAAAAACATAGCTGTCAAAAATAAGCAAGTGTCAGTATCAGTAAAACGAGCTTGAAGTTGTCATTCCGCTGTTTGTTGTAGTTGCAATAAACGTATGATTTCGTTTTTAATTTTGTTTTATTATATTTGAGTTTCTATTGCTAAAAAAGTGAAAATGAGCGGAAGAGAGGTTTGTAACATGTGTTTCTGTTATTTTTAGAGCAATTTCTGAAAAAGTGCGTTTAATTCAAAAAATACCACATGATACCATCATCTTGTTTTTTGCTAAATTTATAATGTAAATATATACTAAGATTTTTTTAAACCACTAGGGGGTTCCGCCCCCTGCTCGCTTACGCTCGCCAACCCCCGGGATTGCTGCGCAATCCCATTTGGTTTGCTTCGCAAACCAACACTCCTGTCACAGATGCCATTTGGTTTGCTTCGCAAACCAACATTACTTTCACAGAGTGAAACTATCTGAACAATTCGTATTATGCTGATTTCACTTTCCGGTTCATGACGTCACAGCGAGGGCTTCGCTGCGTCTCGCTTACGCTCGCCGATTACGCCCGGGGAAGCAGCTATTTTATTTATTAACCAATTTGAAAAATAATTGTACCATAAGAAAGAGTGTAATGTAATGTATTCAGTGATGTTTTCAAATTTAAAAAATAATGGTTTTTGCCGTAGACAAAACGGTTTTAACAATAAGTAGCGAAAATATTCAAAGATTACGAATTTTGTATGACGAACTTTTGATCCCATCCAATTTAATTATTAACAGATTTCAAAAATAATAGTACCGTAAGAAAAAGTATATTCTGAGGTATACTGCGATATTTTAAAAATTAAAAATTAATAGTAATTAGATATAGATACGGCAGTTTTTAAAAAAAGTAACAAAAATGTCCCGATTTTTCCTGAATTTCAAAAAAATATTATCAAGAACCAAATTGAAATTTCAAAAAAAACTCGACGAGCTGCAAAAATGTACGTTGAGAGGCACTCTTAAAAAAAAAACTCACGACTGAAGACTGAAAATTTGAATGTGTTTTGCTCACTCGCGGAAGAAATTTCACTTCTTCAACTTCAACACTTAATAAAACCTAAACTAATAGCCGCGTCGTAAAAAAATCTTATTAATTATCCAGGGAATACGATGAAGAACAAAGCATGTTAATTTCATTTTTTTCCGATCAGTACTTTCTCGGGAAACCGTCTAAGAATCGAGCTAAACAACACAGTTTTCAATCCTGCGGCGGCGGCGGTAACATTTTTTTAATATAGAGAGATTTTTCCTTTAATTTTGAACATGAATTATATCACCTTGATTTATTTCACCAATAAAGAAAAATCATGCAAAGAAGGGTTAATGTCAGCTCAGATTAAAGCTTCAAAATCTTTAATAAAGATTGTTGACTCGAAGAATGAATAACGTGAGTTACATTAAAATTATATTTACTTAATGTAACAATTTCACTTTTTAAAAGATTACGTAAGCAACCTAATATTTTCCCCATTAACTTCTCACAAGAGAAAAATTGTCATATTTGAAACTGAAAAATCGATACCTAAATTTTTTTAATACGAGTCTTTTTCTAATGTTAACCACTGGAGTCAAAAAAACTCATTACAGTTCCAAGCCATATATGCTTTAAAAACGGAGAATTTGCCAATCAATTTTTGTTTAACCATCTTAATCCATTTTTTTTTATTTACACTAAGTTCCCTATTCAAAATTCATGCCTATAGGCTGCTACATACCAGGCCAGTAATTTAGTCGAGTAGCGGGTGATTTAGTAGCTCAACTAAACGAGAAAATGGCAAGTGTAGGATTAGTTGTTCACATGCGGTTTAGTAGGTGTTCGAGTGTCGACTGCTAAAGATGATGCGGAGAGCGAAGCTGAATCGCGTAAAGAAAGATATGAAATAGAGTATATACATACACAGTCCAGTCACATTAATGTGACTACCTGTCAAAAGCCAGAATAACTACCTTTGGCAGAGCGGACCGCTGCGAGACGTGCAGGAAGAGAGTCAATTAGGTTTCTGAAGGTGTTCACTGGGATATTGAGCCATGCCGACTCCAGTGCCGTGGCCAGCTGCGCTAGATTACCTCCCTCCTCCTGCCTGGATCCTTCCGGCGATTGTTGCAGGGTGTTTGCTTTCAGACGTTTCACGCCGTATAGGCCAACGTCCATCTGTCCGATGGAGCATAAAACGTGATTCTTCGGAAAAAGCCACCTGTCGCCACTCTGTGGACGTCCAGTTGCGGTACTGGCGTGTAAATTCCAGCCTTCGTCGCCGATGAAGAGCAGTCAGCATAGGTGCATTAATCAGGCGTCTGCTGCGGCGGTCCATGCGTAGCAACGTTGGTGAACCGTTGTTGAGGATACACTCTTGGTAGCCCCTTGGTTCATCTGGGCGGTCAGTTGCTCAACAGTTGCACGTCTATTCGCCCGAACGCATCTCCGTGGCCTTCGTTCGCCTCTGGGTCATTCCACGCAAAATGAGCAAATAGGCTGTGGCTGACACATCACCGATTTTAATGAAAATTAGTTTCTAAATAGATCGCATATAGTAAGGAGGAACTGCCAAATATTAAATGTCAGAAATGGATATTTTATTTTTTATTGAATTTTAAAATTCAAGGTCACATAAATGTATATTTTTGTAGCACTAATAGTAGCCTGTTTGAGACCCAATATTTCAAAAAGTTATTGACACAAATTATAAATTTTTATATTGTTACATTCTTCAGTAAAAGTTCTTTCAGGAAATGTCAGAATTTTGTTTAATATCCGGCACTTCTCGTTCTGAAGGATCGGAGAAAATAGAGATTTGTCCAATATGATACCAATTTCAAATTGCTCTAGTACCTCTAAAACTGGAAAGACAATATCAAAAATAATTCTTAACAAAGCCCTTCTTCTATATAAAAAGTAGGTATAATTTAGTGATTGTAGTCCTATTCCTTATTAAAGAAAAAAATAATAAAAAATGAAAATAATTGAAAACTGCGATTTTTCTGTATTTTTAAATACAAATTTTATTGTGAAGGACAGCTCCGAGAAACTCACAAATTTTCAGTATTATGTGTCCAAATGTATATTATCTGTCCTGAAATTTTCATCATTGTAATTTGCTTATTTTCGTCACAGGATCATTTTTAACTAGATGAAAACTATAGTTTTATTTTATCGCATGATGAAACAAAACAGGCGAAAACACGCCATTAAGCCATCCATCTCCTCATTGAAAGAGATGCTATTACATTCAATGACAGATAATAGAATATATAAACACTATTAAATGAATTATGGTTATAAATGTGCTTGGGTTGCTATAAACTGATAATTTTTTGCTGAACCGAAAGCTTTCGAACACCGGCGAATGTTCAAGTGGCAATCCATAAGTGTTCCATCCATTGAAATGATCATTAGTCGGTTAGAGAATTCTTTTGGATTTTCTTGTAGTTTTTAGGAAACATTATTACTATGTTTGATTTTGATAGTAAAAGAGATTTTAAAATTCCTGAACTTTCGAACTGTGACGTGGGAGAAATGGTGTAAGAAAACTGCCATAAAATCCATTATGTAAAAGAAACCGGATTAAAAGAACTTTCCGAACTTACAGATAAAGCCATAGAATTGTTGTATTTGAAGTTAGGTAGGAAGTTTGAAAACATTTGTCTTCACCATGAGAAAGTGTATTTACTGAAGTATACTTACTTATTCCGACGAACTTGTTGTAATCCTTTTAAAAGTCACAAACGTGCCGTGAAAAAGTCCCTGCGAATAATAACACTAGATATTGCCAAGAAATCAGCTGGAATGCTCTCGCCAGGTAAAAAAATCCGTCTCACATGTGAAATTGGTGTTAAAAAATTTATTACAGAATAGGATGCAACAGATTTTGATTTTGAAACGGAAGCTTTAGAGAAACAGTACGAGAAACTCAATAACTCTTTGCTAGAGCTAATGAAATTACATGTTTGTAACAATGAAAAGGAAAAATATATGTTCGTAGAATGTGATAAGTTTCCAAAAGATCAATTTCGTGCTCAAATAGAAAAATTTGAGGTTTTCCAAAATTTAGAAGAAATTATTTACAAGCGTTGGATTTCGACCGACAGATCTACTCTAATCACACAAGTCCAGTCAACAGAAGAATTTCTTGACTCACTTGTTGAGAGTATGTCTGGATTGACAAAACATCATTTCATTGCTAAATCGCAGTCCAAATTTTTGGAGGAAAAGAAATTGACTGTTTCCCAGGAGGAGTGCATTGTACTCCTTGATTTTTCAGAAAACTATTCATTTATTGTTCAGTATGCAATTCAAGGATTCTATTGGGAAACTACTCAAGCTACACTGCACCCATTTGTACTTTATGGGAAGGATAACGAAAACAGGTTTCAAATCCTTTCAATGTGTGTTATTAGTGACCATACTAGACATGATACATTGAGTGTATTTGCATTTCAGACTGCCGTAATCCTTTTTATAAAAGAAAGGTTTCTTTCTGTGAAGAAACTTATCTATTTCAGCGATAGGTGTTCAGCACAGTATAAAAACCGGAAAAACTTTTCCAATATTTGCCATCATGAATCCAATTTTGAATTGAAGGCAGAATGGCACTTTTTCGATACAAGTCATGACAAAAGCCCATGCGATGGAATCGGTGGAACTATCAAACGGTTAGCCGCAAGAACAAGTTTACAGAGACCATACAACAATCAGATTTTAAATGCAAACAAACTATTTTCCTTCTGTACTTCAACCATTTCAAACATCAAATTCTTTTATGTGCCTTCAACTGATGTTATTCCAATTGAGTCTTATCTTCAACAAAGGTTTAATGAAGTGACCGCAACCATTACGGGAACTCGTAACTGTCATTGCTACATTCCTATTCCAAACTGTACGACACTAATTCGAGTGTCATATTTATCGCAATCGCCAGGAAAAGAAGTAAAGAGATTAAAAAGAATTCAGCAGCACAAAAAAAATCACGTTTCAATAATAGAAGAAGCAAAGTTTAACTTGTGAGCTTTACCACATCGTGAATTTGAAAAGGTAATTAGTTAAAATTCATAATTTCTGTGATACTACGTTGAAATTTTTAAGCTTGTTTTGACACTCATTTTTTCTGCTTTTATATTCACCGTTAAAGTTAAACATGATTTGGTATTTCTTTGTTGAATTAGGGTTTCATTATCTATATTTTATTTCACTGTTATCATTGAAGTTCTCGTAACATGCATAGAGTGGGAAGCAAATGTTGTGATTTTGTTTTTATTATTGTTGCTTTAGGACTCAAATTACAATCCTGATTTTTTTTTACAAGTAATATACATATGAAACTGTATTCCTGTGAAATGTCGGTTTTGTAAAAGCTGTCCTTCATTTGATTTCTTATGCCTATTTATAGTAGAAAATTATCATTTTGTACTTTTCGTTAACTATTTTGAAGATGAAAGAATTAAAATATGACTTCCAAACTCTATCAGTAATATTATCATATCTAGCATTGTAACTGGCATGAATTTAAAGTATGTCGTAAAATTTCTTTAGCTCATAGAAATGTTTTTAATTCCGTCAAAAATGACAATTTTCCATTTTTTGCAACTAAATTTTGGATCAAATATGATGTTTAAAAAGGTTGTTGGCACAGTGAAAAAAAGAACATTTTGTACAGATTATAAAAATGTAAAACATGTTTGTCTACGTTAAGTAGTTTTTGAGAAACAGAACTTCAAACATGCAACATTAAGCGATCTCGCAACTGTTCTTCAAAGTTCGAAGTCCTAAAAATGCCTCCAATTTCGAAAATATTTAATTTTGAACCTAATTCTTTTGGATATCGTTATTTATGTATAAACTAAACCCCTGTACCAAATTTCATGAAAATCCATTACCATACGGCCACGGGTTTTTCCTGATTTTTGCTCATTTCACGTGGAATGACCCCTCTGTCATCTATAGCCCGTGGTGCACCACATGTGTCACGCCGCTGATTTTGGATAGTGCCATTTTGCCATGCACGGTATACTTTTACCACGGCGGCACGCGAACAGTTCACAAAATTAGCCGTTTCCGAAATGCTTCCACCTTGTCCCGAAAGCCAATAATCATGCCCTTTTGGACGTCGGATAAATCGCTACGTTTCTACTTTACGCCAACGATTGAAATGTTTTCCGATGCCCTAGGACATCCTTTATATACATTCCACTGCAATGTGCTGCCACCTGCCTTTTGTGATATTTCACGTTGACGTCGAAAGTAGGTGGTGGTCACATTAATGTGACTGGAATGTGTATGTGGGACGTACGACAGACGTTTCCGTGAGAACACTGCAGCGAAATTTTGCGTTGATGGGATATGGCAGCAGAAGACCGACTCGAGTGCACTTACACACAACACGCCATCGGCTGCAGAGCCTCTGCTGGGCTCGTGAACATATCGGTTGGACGTTTAGATGATTGGAAAAACGTTGCTTGGTCAAAAGAGTCGCGTTTCCAGTTGTTAAGAGCTGATGGAAGTGTTCGAGTGTGGCGCAGACCCCACAAGGCCATGGACCCAAGTTGTCAACAAGGCACCGTGCAAGCTGGTGGTGGTTCCATAATGGTGTGAGCTGTTTTTGCACGACACGAACTGGGTTTTCTGGTTAAACCGAACCAATCATTGACTGGAAATGGTTATCTTCAGCTACTTGGAGGCCATTTGCAGCCATTCAGGGACTTCACACATCCGAACAACAACAGAATTTTCCAGGATGACAATGCGCCAGGTCACTGGGCCAAAATCGTTCGCGATTCGTTTGAGGAACATTCTGAACAATTCGCGCGAATGATTTGGCCAACTAGATCTCCCGACATGAATCCCATCGAACGTATATGGGACATGAATCCCATCGAACAATATGAGACCTGAATCCCATCGAACATACACTGAAGAGCCTAAACATTATGACCACCTATTCAATAACACGTTGCGCCTCCTTTGGCCTGCAAAACAGCTGCAACTCGCCTGGGCATAGATGCCACAAGTTCTTGGTACATGACTGGGGACAGGTTGTACCAAATGTCTAAGCAGCGGTCACGCAAAGTCTAGATATTCGGACATGGTGGTGTTTGAGCTCTTAGCTGCCGCTCCATAACACCCCAAATGTGCTCTATCCGGCGAGTTAGGTGGAAAGGACATTAACTGGAATTCATCAGTATGTTTCTCGAACCACTCCAACACAATCCGAGCCTTGTGGCATGGGGCGTTGTCCTGCTGGAAGATTCCATTTCCAGTTGGGAAGACAGGCGTCATATAAGGGTGCAACTGATCCGCAATGATCAGATTGTTCGCAGCGTTCAGTGTTCAGCCACAACTACGGGTCCCGGAGTCGCTCATGAGAACGTCTCCCAAAGCATAATATCGCCACCACCAGCCTGTGTATGAACATCTGTACAAGATGGGAGCAACTGTTCGTCTGGTAGACTGCGTACCCTGACTCGACCATCGACGTGATGAATGAGAAATCGGGATTCATCTGACAAGGCAACTCTTCCACTCATATATGGTCCAGTCTTGATGTTCCCGGGCCCACTGTAGGCGTTGTTGACGATGACGCTTGCAGGGATCAAAGTCGTCCTATATATCCTATATTTCCTATATATTTTTCAAAACCTTTAAAAACGTCCAAAATTGTCCTGTATTTCAGTAATTGCCCTATATTTCCTTTATTCTTCATGGATGCAGTTTTTTCCTCCTTATACAGGGTTGAGATTCTTCCGACTTTTGTAGGCATTTCCGACATTTCTTAAAGTTTTGAGAAAATGACCTATTTTTATCATTTTTTAAGAAAAAATTCTGTTTTTTGCCCTTTTGTCAACAAAAACATAAAATGCGCCAAACGAGACATATCTCGCCAACATTGCACTCTTAAATTTTGGTACGCTGTTAGGTTGATTAATGTTAAAAGAAAATCCCCCTAGTCAAAGGACAGTTGCATAATCATCAAAATGCTCAATGTCCACTGTAAACAAAATGATAAACGTTGATTTAAATCTTGAGAAAGCGAAAAAACGCAATGTGCATCGTCTTTCTCCAAAGCATATCGCTGAACGCATAAATATAATCGCTGAACGCAGGACACGCTGCCGAATTCTATATGAAAAACACTTATCCAAAGAAAAATGGAAAAAAATTGTCACAATAGATGAATCATGGGTGTATTTAAATGATTGCGAAAAGAAAAAAAAAACATTTATTATCATAAAAGGGGAGAAAAAAAATTTAAGTACATGGTTCACAGAATCGAAAGAAGTTTTTCTAAGGGATTCATGATTGTTGCTGGTTTTTCATATAATGGCAAGTTAAAAATAAAGAGAGTAGAAAAAAAATGTCAAGATTAACTCCAAATACTACCAGGAACATATTTTATCGCCAATTTTTCTGAATGAAATACCATCGCTTTACCCACTGTGCCATCAATCTGTAGAACACCATCAAGACAAAGCTAGCAGTCACACATCAAAATCCACTGTAAATTTCCTAAAAGAAATGGAACAAAAAAGAGGTATCAAGGCCATACCCTTCACTGATATCCCTACTAAATCTCATGATGTATCACCTATGGATTTTTGTGCTTTCGGACTTTTAAAATGTGCATTATCCAAACGTCGTCCCACAACCCTTACAGGAATCTGGAAAGCTGTTCAGGAGGAATGGGATAAAATACTTCTTCTGACACTTCAAAAGGCATTATTAACCTCGAAATTACGGTGTCGAAAGATAGTTCAGAATAAGGGCTGTCAAATAGAACATTTAAAACACAAGAATTTTATGTAATTTAGTTTTGTGAATACAATATACATTGTCTAAAAAATGTGTGAACAGCCTCTGTATAATATCCATTATTGGGCCAAAAATGTTGATTTTTCAAGTATGGAGTATTAAGGCTGGTTAGGCTAACCCGCAACAATGGAAAATGCAATTACGGAAAACTGGCGCCTGAATGGACGATTTGTGACGTCGGATTCAGAATTGGCATCGAAAAATACATAAGAAACAGTAACCAGTGTCCAAGAGACAAAAATTTTGTTTACCAGTGATATGAATTGCGTAGCATCCATGTTTACCAGAAAAACCAGCATTTGATGATTCTTCCTGGTTTGTTAACATTCCAGAAGTATGTATAACGTTCATTACAATTGTGTACCTCGGTTTTGCAAAATGAAACATTTGTCGCGACTTCATTTAAAGTGATACGAAAAAAAAATGGAACAATTTCATTCAGTAACATAACTGAAACTCTGAAATATTTAAAGAAATCTGATGCCTTTCACCTAAGGTTTGTAGAAGAGGTTGTTCACCGAAACCGATAATAAAGAACTCGTATTCGCTCAGTCGCTGGTAGTGCATACTGTAACGTCGTGAGTAGAATTTACGTGGCGAGTGGCTTGAATACAATCAATACGGCTTTTAAAAATACAGCACATTTAATTAGTTACTAAAGATATACACAAGTTAAGGATATTTCGAGGCTAATAGATGGTATATACGAGGGCTCGAAATACCCGGGTGCACAGGTGCACTGTGCACATGAAAATGAAATTGTGCACCTAATATTTTTCCGCTAGGTTCACGCACTTCACCTAAAATATAATCTTTGCACCTTATTTAAAACCTTAGGTGCTCAAGGTGCACCTGTATTAAAAAATCTATTTCGAGGCCTGGATGGTTTCAGTCCCACGGGCTTCATGGGAGCAGACTAGCTTTGCGTACGTTCACGTTCATGCGTTCAACGATTCTCTTCTTCAGTGGAGACCGCACACGTTCTCCCGAAACCGCTATAGTTCAAACTCGAGGGGCTACCCCCATCCGGTCTTCCGTATTCACTTCGACGGCGAATCCACGTAACAGAGGAAATCTCGAAGGACCACCATGAAAGCTTTGGTCAGAGAGACCTCCTACGACGTTACAATACGTCGAACACAACACAAAAAAGCAATGTTTTGCTTTTGAGTAGTTATGATTACTAAGGTTCTAATCCGTCGGAATAGCCACCAAAACACTTTGACAAAAAACTATTAAATTACAAAAATAAAACAGTAAAATTGTGCAAGTTTTTTATTAAATCTAATTTTCAATTACAAACTTTTATGCGCAAAAGCATATTGCTTATGGTGATTGACTTTTGTTGAACGACTAGATATCCTCTTTCCCGAAAAGACTGAATACATTAAATTAATATCAAAAGAGAGAAAACTATGCTATGTGCAAGCAATCGTCGTTAAGAATAAGTTCCTTAATTTGAATCTAACCATTGAAACTGCTGAGTTGAAGAATCTCAAAAATCGGAACGTGAACTCAATTCTCTTATGTACAAAAGCCGCGGAAAAAAAACAGAATCGCCCCTCTTCATTCGGACAATTTTAACATTAGAGCAAATACAAAGGTGGCATTCGACAGGGTATATAATGTCCTCCATAAATTGATATGCATAAAATTTGCATACGGGGCCGTCTTAGTATTAAATTGACCACCAACTTCATAATTTCCAATAGCAACCTCTATTTTGACGCGAAATTTCGAATCTAGATCAGAATTTAATTTCAAATACCAAGTTTCATGTCATTTATGAATACAGAAAATTTGGAGCTCCTAATGTTAGATCAATTTTTCTGACTTTTATGGATAGTTACCTAAATAAGATTCTTATAGCGCTGATACTTTGTAGCAGCCGCTAATAGCTTGTAGCCGCTAATAGCCGCGATACTTTGTAGTACCTCTAATAAGGTACCAATACACGTATACGTGTTTTAGTTTAAAAATAATTTTTAGTTTGCAACATTAATTATTAAATTGAGCGAAAAAAAAAAACATGAATAGGAACCTTGATTATATCATTAACAGAAATCAATTCACAGATGGACTGTTAATATGCCCATAAAAATTTCAGCTCTTTCCTCTGGATAGTTTCTGCGCTACACTTACATTTCAGTCACTACGGTGTTTTTAGTGGTCTTCTCGAAGTTGAAAAAAAATTATGGCAAAGCTGAAGAATGTATAAATTTTCGAAAAAATATTTGGAAATATGATTTATGTAATCCAACGAACATTGCCTTTTACATGTGGTACAGCTGAATAGTGATGAATCTAACTGTAGAGATAAGGCCAAACTGTTTTTACGGTAAGTCTTAATGTCTATTGCAACTTGCGATAACAGTTATTGATTATTATTATGAAAGCTTATTTATTAGTTACTGTATACGTTTAACAGTAATAATCAACCTAAAAATTAAGTTGACGGTTAAATTAAACAGTTTATATATATATATATATATATATATATATATATATATATATATATATTGATTATGACTCATTTCAAATTTCTCGTTCATCAAGATCTGGTCAATTTTGCTAATGAAGAGACAACCACCAGGGGGCCTTCAATGTGGAGACGATCACTGAAATGAACAACGGTTTTAGCATTGAATAACTTCGGATATAACTAGTAAATTAAAATTTATTTTTTTAGATCAATTAGACGATGTAGAATCTGATTAAGGCATGAAAAAACTTGGTGTTACCATTGGAAATTTGGCGCTCATGCAAAATTTGATGTGTAGACGACCCCTTATTCAATATTTTTGCATTTGAATTTGTAGGGGACTTTATTCTCCCTATTGAATGATATCTCTGAATTTCCTCGAATGAATAACCCTCGATATATAGGGGATTCAGTGACCATAGTTCTATGTAATCAAATTTCTGTGAACGATTCTAATCAATTCAATATCATTGCAAAATCGCCTTTATTAGTCTGGAATTCCTTTGATGAATAGTTTTTAGACGAGAGAATTTTTTTGCGGATTGTCGGAACAAGCAGAACAGAAATGATTCACACGCTTAGATTGCTTCTGACCGATGGTGCAGCCTGTTTGGTAAAAGGTGGAGATTGCCTTCAGGCATTTTATCCAAAGATGCTATGCATGTCACTTGCATAGCTTCGCTCATGGTCTCCACCGCCTTGTGGAGACCATGAGCAAAGCTATGCAAGTGACATGAACTATGCAAGTGATAAGGCGCTTAGATCCAACGGTAAATACTTTGATATCTTCAGTGTAAGATATTTTAAAAGCGACAAATCGCGTGTGGCTATTTTTTGGGTTGGTTTTACCAAACTCTTTCTATAAACTGTTCTCTTTTCTTTAAACTGAATAAAAAAAATCTAATGTGTTGAAAACAGTTTATTTTTGACGCAAAAAATAGCGGTCATCAGTTTTGATTTATAATGAACACTTTATCCCGTAATGTATTGTCACATCTCTGAGTTATTTGCTAGCGAACCACGCATTTGAGGATTTCTGTATCTGATTAGTTAGTGATGTTTTTGTGTGTGTGTCATACTCAATAGATTACTCGATAGATACAACCTTTAACCTATCTTCTCCTGCTTTTTCATGCTCGGATCTTTCCCAAAAGGGACTGATCCCGGACCGTCGTCAATAGCCCGTTGTGTTGCTCTAGTACGACGTTAACTAAAAATTACCATTACCTGCTTTTCATGGATGCTAGCCTCGGTCCAGCAGACATACGCGTTCGGACCTTCAGCATGATAGATCAAACTTCATCCTTCAGACACGTTTTCTGCTTGCTGCCCTTGGAACTTCCGAGACAAAATCCACGCTCGTTTCCTACATACACTACTGTTTGTGGAAATTGCAACACTGAAATAATCATAAGAAATAAATGAAATTTATTCCACTTATAGTGGCTTAAATAAACGATCAAATTTACAGAGCAATAAAGCAAAAATGATGCCGAAAATCAATATCTTGTGCAGCCGCCACGCGCAGCGATGAGAGTTTGTACTCGTTATGGCATTGAATCATACAGATTCTGAATGATGCTGAGGATGGCCTCTATCTAATGCCAAAGTTCAGCCGTATTCTCTGCCCGAGTCGCCTACCGATGTAACCCAGACATTAAAGGTGAAAATTAACGGTCTCCACGTGGCGACTGAATGTTTGAATGTGGATATTGAAACATTTTGCTACAGTTGCCAAACTTTCTGAAAAACATTAGTTTATAAGGTGGAACCTCAGATTTTACGAAGTTTTTTACTAAGGACCGTAAATAATAATAATAAAGGTTTGGACATGATTTTGCGCGGAGAAGTTTTTCCACCCGTGTGACCCTTGCAGTCAGGGTTTGGAATCATGCCAAGTTTTTTTCTACCGCCGAACGCGGAGAAAAATATTTTTTTCATTTCTGCTTTGATTTTGCGCTGATGAATAAATTTCCAGCCAGACGATAAATCTTTTAACTGGAGTCACAGTTCTTTTTTCTGTCTCCATGACCGTTAAAGATGGAATGAAAATTTCAACGGATTTGAAATCTGCGGAAAATTTCAGCTTTGAATGATACCTAAAAATATGATTTTCTTTAAAAAAATAATTTTTAAATTGAATATATCTTCAACGGATTTGAAATCTGCGGAAAATTTTACACCAGATTAATAGCTTACATCACGGGCACGGGCAACGCTGGGCTAGCCACGCAGTGGCTAGTATAACATAATTTGCAAATGAATGAATGTTTAACTTAACGACGCATTGTACGCTTGTCTCATTTCCCCTTGATATTTTACTGGCCTTGTCATTGTCAAATGCGGCTAAATTCGAATTGCGTAGAGATCCAATGGACGTGACGTCACAATCTGTTTCGAAAATATAAATATTTAATTGAAAAATTAGTTATTAAAAGAAAATCAAACGCATGAGGTTTCGATCTAATGTAAAATTTTCCATGCCCGTGACAGTTTCTTTTCGTGGGGTCAGGTGTGACCACTGCTTTGTTAACACTCGCCAACTCCGGTGAGTGCTACGCATTCCCATTTAATTGCGAAGAGATCCAATAGGCGTGACGTCACAATCTCATGCGAAAATATAAAAATATTAAAGACACCAGGGGCAACGCCGTGATGCAAGATATTTTTCTTGTGTAAAATTTTCCTCAGATTTCAAATCCGTTGAAATTCTCAATCTATCTTGAACGATTCCGATTTTACGAAAACAAACATTACAATCCCAGTCAAAATGTTTTTTTATTTTTTCTTTGCTCTCATTCCTTCAAATAGAAATGGGCAAAAAATGTAATCTGGGTGTGTTTTTATTTTTATTTTTTATTTATTTATTTATTTATTTATTTTTTAACGCGAAGGGCAGAAGATGCAATATGTTTACTTTTGGAAAGAGAAAGTTCACGGTGACGTCACAATCTTTCGCGAAAATATAAAAAATTTATCAAATTTCAAAATTATTTATTTAAAGAAATCATATTTTTAGGTATCGATGCTTGTGAAATTTTCCGCAGATGTCAAATCTATTGAAATTTTTACTCTATCTTTAACGGTCTAGGAGATAGAAAAAAAGAACTAAGTGAATCCAGTTTAAAGATTATTTGTTTTTATCGTCTGGCTGGAAAATCATTCCTCCGCGCTAAATCAAAACAATCCAGTCAAAATGTCGCTGGAATCGTTTGAGAGGAGACTACGCATTCCCATTTAATTGCGAAGAGCGAAATGAAAAAACGAAATGAAACTTGGCAAGGTTTCAAAGGCTGACGTCAATGGTGACGTGACGTCAGAGGGGAAAATAAAAGAATTCCGTTGTTTCTTCCAATGCCGGAGCAAGACGAAACGAAGTTCCAAGAGAGAGAAAAACTATTAAAGTCATTAAAAAAAAAATTCTAGATTGAATTTAAAAAATTCGCCGCGACCTTAAAATTGCAAAAAATTTGGACTTCCAGTGTGCCAAATCCCATTACTTGCAAGTGCCATAGATTCGTCAGGACTTTGATCACAAGAAACAAACAAACAGACAAACACTTCCTTTTATAATATTAGAGATATTCAATTGAAATGTTATTTTTAAAAATAAAATCAAATGTATAAGGTTATAGATCTAATGTAAAATTTCCTGAGATTTCAAATCCGTTGAAATATTATTCGATCTTTAACGATCGTTGAGATCAAAAAACACTAACGCTTGCCAACCCCAGGTGATTGCTACGCAATTCCAGAAACGATCGCAATAGCCCATTGTGTTGGTCCGGTGAGACGTTTAACACCTACCAAAAACAATCGCGAAGACGATTCCAAACGACGTTAAAGTTGTGTGGTCAGTGTGTAGTGCGCCCATATTCGAATTGCAAATATGAAAAAGTTACAATTTAAAAATTATTTATTCAAAGAAAATCATATTTTTAAATATCAATTTTATGTAAAATTTTCCGCAGATTTCAAATTCGGTGAAGTTTTTAACTCATTCTTTAATCGATCTAAGAGATAGAAAAAGAACTACATAACACCATTCAAAACTTTTTATTTGTTTTGTTCTTCGGCTGGAAAGTGTTCAAACGGAAACACGGAAAAAATAAATTTAGAATCTACCATCTCTTTATTGTGTTGCCATTCTAGCAAAACAATACTAATTCCAACGAAAACAATAATAAGACGCAACATTTTCAGACAAGAAACGAAACTACACATTTTCAAAACGGACAACAGAACGATTGCACTCTCGCTTCTTAAAAATAAAAACGCTCGCTCCTTAAAACGGAACAGCAAAATGCTAACACATTCAAACAAGGAACATGTGCAGAAGAGTTCACGACCATGCGTTCTTAATAACAGCTGATAAACAGTTCCCCGTTCCGTTTGTGGGAAGATGAAAAACACCGGTGTTTAACCACAGTTAAATACAGCGAATAATTTTGACTCGGCAAAAACCGACTTCGTTTCTCATGTAACATTTGGTAGACTACGAAACACCACTGATAGCTGACTTCAGCATGTGACAAATTTGTTTTAAGGAAGACTGAAAAATATTAATCTATATTTTATCTTTAATTTTCCGAATCCGGCTTGAATCTAGAAAGCTCGACTGCTTCGTGACGGATTCGAAAGAAACAGAAAACACATTGAATTAAGCTTCCTTTAAGTAATCGCCTTCACGTCTAGCACCCTCGCATTATGCGGTCGATTCAGCTTGGAGTTGTTTGAACGCTTGATTGTAAATGCGCAGGTGGTAACACACTTGCTGTTATCCTGACATGCTTTGCTGGTGTCTCACGAAATATTAAGAATGCGTTTATGATAATTTTTTAGAATAGATGCATAACATTCTGCGTCACGTAGCCACCGTGTACATGCAGATATAATAATCGATACAGATTGTAAAAAGTGTCGGAAATTCGATCACTTTTTTCAATAAATGTAGAAAATATTTGTATAGTTGATATTTTGGTTACATTTTAAAATTTAGGTGGGGTGAAAAAAAATTGGATGCTTGTAAAACACCCTTTTTTTTCACAATTAACATTATCTTGTGTCAGACGCAGCTTGGCCAAATGTGACACAAAACGAACCAACTCATGCCTTCGTTAGGGCGAGGCCACTTTTCGCCTCGACTTGCCTCAAATCCCCAATTTCTGCTGACGTAGATACAAGCAAGAGATCACTGAAGATCATCCAAAAATCGTCATAAAAATCTAATACAGTACAAAGTCCAAAATCTGGAATCCTGCGGACCTCGGCCATTCCGAATTTCGGATTATTTGCATTTATTGTCAAAAAAATTAATCTAAACTCCTCCCCCGCGCTCGAATTTTGCGTTTGCAATAGTAAAAATAGCACGTACTATCAATTGCATAGCTAGCCCGGCGTTACCAGTGCCCGTGATGTAAGGCATTAATCTAGTGTAAAATTTTCCGCAGATTTCAAATCCGTTGAAGATATATTCAATTTAAAAATTATTTATTTTTAGAAAATCATATTTTTAGGTATGAGTCTAAAGTAAAATTTTCCGCAGATTGCAAATCCGTTGAAATTTTCAATCTATCTTTAGCGATTCCGATTTTACGAAACAAAACTTAACAATCCCTGTCAATATGTTTTTTATTTCTTGCTCTCATTGTCGGAAATGGATTGGGACAGGAAATGTAATGTTTCTTTTTTCTTTTTAACGCGAAGGGCAGAAGATGACGCGATTTTGTGATTTACGCGACGTCACAATATCTTGTGAAATATAAAAAGGTCACGTGGGTAGAAAAAGTCCATTTTCAGGGTATCTTCTTTTCTCCGGAAGAAACGCGTTTGAAGAACCAGGTAGAGAATAAAACTATTAAATTAATTTAAAAATCTTCTAGATTAAATTTTAAAATTCGCCGCCACCCAAAAATTCCAAAAAATTTGGACTACCTGAGTGCCAAATCTCATTGCTGTAAGTGCCATATAGATCGTCAGGATTTTGCGGCCGCGAAACAAACAAACAGACAGACAGACAGAAAGACAAACAAACAAGCACTTCCTTTTATAATATTAGAGATATACACAATCCAGTCACATTAATGTGACCACCACCTACTTTCGACGTGAATGTGAAATAACCAATCACAAAAGGCAGGTGACAACACATTGCAGTGGAGTGTATACAAAGGATGTCCTAGGGCATCGGAAAGCATTTCAATCGTTGGCGTAATGCAGAAACGTAGCGATTTATCCGACGTCCAAAAGGGCATGATTATTGGCTTTCGGGCCAAGGGTGGAAGCATTTCGGAAACGGCTAATTTTGTGAACTGTTCGCTTGCCGCCGTGGTAAAAGTATACCGTGCATGGCAAAATGGCACTATCCAAAATCAGCGGCACATGTGGTGCACCACGGGCTATAGATGACAGAGGCGAACGAAGGCTACGGAGATGCGTTCGGGCGAATAGACGTGCAACTGTTGAGCAACTGACCGCCCAGATCCCTGGAGAACTGTCAAGATCTTTTTCCGATGCGGTTATTAGTTTAGGGTTTATTAAGTGTCCAAAGTTTGAAGAGCGAAATTTCTTCCGCGAGTGAGCAAAACACTTACAAATTTTCAGTCTTAAGCCGTGAGTTTTTTTTAAAGATTACATCTGAACTTAAATTTTTGCAGCCTGTAGAGTTTTTTTTTTTTTAATTTAAATTTGGTTCTTGTTAATATTTTTTTGAAATTCGAGACATTTTCGTTACTTTTTTTTTTTAACTGTCATATCTATATCTTATTACTATCAGTTTTTAATTTAAAAAATATCGCAGTATATCTCAAAATGTACTCTTTTTTACGGTATAGTTATTTTTTAAATTGGTTAATAAATAAGTGCGGTCAAATGTTGGTCATACAAAATTTGGAATCGTTGGATATTTTCGCTATTTTTTGTTAAAACCATTATATCTACAGCAAATACCATTATTTTTTAAATTTGAGAACATCACTGAACACCTTAAATTGTACTCTCTTTCTTATGGTATAATTATTTTTTATATTGGTTTATAAATAAAGTCGATGCAATTAAAAGTTGTTCATACAATTTTCGGAATTTTCAGTTCATAATTTCCGATAAAAATCTAAAATTGTCATATCTATATATTATTACTATTAGTTTTTAATTTTGAAACTATCGCAGTATACCTCTGAATGTACTCTTTCTTACGGTACAGTTATTTTTAAAATTGGTTCATAAATAAATTCGATGCAATCAAAAGTTGGTCACACAAATTTCGTATTTTTTAGTTCGCGGAGAAGGTTCCGCACTCAGATGAGGGTTGTATTTTTGACTATCGGGTTTGCCAAATATCAAATTTATCGTAACACCAATTGCCATAAAAACGATTTCTTTTTTTTGGCGAGGAAAATGGTTCGTTTTTTTTTCACTCTGTTCTCAGACGGTTTACGGACAAAGTACGAAGTACAGATCGTAAAGTTAGGAGATTTACACGGTTTACTTAAAATTATACAGGGAACAAGATGCAGTTGGTTTTTTACTAATGCGGCTATTAGTTTAGGGTGCATTAAGTGTTAAAGTAAAAAAAAAAAGTGAAATCACTTGCGAAAGGAGTATTGGTTTGCGAAGCAAATCAAACTGGACTTCGTAGCAATCCCCGGGGGTCGTCGAGCGTAAGCGAACAGGGGGCGAAGCCCTCGGTTGTTACGTCATGGATCGGAAAGTCAACTCAGGATTATACGAATTATTAAGATACTTTCGCTGTTCAGGAGATTCACTCTACGAAAGGAATGTTTGTTTGCGAAGCAATCCCCGGGGGTTGGCGAGCGCAAGCGATCAAGGGGGGTTGAGCCCCCTAATTAAAGAAAAAAAAAACAGGAATGAACACGTGAACATAAATAATTTATGTGGTATTAAATTTTCTGAAGAACAAATTTGCTAAATGAAATTTGGTATTGAATTTAAATAAAAGTGAAATCCTTGGCAGGATTTCTTAAAATATAATTTTGTCTTTCATAAACGGGTATTTAGTTCATAAGTTAACATTAAAAATGAACAAACGTTTATGCATTGTTGAAATGAAGGTTTCACGTACAAGAAATTTAAATTGCTTATAATAACACACATCGATAAACTCACTCTCAATCGAGGAACGAGCTAGCATGCTTCTGACTAGGGATGGGGGAAAATAACATGTTCTTTTACAGTTAGAATTCCAAAATTCTAGAAGCCTAAAGTGATTTCTAGTACTAAATTTAAGTATTCAGTCAATAACATTGGAATAAATGCACCGTCGGATATTTTATTTTTATTTTTCGCACCCCTTGAAATTGTTACCGTGGGTTGATCACTTTCTGAAAACGGGACATTTCGGCTTCCCAAAGCTGTACTTGGGGACAACGGGACAGCGTACCTAAAAACGGGACATGACCTCAAATGTCTCCACGATAAGTGGATGTTCGGAGACTTGGGTACCTGCTAAAGAGCCAACTTGTTATCTGGCCATGGTAAAAAATTGCATACATTCCCCTTCGGAATGGATCCTTCGCCAATAGCCTGTTGTGTTGCTCCAGTGTGACATTAATTCAACTACTTACCTTTCTTGAAGCTTGATACGGCGACAAGAGCATAGAGTCGCCGATTAGATGACATGCGTAAGGACCAACTGCGCATTTCATCTCGACTGTGGCTATAATTGAATAACATCGATGAAAGATATTGGTTTGTGGTGGTGTTAGGAGAACCTACTGCGCATGACTAACACCACCAATCAATCAGATTCAGCAATCTTCGAACGCCCAAGTGACCCATCCTACGACGATTGAGTGCGCGTGAAAATAAACATTTGAAATCGAAACTGATGTCCACTAAGATTTGCGTCAAAGAAATAAACATTGTTTTCAACACGTTTTCTTGACTTACAACTTTTCAACATGGGCTTTATTGGAGCACGCCATGGGAGTTGACTGGGATTCGTGATACAACAGTGCCATGGATGCAATCAGTTGGAACCTTCACTGAACTTTTACCAGCACCCCCGGCATCTATTAGATATTTCATTTCGGGATTGATCCCGGACCATTACAAATAGCCCGCTATGTTGCTCCACTGAGACGTTAATGAGCTACCTACCCTGTACGACACCTAACCCCCTACCCTAGACTGATATCCCCATTCGGCATCAACCGAATCCGATTTGTTTCACCATATTGACTTGATCTGGAGAGTTTTTCTTTTCGATGCGAGTTAATCGTTTCCGAAACACGGAGTCCGAAAGCCTTCCTTGGGGTGAACTTGGTACCACTACAAAAATTAACTGCACAGGTGTCACACTGTTTATATACCACTCTCCATGAAGTACTTTTTGGTTGATAAAGTTCCCTATCAACTTGCAAAATTGGTGACTGACGGATGTGATATGAACACCTCATTAAAAAAAAGCCTGATGGCGCTTGTAATCGGCGCGTACTTCGATGGATGATCCTGTGTGAACAGTTGAATTGCCAAAGCATGAGAAGGATTTTCGGTGTAAATACAAACACATCAGACTGAGAGCGATTTTACTTCCGCTACCCAAATGCTATCTAATATACAGGGCCGAGTCACAGTATTATGATCACCTGCTAATATCCAGAATAACCGCCTTTTGCAGCACGAACAGCAGCTAGAGCGTGGGAGTGATTCGATAAGATTGCGGAAGGTTGCAACAGGTATCTGGTGCCATGCAGATTGCCGTACGTCCGGCGGCAGGATGCATGGTGGAGTGTACATACTGCGAACATGGCAATCGAGATGACTCCAAATATGCTGGATTGCGTTCAGATCTGGTGAATTTGAGGACCAACGGAACACTAGGAAATCTTCTTTATGCTCCTAAAACTAATCGCGGGCCTCGATTGGAAGAGAAACGGTTTAGCTACCGTGTGTGGTTGCGAGTTTGAAACTCGATCCAACTATAAGCCGCCGTGGTGCTGGTGGACCTTATATATGACATGACCTCAAATGTCTCCACGATAACGTGGATGTTCGGAGACTTGGGTACCAGCTGAAGAGCCAACTTGTTATCTGGCCGTGGTAAAAAATTGCGCGGTGTCGGATCTTCCTCTTCGGAATGGATCCGTCGCCAATAGCCTGTTGTGTTGCTCCAGTGCAACATTAATTGCATTGTGCGACATTGCATTGTCCTGCAGATAGATCCCATCCTTCTGAGGAAAAACAGTCAATATGTATGGGATTACATGTTCGGCAACAATGGACACATAACCCAATCCATTGAGAGTACCTTCCACAGTTACGAATGAACCCAGGGAATTCTATACATTCCCCACACCATAACACTGCCACCACCACATTGTGTTCTTCCAGCAATGGTTGCAAGGTGTTTGTTCTCAGACGTTTCTCCTCGGACACGTGAACGTCCATCCGTTCGTTACAATAGAAAACGTGACTCGCCGGAGAAGGCAACTCTTTGCCAATCAGTAGCAGTCCAATTCTGTTATTGGCACGCAAATTGAAGCCGTTTTTGCCGATGCAACTGCGTCAGCGTTGGTGCAGTGACCACCCGTTTGCTTCGGAGTCCCATACGTAACAGGGTTCGTTGTACTCTCGTCTCAAACACACATATGGAAGTCCCCTGGTTCGTTTGATATGTTAGTTGCTCAACTGTAGCATATTGATTAGTCTTCACACACCGTCGTAATCAACTCTGTCGATGTTCACCTCATGGCACGTGGTGCACCTTAGTTTCCAGTGGTGCCGTTATTCCAGTCATGGTACACTTTCACCATAGCAGCATGCGAACTGAACAGTTCACAAACTGCAATTTCCGAAATACAGCCGCCATTGGCGCGAAAGCCAATGATTATTTCCTTTTGATAGTCTGATAAATCGCGTCTTTTACCCGTAACAGCAACGAAGGATATGGAAAGATATAAATTACGGAGTACCTTGCAAAAAACTGTGAACCTCCACATCAGAATTAATTGAAAGTTTATTGATTGTAAAAGAGCTATAGGGGAGAATGTTAATGGAAGCGACAATGCACTTTGGAAAAGGTAAATAATTGAGATAGAATTTAGTAAACAAAGGATTTGATCCAATGTAGCCTACGTTTCCAACTTTTATACCCATCACGCCGGCCGCGTTTCATTGGCTGTGCGCTGTTGACGTCTGAGGCGGGGGTGGTCCTAATAATGTAACTCTATTGTATATTGGGGTTACCTTAATACGTGTTTTTAGCCATTTTGGTAACGGTTAATCCAATTTCCGTTGACCCAATCATCTATCACATCGATTCGGGATTCATTCTTTGGAATTTTTTACTGCCGACAGGCTGAAATCATATTCCAAACAAACATATTCCAATACAAGCTGGATGACGTCACGTGCGGAATACCTTCGCCGCATAGACACAACCGCCACCTACATTTAGCTTGGCAGAAAGTCTTCTTTTTGAATCATTGCTGTAATGTTTTTAAATTAGTTTTGTTCTATAATTTTTGTGTGCTTACAGTGTCTGTTTTCCTCAACAGATGTTTAATCTCAGTGCATACGGTTCGGCACAGCATCCTGTCGACCAGCCTCAAAATGCCCGAGGAACATTCGACAACCCTCCGCAGGACTTCTGTGGACTCCCACGATTCCAGAATCAAAGTGCCGAAAATGCCTACATACGCTCGCTGCAGGCGTTTCATCAAATTGTGCAAAGTGAATACTCCATACCTGGATACAAGCGACTTATGCCCAAACCATCTGAGACGCAGAATCATCAAAATGCTACTTTCACACCCCCAGTTCCATATTTGCAGCAATTTCTATCAAAACCATCTGGAACGCAGAACCCTCAAATTGCTTCTTTTACGTCCCCAGTTCCAAACCAGTCCCTTCGGAACAGTCAGAAGAATCCTCAAAGTGGCAAAAAGCGGCAATCTAGAACTTCACGAGCACCAATTCACGGAAAAACAACCTCCAGTTCCAAGGACTTGATTCCTACTTCCAAGCAAACCCATAATTCCAAGAACATGATTCATTGTTCTAAGAAAACTATCTGTGGTTCTAAGGACACGATTCACAGTTCCAAGAAAACCATCAATAGTTCTCGGAACAGAACACGCTGTAGCCAGGACAAGTTGCAAGAATCTGGTGCGAAGGAAATTTGTGTTCCAAATCGAGTGGCTAATATAGGAATAGATTCTTATAGACTTTCTATTGACAAATCTAGTTTGAACAATAAACTAGATAGTAACGTTAGTAATCCTCCAATGTTTTCGTTCGATGAACTAAGAACAGTGAATATTGGAAAATCAGCTTCACATTCCAGACCGGATGATCACGAAAGCATCTTTGAACAATTACCTCGCTGTCAACTGCAGAACCTAAAAGAACAGGTAAGTCTTCGTGTAGTTTAACCACATTTATATACATGTATGAGGGATTCTCAGTGTAAACAAACTTAAAAGAATGCGAAGATTTCACTTTCGCATGATACATATTGGGGTTATCTTAAAATTTAATTTATTGTCGCTTTGATGTGGTTTATAATCAATTTGAATTGCCATTGACCAATCAGCACTCTTTTTAATTCGGAATCCATTCTTTGGCATTATACAAATACCGAAGAATAGATTCAGAATTGAAATCTGATAGTTGGTAAGTATTCCGATCGTGACGTCACTAGGCTTGCTTTCCAACACGATTTAAACACTTCCACAATACCTGTCGAAGTGCTGAAATCGTGTTGAAAAATGTCTAGGGATGGTCAAGCACAGGAAACCCATCGTAGAAACACTCCACACTTGCATTTGCTTTGACAGAAAAATCTCTGTGCAGCTCCGGTGAGAATCATATGACCTTGGGGGTCCATTTGTACAAAGGTGGTGATGCAGGGGAAATAACTAAGAAATATGATTTCTTGTGGTGACAGCCATAGGTGACTATTTGTCCCGTCAACTCGCTATCAATGCTTTGGCTTCCGAAAC
Source organism: Metellina segmentata (assembly GCA_947359465.1). Lineage (NCBI taxonomy): Eukaryota > Metazoa > Arthropoda > Arachnida > Araneae > Tetragnathidae > Metellina > Metellina segmentata. Next base: position 99,171,681 of record OX375882.1, read on the forward strand.
CCACAGGGCCGGTCCAACAGATATTTATTGCAGATGCGAGATACTGATTTGGCACCCTTCCCCCCATTCCAAAAATTCGCTGTATTGTTTTCCTCTCCCCTCTCCCTACTGTGAAATAAATTTACTTTATTGCGTATAATGCATATTTTATATCGCCGTGGTTTCTTTTCTGCTAGGCCTTCATAAGATAATGGATTTTGTGATATTAAACACATATCCGTTGTACTATAAAATAATTATTCCAAGGTTGCAAGGTTTGCAAAAAAAAGTAGTTACTTCTTCATTTCGAAATAATTTAATACAGTATAGTCAATATTATATTTCAGCAATTGAATATTAAATCATTCATTTTATTATCTATATATATATATTTATACATATATAAAAGAGTGTGGGTGTATGTGCGTATATTCTTTATACAAATCTATACCGTTTGACCAATTCGCACCAAGTCGGTTACACTTATACTTTAGAACACTGGAAAACATAGGCTATTTCTTTCCTGTCTTCAGACCAATCTGTAGCCATGAAAATTGGCACACAGGTAGTCCTTAAAGTTCCCCCTCGAAGCCCCAGTTTTAAAATCTAAAGTTTATTTCACTGCAGTAAATGGACATGGACAAGGAAACCCGTTGTACAGGGTTTGTATTTTTGAGTTAAAATAGGGAAATGTCGCGGTCATATTTTAGCTGTCACGTTAAACACGTTATGCAGGGTTTGTTTATTAGGACATCGGGAAATGTCGCGGTCATATTTGGGGTTATTCAGCTAGTTAAAAATAAAATACTCTGAAAAATATTCTTTTTTCACATGATTTATAAAACACTTGTTCAACACTGATGAAGAAAAAACTACAACAATAGAAGCATCGAAAGGTATTTTTTTCAGGCCAATTGTGCATTACAAAATATCTTAAGATTCTGTCTATCGATGGCATTGAGCACCTCATTTTCTCCAAGGTCGTTGATCCGCTCAGACGCTCTCGGGAAATGGTCGCGACCTCAGAGAGTTTTAATTAGTTTCAATTTGGAGAACTCCCCTCACTGACACAGGAATGGTAGTGCTAAAAGATCTCATCAAGCAGGTCATTTCTATCTACATCGCATTTGGTTTTGTCGCTCAAAACTGTCTGTAGATTTAAACAGCACTCTCCGAGTTCATTTCCCGTATAGAAATATATTTCTCATATAGAAATTTGAAGTAATCACTATACTTCTGCAGCACCTGATCAAACCTATCTGACAAAGAACTGACTGTTTGATTTAAAACCACTTAGAAGTTTACTTTGAAAGAGGTCTTTCCTGCCCTAACAGGCTGATCTTCATTTGAAAATTGTTTCTTTATTTTCGTTGGCCTGATGTGAGTTTCAGCTGAGAACTCTGGACTGATCTCCAATTTCTCTGCCAGCCCTTTTGCATCAGTTATGACAACTTCATACCATTCTCCGATCTCATACTTTCCAAGAAAGTCTCGACGTTTACAAATCAGGTCTAAAGCACTCTGTATTGACATGTTCCCTTTGAAGTTCATTGCTCACAAGTTTGACTCTAAATTATACCATGCGACCAAAGACTACCGAAGAACCTGAAATCTGAGTTTCTTTGCAATACCAGAAGCAATGTTTTTTCCAAACCATCAACTTTAGGGTCAGTTGGATTATAGTCCTTGATTTCATTTGATGTTTTAGGGTGGGAGGGGTCTTAAAATCACATGAGTGGCCCCTAAAAGTAATCAGCTTTTATGTGTTTGGCAAAGGTAGGACTTGGCGTTTCCATGTCAATGTATACAGGCTAGGACTAAAAGTAAAGAGCGTTACTGAATATTCTACTTCTTTTATAATAAAAAAGTTTCATAAAATAAACTACATGGAAAATTGTAAACCTACAACTACTTTTCTTGATTTTCTCAAGGCAAATTCTGTGATTATGTGGTGAAAGTTCATATTTTCTGCCATCTTGTGTTAAATGAATGCAATTTTTTAACCTTTACCACCTTGTGTTAAATGATCAGGTAGTTTTTAATGTTTCAGCTTTGTAAAACACGCTCGCGGGACGCCACTGTAAATGATAAGGTAAAAAAAAAAAATCCAGAGGGCAATTTCTATATTCGGATATGGATCTTTAAGATAATGTTTACATACACACTTTAACAAGTCAAGTTGGGTAGATGACTCTATATCCTCAATGAGTTCTACAGCTTGAGTTTTGAAACATTGAATTTCATTAACTAAGCCCTCAACATTAATTATCTTTCGAATACTGAAACCCAAATCCGAATAAAAAAAAGAGAATTTCATTCTTTTGTCATTGTTATTACATCTTCGTTTGAAAAGAAAAAAAAACACAAATTCTGCCGCTTTTGTGGACGGCGTTTTTACTGAGAGGTTTAACTGCGCAAACCGGTGGGCGCCCTTGGCCAGGGCCGGCCCCAGGGTAGGGCGATCCGGGCGGCCGCCCGGAGCGCAATGATCTAGGGGCGCCAAAATCATGGGAAATGAAAATAAACTGATTAAAAAAAATTAAGTTACATGCTTTTATAAAATGCACTAAAACTAAATAAAATGCACCAAAGTATCTCTTCTGACCCATTATTATGGCCCGAAATCATGCGTGCAGCAGATAGAGTTTTTTTGGTTAAACGTGGTCCAACTGCACCTTTGTATAATTTTGATTTTCCTTTTGATGATCAGCATAGAAGATTCTCACCAAAACATTACAAGAAAAGGCTTAGAAATGGAGAAGAGGTTTTAAGAGAATGGATAGTATATTCCGTATTTCAAAACGCTTTGTACTGTTTTCCATGTCGACTTTTTGCTGCACCATCTAGCTTGAGCGCTCTTGGCAATCGGGGATTTAAAGACTGGAAGCATTTAGGGGACTCTTTAGCACATCATGAAAATGCTAAAACTCATATAGATTGTTTGAAATCATGGCTTGAATTGAAGCAAAGATTGAAAATAGGTGAAACAATAGATGCAGTTTCTCAGAGACTCATTGATTCTGAGATAAATCACTGGTCTGAAGTTCTTTTACGCATTATATCAGTCGTTAAAATGCTAGGTGAGAGCTCTCTAGCTTTTCGAGGAACAAGCGATAAACTGTATGAACACAATAATGGAAAATTTTTGAAGTTAATTCAGTTATTGGCTGAGTTTGATCCAAAAATGGAGGAACACGTTCGCAGAGTCCTCAATAAAGAAGAAATCAAAGTTACATATCTAGGGAAAAAACTATACAAAATGAAATAATTGAATTATTGCATGACAACATAAAGCTCCACATCGTTGAGCAAGTTCAAAAGGCCAAGTATTATTCCGTGATTCTTGACTGTACTCCCGATGCAAGTAAAGTAGAACAGATGACATTTGTGGTAAGATTTGCCTCCATACAGGAATCAGAGTCTGAAGTTCAAGTTAATATCAACGAACATTTTTTGGGTTTTCTACCCATTGAGAGATCAACAGCTAAGGAATTGTCGGAGGTTTTACTAGAAGAGCTAGAGAAAAATAGGCTTAAAGAAGAAAACATGCGCGGTCAAGGGTATGACAATGGTTCCAATATGAGAGGAGAAAAATCGGGAGTACAAACAAGAATCAGAAATATAAACCCCAGAGCATTTTATGTTCCATGCAGCAGCCATTCGCTAAATTTGGTTGTAAACGACATGGCAAAATCCTCGTTTGAGGCAGCCAACTTCTTCAATATTGTTCAAAAGTTACATACATTTTTTTCTTCCTCTTCTTTTCGTTGGGCAATATTACTGAAATATATTGATACTTACACCCTAAAACCATTGAGTAATACGCGATGGGAAAGTCGAGTCGACTCATTAAAAGCTCTGCGGTTTCAAATTGGTCCAATTCACGATGCTTTGTACAGCATATATGAAGATTCAGAAATCGATAATATGATCAGAGACGAGGCCAGCGGATTAATTAATAATTTGAAGCAGTTCAAATTTATATGCTCTGTTGTGATCTGGTACAAAATTTTGAGTCATATTAACCCCATCAGCAAACTTTTGCAAACTGTAAATTTTAATATGTCACAAGCTATTGATATGCTTAGCAACTGCAAACTCTTCTTTGAAAACCTGAGATCAGATGAAGCTTTTGAAAGCATCATTTTAGAAGCAACCGAGCTTGCTTCAGAGATTGACGTGGAAGCTAATTTCGAAACCACCACACCACGTCATCGTGTCAGAAGCAAAACAAGAACGTTTTTGTATGAGGGCCCGGATGAACCCGTTCAAGACCCCAAACAAAAATATAAAATAGATTTTTTTTTTCACACTATAGATCAAGCAATAAATGCCTTGGAAACCAGATATAATTTGCTAAATACTCACAGTAATTATTTCAGCTTTTTGTATAATATTTTTGGTCTAAAAGACATGCCCAGAAATGAGCTACTGGCTCATTGCAAAGATTTGGAAGTAGTTTTAACTGATGGAAATTCAAGCGATCTTAACGCCCTGGAACTAGCCGATGAAATAAGCATTGTTTCGTTATTATTAACAAAAAGGAAACCCCTGTTGAAGTTCTCAAGTTTATCGCTACACTTAAATTCGCACCAAAAACCTCAGCATCATTAAGAACCCTACTTACATTGCCAGTCACTGTGGCTTCAGGGGAAAGAAGCTTTTCAAAACTAAAAATAATAAAAAAATTATCTCAGAACGATGCAGACGCAAAATCGTCTCAATGGATTGGCAATGATAGCTATAGAACACCAAATTAGTGACAAATTAGACTTGAAATCACTGGTTCGTGAGTTTGCCGAAAGAAAAGTTAGAAAAAGGGCATTTTAATTACTTTGGTTAGTTAGAATTTATTTATAATATGGGATATTAGTTCAGTTAGCATTACTACATTTTAATTTTTGTTATTTTGCCTCAAGTGCTAAATTGCTTATCTTGTTATCTGATGATTGAGTTTTTAATAAAACGTTTTTTTTTTTTCCAATGTTTTCTTGACTTTTTGATATGGTCGCATGAGATTTACTTTAAAAAAAAAAACGGGGAGGGGGGGGGCGCAAAATTAAGGTTTTGCCCGGAGCGCCAAAATGTCTAGGGCCATCTTTGCGCCCGATGCGACCACATCAATCGCATGGGCTTCTGACCGGCCCTGGGAACCGAACGCTAAATTCGGACCCAGAAACCACGCCAAGGATGCCAATTCTGAAAGCAATATGTTTACCTTTGCACTGATCCCCGATTTTCACGAATAGACGTTTAAAAAGAACGGATTCAAATGCCAACTTCGCCGGAGCCATAAGCTCAGGTGTTGCTTCGTCATCTCACCGTGGTTCAAAATTACGAGGTGTTGTCCTCGAATCTTTCCCTCAAGGGACTCATCCCGGACCGTCGTCAATAGCCCGTTGTGTTGCTCTAGTACGACGTTAACTAAAATTACCATTACCGCCGGAGCCATACTAAATTATCTCTTTTCTTCTGTGCCCCGATAGCCCAGTTGGAAGAACAGCAGATTAGCAATCGGTAATGGTAATTTAAGTTAACGTCGTACTAGAGCTACACAACTGGCTAACCAGCTCAGGTGTTGCCTCGTCATCTGACCGTGGTTGAAAATTACGTGGTGTTGTCCTTTGGATTTGATCGCGGACAGTCGCCAATAGTCCGTAGTATTGCTCCAGTGCGACGTTAATTAAATACCAACTTACTGTGGTTCAAAACGACAAGGCATCATCGGATCTTTCTCTTAGGGATTGATCCCGGACCGTCGCCAATAGCCCGCTGTGTTGCTCCAGTGCGACGTTAATTCAACCACCTGCTTGTCGATATGATTCAAAGTTTTGATTATTCCATAAATAAAAAAAGTTGTCTGGAAAAATTCAAATATGTCCGCAACGAAATGCTAATTTAGAACCGATTGCTATAACGAAGAGGAATTCATCTGTGTTCTAGGTAACTGAATGGGACGAAATTGGATAAATGAGAAAAATATCGTTTATTCATCTGAATGATTTGCCTAGACATGAATCACCAACGACGCATTTAAAGGAAGGGCCCACATTGATTGGACCGTAAAAAAACAACGGTAAAAAAAAGTACTGAGTAAATTGAAGTTTCGTTTATCGGTTTATTTATCGCAGGTAAAATGTATAGCGTTGCGGCATTTCGATTCAAATGGAAAATCGGGTGAGAAGAATGGGTCTACAATTATTTTCTGAATTTAGTACTTGCTCCAGGCAGTTATGTTATTGAATTGGTAAAAAGTATTTGGGTTTCTGGAAAGTACGGACATAAAGAAATTTGTTTTCAAAAATATTCTACTGCAATATTAAAAAATATGTATTTTATCTTAAACTGGAATTGGTTAAAGGTATTTGGGTGTCTCGAAATTTCGGATGTGAAGGAATTTCTGTTTCAAAAAATATTCTGATGCAATTCAAGAAAAGGATATTCTACTTGTGTCATTTCTAGGGTTTTGCAATTTAATTTCTTGTTGAAACTTTTAGGCAATCCACACTAATATCAGTCCTGCGACACTAAGTTGACTGATATACACATGCGTATCGAGTTTTCTGAACAGAAACTTGTGTACGCATAAGCGTGTGCTGTGTTTTGTCTCAAACGTGTGGCTGGACTTAATTTAACTGAACTCTTTGACATATAATTTGTCTTAATTTCTGTAATAAGTGTGTTTGCCTTCGCTTTTTCGTTCTGGATGAATCGAGCTTTTTTCTAGACCCACATCAAACGCGATATATCGAACCATGAGTGTATTTTATTTGGTCGTTGAAACTCGGTATGACGTCATGGCACAGAAAGTCCAAAAGGCTCAATTTTCTTTTTTCGCTCGATTTTCAGACAGTTTCCGGAGAAAGTAAATTCAGAGCAGAAAATTACGACATTGACATGGTTTATTCAAAATTGTACAGGGAATAAGATGGAGAAGGGTTTTTACTGATGCGGCTAATAAGTTTGGGGTGCATTTAGTGTAAAAGTAAAAAAAAAGAGAAATTACTTGCGAAAGGTGTCTTGGTTTGCGAAGCAAATGAAATGGGATTGCGTAGCAATTACCGGGGGTTGGTTGTTGTAAACCTAACACCCTCTGTTGTTTAGTAAACATAAAAATTCTAACATATTCCAAGAAATTTTTCGTTTTGATATTTTTTGTGAAACATCTATTGGTTCATTGTTTTTAGCTCCATTTTGTTGCCTTACAGTATTAGAAAATTAATAAAAATCGTTTGCAAATATATGTATCGGATTTCTACTTTGATTATTTTTGCTTTCAATAAATAATTAGCGTCTGAAAAAAATTTACTATGGAATAAATATCGAAATTAAAATATTCCTAGTACTTCACTCATAACTCCCTTACCATCCTCCCCTTGTGAACACAGCCCGTGAATTAAAATTTTCGAGCAGTTTAATATTCGCTATTATTGCTATGTCGCGATTAAGAGATTGCGATTTAAGAGAGAATTACACCCGCGTGAAAGTAATTTAAATACAGTTTAACCAATGACAGAGCGAGAATAAAAAGTGATCCACGGTCGTCATCGCAATTTTGCTTTTCATATATCGCACCCCTGCAAGAAAAGTGGCAACTCAAAATTGCAGCATTTGAGTAAATTTGAGTTTTAAAGGATACTAATAAAACTTGTATTGAAATAGTTCCGATATAAGCTTCTTTTAATTTTCAGGTAAGTATTTATGTCTTTAAATTATATTATATTCTATAGAATAGAGTAATATAACATGCTGGAGCACCTCATACATATTTTTCAATGACATAACCTCAATTTTTTTTTTTGACTTATGCTGTCACTTTTCTTACCGGGGTGCGATTTTAAGACAAAGCATTCACGACCTCACTCGAGTTGAATTGCTTGACTAAACAGAGTGGTAACACAACCTGAAAAACAGGGAAATCAGGGAATTCTCAGGAAACTTTAATTCTGGAAAAATCAGGGAAATCTCAGTGAAAATTTCCAAATTTTACAAAAAATCAGGGAAATTTTGACAATTTAAACGGCTACCATTATCGTTCATTTAGAGATGCACTATTACGAGTGCTTTTGAGAATCGAATCTCTCTATATATAATTCTCTTACGTGGCACGCAAAAAAAAGACGTTATTTGTAATAGCGTTTTGTCAACACTGTACGATTGTTTGTTTATCGCGAAGTCTCGCGCATCGATTGAATTTATAGCGTTTTCGGATGAAATTTTATTGAAAAAAAAAAAGGAAATTTTAATGAGCTGTTGCAGTTAGTTTATAATAGAAATCAAAGAAAGCGGAGGATCTTTTCAGGGCCATTTAAAAAAAGGTCCTTTTCAGGGCCAACAATTATAGTTCAACAAGACGCTTGCACTACAACTTTCGGTAACAAACTCAATGAAAAATTGTGGGTCGTTTGAGTGCTGGGAAAATGTAAACACAAACAACATGCTGGGTATTCAATTTCCAAAGCAACGCTCACATTTCGAGTCAAAATTTGCAAAGTTTTCATTTGAATTCTGATTTTAGAGATACTGTATATATTTTTTCTGGAATACAGCAAATTTAGATTTGAAAAACATTTTTTTGGTAACATATTTTGTAAACAATCCCTTCTGCTAGGACACCTGTCTTCATTGAGGCGAGCGATGCGAGCATAGGTTCGCGCAGCGAACCAATGAGGATTGCTTCGCAATCCTCCGGGGGATGGCGAGCGTTAGCGAGCAGGGGGCAGGCCCCCTAGTAAATTATATTCGCCGAAATTGTAATTTGAATAAAGAACCATGGCGTCGTAATTTTTAAACACCGCGAAAACTGCCTTCGCCGTTTTTTTCGCGGCCGTAGCGTCTTGGTTGCCGTGAGGCTAGCGATACAACTGGTGGTATACGCGATTCGAAATTTGTGTAACTAATAATGTTTTTTGTGTATTAAATTAGTTATTTTTGTTTGCAATTACATTTTTGTAGAACTTTTTATGTATATTTGCAGTTGGTTTTGATGAATAGTATGATAATGTAGGGTGAGGTGTAAAAAGTTCATAATCAAAATTGTTTGCATTTTTTCTCCATTTTTTTTCAATTGCAATTATAAGAGTTCCATTACGGGTTCCAACCCTTACAATAACAATTAAAATATCTGTAGAGAAAAAATACAAAATATTTGTGGAGAATGATCCTTTTACACCCTCTGATCTTAAATATTTAAAAATAGTGTTGTGTGGATACTTATATCGATTATATCGGTAACAATCACGGATCACAACATTTCTTAAGGGAATTGTTAAATCAGGGAAATTTTTATGAGACTATCAGGGAAAGCATGGAAATATCAGGGAACTTTTTGTCTTGGATTTTGTTGCCACCCTGCTAAAGATTGAAAAGTGATCTGGGAATAATCAATTTTCTCTTTCATAGAATAATATCAATATAATTTATTATCAAGCATTAGTAAAAGAAATTTTTAACTTCCTTACGACATTTTTATAATTTCTATGAAGTAAAGGTAACCTATTACCATTTTTCAAGATTAGGTAGGTCGAATTAACAGCGTTTTTAAAAAAGAAAATCACTGTTTTCAACATACTTTTTAACACGTAATGTTGCTTGAATGCAATTTATTTAGTTATAAACCGAGTTTATTGTTCGATGGCGGAAACCATAGCAGGAATTGCGAGTTGGCGAAACAAATAAGCACTTATGTCGACCGCCATACACGAGTAAGGCAACCCTTCCCATTAGAATTTAATTGTCTATTTGTGTATGTCCATATACTCTTGGCAATATATAATCCTTGCGTCATAAAACCCAAGAAATCAATCAACCAACCAACCAATCACAGTTGGAATTCTCCAAGGGCATGTGTGGGACGCGGTAGCTCGGTTGAAAGAGTATCGGATTAGCGACCGACATGTTGCGTACTAGAGTCCAACCAAAGACCGTCGTGTACAAAGGGGGCTGGTGCACATTAAATCCATTGTGGCCTCAAATGTCCTCACGTTGGTCTGGTGTGGAAGTTTTGAGAGTGGGTGCCAGCTCAGGTGTTGCCTCGTCATCTGACCGCGGTTCAAAATTACGTGGTGTTGTCCTCTGATCTTTTCCTTTGGGATTTATCCCGGACCGTCGTCAATAGCCCGTTGTTTTGCTCTGGTACGACGTTAATTAAAAACACCAAGGGTATGTGTCTCCTTGCCGCCTCCACAATATCGACAAAATACAGTTGTGCAAACACTTGAATGGATTCAACTGGGGTAAAACTTTGAACTCCCTCTGCACAAATTTTGCTAAGTTTGCCCCTTCGGCGCATGCTGAAGGAAAGAAAATTTATATAAAAGCTCATATTTTATTCCTTTTTTTTAAATGGATGTTTCCCCCCCCCCTCAAATGTTATTTTCTTTCCAGTATACAAATGGCATTTGCCGAAGTCTTTCACTAGCTGATTTTTTGTCTATAAAATCTGAGAGGACTAGATTTATTTTATATCTGAGATTTCGTTTCATCTTTTTTCATGCTAGTCCTACTATATCTACTCTTGATTTTTGCTTCTTTTTTAAAAATTGTTTTAACCGATAAATTAACTGAATTTAAAGGTAAAGATGAGTTTAAATATATTTTCATCGCTCTTTATCATACCTTATCTCTTAAAAGTTATAGCATTTCGTTTCTTCGTACATAAGGACTTCATTCTGGTCCGAAAAAAATTAAAATTAGCGGAAACATCGTTGTTCATTTTTTGTACATTTTAACATTTTTTTTCTTAACCTGACTGATAAGTGAAGTGCCGATGAAAGGTGTTCTTAAGTCATGAATAAAAAAAAAAGAACAGAATGTGAAATGATAAAGATACCACTTAAGTACTTTCACCTTTGAATAATAATCGCACATTTTTTATCAGTTAGAAAGAAAAGACGTCAGATTTGAAAAGAAATTGATAACAGACAAATTGGCAACTCTGCTACCTATTGCTTCTGATTTTATGTGCAATCCTTTAATTACTTCATCGCAGATGAAGCAAGTACCGTCGGATTGGCTGTTCCAAATCTATTTACACTTATCAAAATATCGAATGTCAAGACGTGAAGTATAAATAGACTGAGGATTGCTATTGAAGCAGCTTAAAAAAGTGCGATCAACATGTGGACTAGTTGTGAAAAATTAATTTGGTTGACCGATTTGGTATCTTATTGTCTTTGACGATTTGGCATCATGACAGGGTAGGTGTGAGAATCCTTATTTCTTAGGACTTAGACCCCATCTGGATCCTTGATCCTTACGGATAGTAGTTCTATCCAATATTTGAGTGCATGGCCCAGTGTGGGTGATAGGGCTGGAACGGCAATCTTACAACGTCTGTCTAAACTTTCCGAAAAGCGAGATATTTACCTACAGTGGATTCCATCCCATGCAGGCCCTGATTTACCATTAGGCCCGTGAGGCACGGGCCTAGGGCCCCCATAATTTAAAGGGCCCCAAAGTTTCAAAAGTATCTAAAAATTTTAAACAAAAATAACTTTTCATATTTTTTGGAATGTTTTTTCAACAATTTTTGAAACTGTCAACAGTCAAATACGTAAGTACCAATTATTGTTTTAAAATTAGTTTTTGTGATGAACGGATAACATGGGGGCCCCCCTTCCTGCGTGTTGTGCCTACTATACCAAATTTTCTAAATCGGGCCCTGATCCCATGTGGGACTTTATGGCAATGAGATTGCTGACTCACTGGCAAAACTTGGCACGCAAGAACCCCTTCCGGAAAACTTGACACTTACATCCTCGGAAATTCACTCCATTGGAAAGAAGTGTGCACAGCTGGACTGGAATGTTCCCCCAGTATTTACTGGTTAACTGGTACTCTGGTGGAAAGCCGGGTCGCGCTTTGACCTTCAGGGGTGATAGAGGTGATCAGACTGCTTACACAAGATTCATCAGTGGTCACCTAAAGTGAATGAGGTATGAACACAAGCGAAAGATCTACCCCAATTGCAATAAGTGTTTGTCCAGTGAAGCTAGCCCGACTCACCTCCTTAGCTGCGTGCAGTTTGCGAAAGAGGATTTCCTGCGCGACCCGGTCTTGTTCTTCGACTTCCTGAGGGTGGATGGACTCATGGACCTGGTCTAGCTTCGCTAGACCAGTGGGGATAAGTAACAACAACAACATCCTTATTTCTATCGAGCGGTGACAAAAGTGATGAAATCGCCCAAGTGTACTACTATGTCGCACTGAACCAATCATAATGAATGAATAGTCTTCTCCCGTCCTGTGGACCAATCAGGTGATGATTATCAGATTCCACCCAGCAGACGAAAGCAGTTCAAGGGTCATGTTGCTATTAGTTTCGGTTACATGATCCGGGGCACAAAACAGGTTGTCATTAGTTGATCTACTTTTATGTTTCCTTTACGATTGATTGAGAAGAGCTTGTAAAAGTGGGATCAACATGTCGACTAGGAGTCACGTGACTGTTCTTTGATTGACTTAATTGGTCGATTTGGCATCTTATCGCCTCGTTTGTCCATATAAGATCTTAATGACAGGGCATATATGTAAATGCGGATGATAAATAAATGGACGGTTGTCTTCTCCCTTCCGTGAACCAATCAGATGATACATGTTCGTTTTCTGTTAAAGAAACCCACAAAATTCAGCTATCGTCAACGTTTGGCCCCAAGCCATGGCAACTATGAAATAAAAACATCAGAATCTAGTTTTGGATTGTTCAGAAAATATTGAGTTTTAAACTTCCTGGCGATAACTTCAACGTCTGTTTCATACTAAATTAGCACATTTTGTTTCAGCCGATTCATTTTGAATCTGCACAACTAAAATCTATATATATAAAAGGATGTATGTGTGGTGTATGTATTCTCTATACAAATCTACACCGTTAGACCAATCCACACCAGATTTTGGTGCACTTATACTTTTGAACACTGCGGAATTTAATACAGTATAGTCAATATTATATTTCACAAAATTGAATATAAATCATTCATTTTATTATTTATATGTATAAATAGGGTGTGGGTCTATGTGTGTATACTCTGTACAAATCTTTTCCGTTTGACCAATTTGCACCAAATTTGGTACACTTGTACTTTAGAACACTGGAAAACATAGGCTATTTCTTTTCCGTCTTCAGACCAACAGCCATGGAAATTGGCTCACAGGTAATCCTATAAGCGTTCTTTGAAGCCCCAATTTGAAAATCTTAAGTTTATTTTCCTGCAATAAATAAACATGGATAAGGAAACACGTTCTACAGGGTTTGTGTATTTGAGTTAACAGAGCAAATTGTTGCTGTAGGAAACACGTTTTAAATGTTTGTGTATTTAACACAAGGAAATTTCGCGGTCATATTTTATCTGTCGCGGTCATATTTTAACTGAGCAACGCCGGGTTATTCAATTCTCAGCTAGTTAGCCGGGCAATTTAAGCTCATTAGCTATCAAATCTGGTTTCACTCATGTAAAAGAGGCTTTAATTTAAAAAACTACTATAGTGGAGGCGACTTAATTTTTCAAGAAAATGGACAAATATGAAACCGCTCTAATGACAGTTATTCGGAATACTATTTTACAAAGAATAAATGCTACTAGTAAATCTTTGCAATCAGTGGAATGTGAACTATAGAAAAGATCTATCCTACTAAAGTCATTAGAAAATTTTATCATAAATTTCAGAAAAGAATTTGAAAACGTTTTAAACGAGGCATCTGATTTATCAGGGCTATCATTTAATGTGGAAGATGAAATAACTCGCAGACAACCAAAGAGAAAAAAGTTTTTTTAATTAAAACAAAGAAGTCGGACATGAATTTACACGGACAAGGTAAATTCATGTATTCGAATTTCACTAATTTAAATATAAAAAAAAGAGTGCATGTGTGTATATTCTCTATAAAAATCTACACCGTTTGACCAATCCACACCAAGTTCGGTACACTTGTACTTTAGAAAACTGCGGAAAAATATAGGCTATTTTTTTCCTGTGTTCAGACCAATCTGTAGCCATGAAAATTGGCACACAGGTAGTCCTAAAAGTGAACATCGATGCCCCAATTTTAAAATCTAAAGTTTGCTTTCCTGCAATAAATGGACATGGACAAGGAAACACGTTCTACAGGGTTTGTGTATTTCAGTTAACAGAGGGAAATGTCGCGGTCATATTTTAGCTGTCGCGGTCATATTATTAATCCTAGCAACTCGAGGTTATTTAGCTAGTTGCTATTAAAGTAGGGCTTGGGAGACTTTTCTACTATAATTTTAAAGAACTTTGGTCATTTAAGCTACCATTTCTTAAGTGCTTTGGCCGTGGCAGCCCTCGCGTCCAAAACTATGCGACTCGTCTACCTGAAGGAGGATTTAGAACTGTCAAGAGATGGGGAAACTTCTATATTTGTCAAAGGAGGCGAGTCGGGCGTTATAAAAATCCATCGATCAGCAAAGAAAGAATTTACTGTATCTGAATGAACATTTCACGCTTGTAGCGGGTCGGCTAGATTTGCAGTTCGTTTTTAAACCGCATCGTTATAACTGTAGCTGTCATTTCTTTGCAGTGTGCCTGCAAACGTTTGAGCTGCTGTGTGAATTGAACATAATTGCGATCTGACCATATGCGAAGCTTAACTTTTTTAGGACCTGGGGCAAGTGCGGCTGATGAAAAAGCAAACTCCCTCTGTTCAACGTAAACTTGATTTAACCGCATTTAAAATTTGGAAAAAGTATAATGATTAAAATCTTCTATTAAAATATAATAATTAATCCCACGCATTAATTTCATTAATAAATTATTGATAATGCTAATTTTTTATTCCTTGTCCTCTCGTATTTATCGTAGTTTGACCAAATATGGCCTTTTCATCTTAAAACCCCAAACCAACCAACTTTAGATTGCGATTAATTATTGACATCGCATAAAAACTGGGTTTTGTTAATAGCTCCTGTTCGGGTCTCCGGATCGAAGAATAAGTGCTCTTGTCTTTCATGCTCTCCATTAAGAAATTAATCAGGAAAGAACAACTAACAGACTGGCAAGACAGATGGTCGCAGACAAGCAAAGGAAGAGAAGTCTTTAAGGCTTATAAAAAAGTATCACCAAAGCAACTGATGGGATCCTTCGAGCTTAATCAGATCATAACGGGACACGGGGTTTTTGGCACATACCAAAATTCTGCAACAAAAGCGACGTATGTGATTGCCAGAAGACATCCAAAGTGTAGACCACGTGGTTTACCGTTGTATAAAACTTCAGACTATCAGGGACGGAACGTTTCCTAAGGGATATCTTAGCGTAGACAAAAAATTACTCTGGACAAATAAAAGATCCAGTGAAGTACTGAAAGAAATTATAAGGAAAATACTGGAGCTCAGAATTGAGCAAATGGATACGAATGAATAGCGAGTTCTATTTCAAGAATCTGGGTTGCTGTCTCAACCCAAATTCACACCGAATGGCTTAAGCTGGGACGATGTTAACTATTTATTTAGTGCTCTCCAGACATTTGTGAAAATGTTCTTTTTGTTTAGTGAGAGTGGCTAATTATCACGATTAAAGCGATTTCCAACGCAGTGTAATAGTAGGAACTCATGAGATGGGTCATAGCATTTCTGAGAAAGAGAAGTTTGGATTTTCACTTGCTACAATTCCATGGGTGGACCGTAACTGTTGGGTTAATGCACAACTTCGTCCCGTTTTTTAGACAAAAATTGGAGAAAAATTGCTTTATTTTTTTAAAAATTACTTTAAACTACATTTAATCAATTTGACATGTGTCGTTCTGTTTGCTGACCTTTCTGCATCATCCTGCGCTAGTACATGTTCAGAGGTTTTTGGCTAAAGATTTGATCCAGGTCACGAAAATTTCTAAACGAATTAGGCACGTGGAATCGTCAACGCCACCCTCACCCTACACAACTCCGATCTTCTTTTGCGTCTCCTGGTTCGAGTCCTGAGTAGTGCATGGATGTTTGTAAGCGTATGGTGTAGAGGCGGCTGGTGCACCTTAACTATGTCGTGGCCGAAAGTCCTCACGTTGGGTTGGTGTGGAAATTTGGAGAATGGGGTTTTCGCCCCCTTGGAAAAGCATACCACGTCGAAAATGCTCCATATTTTCTGTCATTTTTAATGCTTAAAATTTACAAAATTCATCCAAATAACTCATTTCCCCCTATATGCTCGCTAAAATTCCTTCTCTCAAACACAACAATGCTGGACGGGTGAAATTAATAACATTTCGGTTTTGCAAGGCTGTGCCATCTAGCGCCAAAAAATGGGACTAATTTTGCGTCAACCCAATACAATAATTCTGTCAAAAACTGTAACGTACGACAACAGTGGGACTGCAAAAAGACTGGGTATCCGTGGACAATCATTACACGCGATAGGCGTGCAACAAGCACACTGCCTTAAATAACATCGGAATGCCATGCTGGGCCCTCTAAAAACGTTAGCGTGGGGACCAACGTTCTTTGAAAAGTAATATGTGCTTTAGGAGGCAACGCCCAACTTTGAGTATCCTTGGTGAATACTCGAGACGCAGCTATTCACCTAGCCTGGGGTCATCGTATGGTATGTCTTGTGTCTGGTGCAGCATAACCAAATATGACCCTTTGCGCCATAAACCCCCCAAACCAACCAACAAACCTCCCCTGGAATCGGGAACAACTCTACTGGATTTGAGGACTGGTCCGGACAACTGTTTTGGTCAGATGGAAGATTCCGTGTGTGGATATCAAACACATCTTGCGATACCATGCAACGCGCTGTGGTGCACACAAATCCTATACCTCGGAATGCGACAGAAGTGGACCGTTCTACAGGAAATATGTTCAATGCCCACAGATTTGCTTTCTGAAGCTCGTGGAGGATATGCCCTGTCGTATTTCGTATTTCAGCAGTCATATGCTCCCATGGGAGCAGTGGCGGACTAAGCGGCCGCGTAGGGCCCCGAGGTTTTAAAATGTCTTTCTATTAGGGTTCGCGTAATGTTTTAACAGCGTCTTTAAGTGCAGTGAAAAGAGTTTCTAATACAAGATGGTCAGATGTTTGTTTGTCTGTTTGGGGCGGCAAAATCCTGACGATTCTATGGCACTTACAGCAATGAGATTTGGCACACAGGTAGTCCGAATTATTTGCAATTTTTGGGTCGCGGCGAATTTTAAAATTCAATCTAGAAGATTTTTAAATGAATTTAATAGGTTTATTCTCTGCCTGGTTCTTTAAAACGCGGAGGACTTTTTCTGCTCGTGCGATCTTACAGTCAGAGTTTGGAACCATGCCAAGTTTTTTTCATCCGCAGGACGCGGAGTAAATTGTTTTTGTTAGTTTCCGCTTTGATTTTGCGCGATTGATTTCCCAGCCAGACGATAAATCTTTTGAATGAAGTCAAAGTTTTTTTCTATCTCCTAGACCGTTAAAGATAGAGTAAAAATTTCAACGGATTTGAAATCTGCGGAAAAGTTTAGTTTAGATTGATACCTTAAAATATGATTTTCTTTAAATAAATAATTTTTGAATTGAATATATCTTCAACTGATTTGAAATCTGCGGAAAATCTTACACCATTGGCACTGGCAACGCCGGGTTAGCCACGCAGTGGCTAGTTGTATATAAAAGAAGGGGTGCATGTGTGTGTATATATTCTCTATGAAAATCTACACCGTTTGACCAATCCATACCAAGTTTGGTGCACTTATGTTTTTTTTTATATACGCTTTTTTTCCCTGTCTTCTGACCAATCTGTAGCCATGAAAATTGGCACACAGGTAGTCCTAAAAGTGCCCATCGATGCCAAAATTTTAAAATCTGTTTGTTTTCCTGCAATGAATGGACATGGACAAGGAAACACGTTCTACAGGTTTTGTGTATTTGAGTTAACACAGGGAAATGTCTCGGTTATATTTTAAACCCGAGCAACTCCGGATTATTCAGCTAGTTAGCTATAAAATTTGGGTTCACTCATAAAAAAGGCTTTAACTAAAATTTGTAATTCCAAAGAAGAAAAAAAAAGTTATATGGTGGAGGCGACTTCATTTTTCAAGGAAATGGACAGATATGAAACCGCCCTAAAGACAGTTATTCGGAATAACTATTTTACAAAGAATAAATGCTACAAGTAAATCAGTGGAATGTGCGAACTATATTAAAAAGATCTATCCAACTTGAAGTCATTAGAAAATTTTATCAATAATTTCGGAGAATTTGAAATAGTTAAACGAGGCAACTGATTTAACAGGGCTATCATTCAATGTGGAAGTTGGTCAAACTCGCAGACAACAAAAGAGAAAAATGTTAGATGATTAAAACAAAGAAGTCGAAATGAATTTACAATAAGAGAACATTTCAGTCGATTCATTTTATGTCATGAGTAAGGCAACTTTTTGCAACAAATGCAACTTTTTTTTCACACGTTCTACGCTGCATGTAAAGTATTAAAACCAAAATTCCTCCTTCATGGGGTTATTGTAAGCGAGTTATAACCGCAACATAAATGCAACCCACCTGCAACTTTTTAAAATTTAGCTTAAAATAAATTAATATGAAATTACTATTTTGTTTTTTTGCCCTCTGAACCAACCCTTTGATCACGTATGTCTAATGTTGAGAATGCCGAAGTATGGCTTATCGAACAAGAAGTTCACGGAAAGAAGGTGTTCGTCCTAACAGACGGAAGTGAAATAAATGTCAAGAAGTACTTTTAACACATTGTTTGGCACTCTTGATAATCCAGAGGAAACTTGCGTAATCGACTGCAGAGTTTGCGAGGGTAGTGTTGATCATCAATATGTTGCTCGCCTGGTAGATGACGTTTTAAAATCTCTGAATGTTGAGCGAAAGGATTTTGCGCTTCTGCTATCCGATACAGCACATTATATGACTTCGGCTGGCGCAGTTTTTCAATGTTATAGTAATTACTGACCAAGGATCGGCCATTCAACGTTCTTCTGTATTTCAGTATGTATTTAACACTGTTGTACACGACTAGTATTGTCAATATATTTTGAATTTAGTGTATAAATAAGTGCAACTTTATTTCCATAAATGCAACTTTAGGGATTGACAAATGCAACTTTTCCCATTTTTACTGCAACAAAAAAGTTGCCCTAGTCATAAGATAACACCAAGGCAGAATTATCTCTAAGAACTCAGACGTATGAAGTTGTGGATCCTTTTCGAATATTTTTTGATTGGGATTTATCAATAGAAGAAAAAAAAAGAACGATAAGAAATAGTTTAAGGATATTTACAAAAATGGCATTAACATTTGTACTTTTGAAGATGAATTGGACCATTTTTTAATATTTCTAAAAGAAACGAGGTCACCATAAAAACTATACTAGACATCTATCGAGCCGTCAAAAAAATGTCTTACGCCTTTCCGAATTTTGAAATTTTTTTTAAAAACAATTCCTTTATCTAGTGCGTTAGGAGAAAAGATAGTTTTCTGCTTTTGAAAGCGTGTAAAAAATTATATAAGGAGTTGGGTATGGGATAAAAAAAAGATGAATTAATGTGGCCATTCTGAAAAAAGAGCAAGAAATTTTAAACCGAATTGATACTGCCAAAATAACTGACGAATTTGCAAGAAATAAAGCAAGACGGAAATTCATGTAAAAATATGTTTTTTAATAAATTTATTTAATGTGTTATGATATGAAATTTTTGATTACTTTTCTTTTTTGTTAATAACTTAATGAGAGTTTTCTTGAGACTTTTTCTTTCTGACTTACGTTTAAGGGCCCCGAAAATTTTACCGCTTGGGGCCCCCAATTGACTTAATTCCCGATTGGGTTAATGTGTCATGTAGAGACTCAACTGTTGGATGAGGTTACTTATGCTCATGTTCCCTTTTTTGTCTTTAACATTTTGACTGTGCAGATTTTAGCCTTTTTATCGACTTGGTTAGTTTAACCGATGTATTTTAACCATGTAATGTTTAATTTGGGTAACTCCCATCCAAATCTCTTTAACCTTTCTTATCATTGGTTTCTTACTTCTATTTACAGTATTTTTATAGATCGTGCCCTTTTCTTGTTACTTTGCCCATGAAAGTTTTACGTAACTTGAATGTTCTCATTACTTTTAGTGTCCATACTGTTTTTAGCCCTCAGGACTTTATGATGATATTTTCTTTTTCGATGGGGTTTGTTTAGTAAACGCAGGAGTCGCATTCCCGGGGTCCAAAGCGATCTTTTCTGCTTTCATCCCACAACTCTGTTCCCCTTCACGACATTTTTCAGTTGACGCTGTCTTGTGTTTGGCGCAGCTTGGCCAAATATGGTCCCTGTGCGCCACAAAACTCCAAAAAAAAAAAACCCTCGCAACCATACTCTTTTGCGAGGCATTTTTTTGTCAACCTAGATGTGGGTGACTGGTGGTGTTCTGCGGCTTTACGTGTTTCCTGTTCTGTATGTGACGTCACTTGGTTTGATTTATAAATTCCGAGTTAATATATGGTTGATTGGTAAACACCAGTTGAATCAAACGCAAAATGTTGCCGAAACGGCGATAAACTATGTTCTAAGGTCATTTCGGATATGTATCACGCAAGAACATTTGGACTGAAGTAAAAAATTTTTTTGCAAACCTTCTGGTTTGTTTATATTGAAAATTACTCCCAAAAAGTGTTGATCCTAAAACGTTTTCATTATGAACTCGTACACTAACAAACATTACAAAATTCTTCTTTGGTGTGTCTCGACTCGCGTTATATTCTAACGAAACTAATGTTTTGAATTTTTGCTACCTTAGACGTTAAAAAAATCTCATTTTCCGAGTGTAGTATTCAACTAGTTACCACCGCCCCATCCCCTAAGCCATTCGGTGTATTGCCAAGTAATTTTGAACCACGGTCAGATGACGAGGCAACATCTGAGCTGGCACCCCACTCTCCAAACTTCCACACCAACACCTTCTGGTTTGGGGTTGTATATTTAATATTGACTCGTGACTGTGATTTGGATCTTTTATGTCGCAATCGGGCCGCGGTAGCTCGGTTGGAAGAGTAACGGATTAGCAACCGGTAGGGTTACTAAAGACAAAAAAAAAATCTCATTTTCCAAGTGTAGTATTCAACTAGTTACCACCATCCCATCCTAAACTATTCGGTGTATTGCCAAGTAATTTTGAACCACGGTCAGATGACGAGGCAACATCTGAGCTGGCACCCCACTCTCCAAACTTCCACACCAACACCTTCTGGTTTGGGGTTGTATATTTAATATTGACTCGTGACTGTGATTTGGATCTTTTATGTCGCAATCGGGCCGCGGTAGCTCGGTTGGAAGAGTAACGGATTAGCAACCGGAGGGTTACTAAAGACAAAAAAAAAATCTCATTTTCCAAGTGTAGTATTCAACTAGTTACCACCATCCCATCCTAAACTATTCGGTGTATTGCCAAGTAATTTTGAACCACGGTCAGATGACGAGGCAACATCTGAGCTGGCACCCCACTCTCCAAACTTCCACACCAAGACCTTCTGGTTTGGGGTTGTATATTTAATATTGACTCGTGACTGTGATTTGGATCTTTTATGTCGCAATCGGGCCGCGGTAGCTCGGTTGGAAGAGTAACGGATTAGCAACCGGAGGGTTGTTAAAGACAAAAAAATCTCATTTTCCAAGTGTAGTATTCAACTAGTTACCACCATCCCATCCTAAACTATTCGGTGTATTGCCAAGTAATTTTGAACCACGGTCAGATGACGAGGCAACATCTGAGCTGGCACCCCACTCTCCAAACTTCCACACCAACACCTTCTGGTTTGGGGTTGTATATTTAATATTGACTCGTGACTGGTGATTTGGATCTTTTATGTCGCAATCGGGCCGCGGTAGCTCGGTTGGAAGAGTAACGGATTAGCAACCGGAGGGTTACTAAAGACAAAAAAAAAAATCTCATTTTCCAAGTGTAGTATTCAACTAGTTACCACCATCCCATCCTAAACTATTCGGTGTATTGCCAAGTAATTTTGAACCACGGTCAGATGACGAGGCAACATCTGAGCTGGCACCCCACTCTCCAAACTTCCACACCAAGACCTTCTGGTTTGGGGTTGTATATTTAATATTGACTCGTGACTGTGATTTGGATCTTTTATGTCGCAATCGGGCCGCGGTAGCTCGGTTGGAAGAGTAACGGATTAGCAACCGGAGGGTTGTTAAAGACAAAAAAAATCTCATTTTCCAAGTGTAGTATTCAACTAGTTACCACCATCCCATCCTAAACTATTCGGTGTATTGCCAAGTAATTTTGAACCACGGTCAGATGACGAGGCAACATCTGAGCTGGCACCCCACTCTCCAAACTTCCACACCAACACCTTCTGGTTTGGGGTTGTATATTTAATATTGACTCGTGACTGGTGATTTGGATCTTTTATGTCGCAATCGGGCCGCGGTAGCTCGGTTGGAAGAGTAACGGATTAGCAACCGGAGGGTTGTTAAAGACAAAAAAAAATCTCATTTTCCAAGTGTAGTATTCAACTAGTTACCACCATCCCATCCTAAACTATTCGGTGTATTGCCAAGTAATTTTGAACCACGGTCAGATGACGAGGCAACATCTGAGCTGGCACCCCACTCTCCAAACTTCCACACCAACACCTTCTGGTTTGGGGTTGTATATTTAATATTGACTCGTGACTGGTGATTTGGATCTTTGATGTCGCAATCGGGCCGCGGTAGCTCGGTTGGAAGAGTAACGGATTAGCAACCGGAGGGTTGCTAATGACCATCGTGTACAAAGGGGGCTGGCGGACGTTAAATCTGTCGTGGCCTCAAATTTCCTCACGTTGGTGTGGTGTGGCAGTTTGGAGAGTGAAGTGCCTGCTCAGGTGTGACCTCGTCATCTGACCGTAATTCGAAATTACGATTTCACGGATCTTTCCCTTCGGATTGGATAATCAATACACTAATCCTTTATCAATACACAATGGCATTAGTTTTGCTGTGACTCGAGTATTCTCAACCGAAAATTTTCCCAGTTTCTGTCCTCGACCCTTCTGATAGAACGAATGTAAGGTGAATGATTTATAAAAAAGTCATTAAAGATCGAATTTTTAAATCCCGTAGAAAACAAAAGTTAAGTAATTTGTAGATTCGACATCAATTCACCAAAGAATAGAATGGCCCTTTAATTAATTTGCATTCCGTAACGTTCCTTTCTTAGAACAGAACCAAGAAAGCCGCGCAAAGAAAAAGATCCGAGACGGGCGAATCGATCTCCGGATATTTCTCATTTTCAAAGTGAATTAAACAACAAGAGCAAAAAAATCGAATAGGTCTGCGTCGGCTTCTTTGCACACAAAATGCGCCTGTTCCTTTCCTCCCTCAGCGAAAGGAGCAAGGTACGGGCGCGCAGAGACACCCCCCCTCCCCCTTGAGGGAACGACTAGCTGAATGACGTCCTTGTCATTAATCAGTAGGTACCAAATAGCCGTGTGCTTGCTCCATCGGTTTATATACCTCTGAATGTCTGTGGACGAACGCTTCCCACAGCGATCCGACGGTTGCCATGCCAACAACTCTACACCACCGCACTGCTGCCCCTCGTAGAGCACGATCGCCCCCTCCGCGATAGAATATCATACTTCTATAGCTCGCGCACCTCATCCAATCATCGAAAGCAAAGATGTTTACAATAAACAATTGTTTACTTCGCCCGTGCTACTTTTAGCGAAAACCCCGTACACCACCGACTCGGAGAGAGAGTGTGTGTATGTGTGTGCGTGTGACGAGACGATGTAAAGAGAGAGAGCGGAGAGAGGGAGGGAACGCCATGTTGTATAAAATTGTTTGAGTTCGTCTGATGTGTGACGAGGAGAGAGGGGACCGCGGAGTCAGCTGAGCTGATACGGAAGTAAACAATTTCGGCTCTTCGTTCGGTTTTCCAATCCTCGGGTACCCGAGAGAAAACAAACAAACAATCGACACCGGGAATTTTTCTGTTGGAATTATGTGCCACCGGAATCGCCGATCAATTTACAGGAATATCGCCAACTCGATCGGATAGACTCTTCTGTAATTAGTCCCCAGTGCATGGCGGTAGCTGAGGGGAGAAAAATAGAAATCGTCGCGATTGTTAAGTTACCTGACCTTCTCGCGGCTCTCCCCGACATTTTTTCCGCAGAGCCGGCCCATTGGAAACCATATAAACAATCGGAGAAGATAACTGAAGGATAATTTGGAAAGGTAAGTTCGCGGTCTTTTCTATATATATTTTTTTCTATCTGAGGGATCTTTGCGGTTGGAAGAAGCCAGTCGCTGAAAGTTTACCGATCGGCGGCGCCAGCAGCTATGGCTATGTTACATCCCGTGGCGATTTTTAGTATGGCGGTTGCGCGAGCACTGATCCTAACCCTAGTAGCTGAATGTAGTATGGTGACGTTCCATGTCTGGCGAATGGGAGGTCTGCATAACGGAAACTGCCCTACACATTGCATGTTTGATGGACAGCTTGACTAAAAACTTCCCCACACACTTTATTTTAGTCGCAGCTTTCACTATACATACAAACTGAGTCATTTCACTCGATATTTAACTCTGAATTTATTTGTTTTCTCGGGGCTATCGACAGCAGACCACTCGCAATGAAGTTGCATTCTGCGAAAAGATATTTCTCACTACTTGTTTTGATTTTAAAATCCGTTAATATCCCCAAGTGTCGATAACATTGAACTTACTTTTTTAAATTCCAAAACAATTCAGCATGCTACGTCCAACGTGTCGAATTGTTGACAAGGTTTTGAAACTTTTTTTTCGCTAATCTTATTTACATTTTTGCCATTGGAATTTAACGCTCCACTGTAGCAATTAACATTTGTTCATCCAACTTTCTAATCGATATAATTTTTGGAACGGTATTTACAACCAAAACTGATCATCAATTATTGGCGATCTCACGAATATTACATTTTTTCATATTCCTATATTCCCCAACGAAATATAAATTGTTCAGAAATATAAAGACATGAAACTATTCCTATTTTTACCGTTTGACTCTCATGTGTGTCTGGTTCATCTTAATGATTTCTCAAGATGGCCACCAGTATGGTTAATTACTGGCCATTGAATGTGTTTACTGTCACGTCGGCGGCATCAAAAGTTGTTTTCATTTAAGTTTTATCGGGAAACCTTAGTTTTAGCGATATCTTATGGTGCAATTGATTTCGATACGCTTGGTTTACTTAAAGTCTACCAATTAAAAATTTCTGAAGAAGAAATTTCTTAATTAGCGATTTTTAATTCATATAATTAATTCCAATTTTCCATGAAAGCAATGAGGATTGTTTGAATTCTTACTCCTATAAATTGTTCCTGATAATAAAACTAGTATGATTAAATTATTTCGGACTACACGTTTAATAAATCTTCTCTGACTGCAGTTTCTGTTGCTACATTTTTGATTCTGCTTCAAATCATGTGAATTTGTATTCTTATTTCCTTAAATTATTTCTAAAAAAATAATAAATAAGAATGATTTTTTTGTAGTTCTATAGAACAGGTACATGAAATGAATATGAATCTTTGGCTGCAGTTTCAGTTGCTGACCTTTTTGATTCCATGTAAACAATGTGAATTGTTAGTATTCTTATTTCCATAAATTATTTCTGATTCTAAACATTTTTGCTTGCCTACATTTTTGATTTCCATGTTAGCAGCAGAAATTGTATGAATTCTTCTTCCCATAAATTATTCCTGATAATACACAAGTCTAAGAATTCTCAAAGCATTTTTTGAATTTTTTGGCTGCAGCTTCTGTTTACATTTTTGATTGAATACACCACTAGTAGTTAACTTTAAAAAATTATACTTTCAAATAGCTTAATAAAACCAAATGACGATTCAGCTTCTGTGAAAATATACACAATTAACTATTCTTTTAGTGGTGCTTCATTTTATTGTACGAACTATATTCCTGTTTTGCAACTGGCGTTGATATCCTGGATGTTAAATAAACTGTTAAATTAATCTTCATAATGGTGTAATTTTAATCTGGTTTTTCATGAGTGTTCATAATTTAATCTACACCACTTACATTGTTTTTGAAACTGTACATTTTAGTGTATTGTATTAATGTATTCATTTGTTTTGTGATGAACTACTGACATTTTTTCCAATCAGTATTATTTTACAAGATAAATACCTAAGTTTTCTTGAGTTGAATATATATTTCTACCAATGTATTGTATGTTTAGTGTTTAGGAATAAATTGGTTGAACTATCTGCCTTCTCAGTAGAATAAGGATTGTAATTTTTAAAAACTTGTGTGAGATGGCTGTTAAAATGTTAGACCTGATTTTCTGCGAAGCTTTTTATTCCCAAGTTCAGTTGTGTTTCGTTAGGAATGAAGTTTTCACCAAAGTTAATGTTATCTAGAATCCTGGTTTTCTTATAATCCTTATAATTTAAAAACCGCTTATCAACACCATTTGTCGACTGAGTATTTGTATTCTTGCCTTGCATTACACTAAATTGTCTAGTGATTGTAATGTATTTCCTTTTTATATTCCCTTTTTGGTTTACGTTTCATTTCTTTCAAGTCCCACGAAATCAATATTTTAATTTAGTTCCATCAATATTGTTTTTGTACTATGATGGCATTGTTAAAGTAATTTCACAGTGCTTAGCATTTAGCAAAATTTATTTTTAACACTTCTCAACTTGATTACAGCATATCTAAACCTGTATTAGTTACTTTCATTATGGTGCCAAGTGAGACCTTTCAAATTTGATTAGGTACCATATTAAATTGACGAGACAGAAAAATATCTGTTAGTTTTTTGTGAGGAATGTACTTACGTGATTTAGTTACACAATGTTCAACTTGGCCAATTTAGGCCTTGCTTCATAAAAAACCCCAGCAATTATATAACTGGTTACAAAAGTAGTTCATTACTAAGTTAAAGTAATTTATTTCTCATTTTAATTTCTAATTTTTTCATGCAGTGTAACTTTTCTATCTGAATATATACATAACTGCAATAGTGTAGCATCTGATTTGCAATCATGGTGATGTAAAATTAATTTAATTTCAATACTTGTCTGTCAATAAATTATTTTTTCCAAAGCTTTATTTTGCATTAAGGGGTACATCATGGATTATTTGGTGACAGAAAACTAGCAAAAGAGTTATATATGACAGGTTTTGTTGTAAAAATGAAACTATAAATATAAAAGATTCTGATTTGAGAGAGTTTCTGGTTTTGAACAAAAATTTTACTCCAACCAATGACAAAACTAAAGCATACCAATAATTCTCTCTATGCGAAAAGAATCCTGAAAATGAAGGGTTGGAATGTGGGAAACAAAGCTGAGTTGGTCTTCAATCTCCTGAGTTCTTCAGACTTCTGATGGCAATATTGCCAACTCAGAAGACTGAATAACTTCCAAATTCCCACCAAAATCAACAGTTTAGAACCAAAACTACAGATTTCTGATTTTTGTCAAAACAGTGCAAAATTATAATTTGGGATTTTCTTCAAAAAATTTTTAACATTTTTTTTGTTTAGTGGCTAGTAAAATATTGCTAAATCCTTACTTTATAAACTGCTACAAATATAATGCTAAACATTCTTTTTCTGGCGAAAAATTTCCAAATATTTTAAAACATTCATTAATAATCCAAATCAATACTTTAGTTTTATGTAATATTAGTAACTTAGTTTATAAGGAAGAATTATTATATATCATAAATAAAATTAAAAAAAAAATTATGTTAGACATGATAAATTAGTGTTAGAATGTTGCATAGTATGTTAACTTTCCTTTATTTCCATGTGATATCAATTGCAGATTTTCATTTTATGATGATAAAATTTGAAAAATCTTGCATGTTTTACATTAAAACATAACTAATTTCTATAACAGAGTGTTTACATGCCTCAAAATTGTGAATGATACATAAAATAGGCTTCATATTCATTTCTGCAGTCAATAACATGAAACCGATCACAATGTTTTGAAAAATTAGGTTTAAAAAGAAAATTTTTAAATATTCTCAGAATATTCTTGTTTCTATATAATATTCTTTTGAGTATATTCACTGCTCATAACTCTAGTCTTTAAATTACTACCAAAAATATGACTTGTCAAGAATATCAGGGCATTTGTTCGCACAATGCAAAACCTGCTCATTCTAGGAATGAATAATCTCGGATGGTAATTATTAGAATTCCCACTGTTTGTGTTTGTTTCTTTCTGTGCTGATTTTCCTGAAGTTTTCACCTGGAAAAATTATATGCTTTCATGTTTTCTGATCTCATTTTTTGGATTTCCGGAAAACTTTTATAAAATTTCCACTAATCTAATACATAAGTTATACACATTTGTAATGAAGAAGGTTTCAAAGCATTCCAATTTTGTACATGAATCTTTATAATTGAGAATTATAATATTGTCACTTTATTTTGTTTAATATATTTTTTGGTTAAAATTTTATTCAAATTCAATTGGGAAAATGTATGCATGGATCTATTAAAATTCTTTACATTGCTATCAACTATTCTGTATTTATGGATTCAAAATTCAGAATGTAAAAGTTAATTCACCTGTCTGATAATTGAGTATGTTGACAAAAAAAATATGTTTTGAAACGTAAAACTATTTTAATGATTCTGAGTTTTTATTGAAAGCTCAAATTTCTACTCAATTGGCATGTTCTGTTCACTATACACTTATTCTATGCTGTTCATAGAGAAAAGCTTAATTTTCTTGTATGTTATGTTTTTAAACATAAAAGGGTTTAAAAACCCTTTTTGCTTGGAATATAACTTTGAAATAGTACTTATGAATACTCAGAAAATTTGAAAAGTAGTCATAACATTTTTACAAAAATACTTTTTGCAAACTATGAATTTTGTTGCAAGTTCCTTTTATTTTATTTTCTGTTGTCGACATAATTTTTTCTTAAAAATAAGTCTTAACAATAAGTAAGTTAAGTAACCAATTAATTACTTAATATAAAATTAACTCAAGAAATACTATACATTTTATTTGCATATAATAAATATGTAATGTGTGCAAAAAAGTTATGAAATTTGTCTGATTTTTGATCAATTTCATACAAGAATTGATAATATGAAAAGAAATATAATGTATCAGTCATATCCTGGAACCTTACTTAACCTCAAATTCTACAGGCTGTGAGTTAATTAATCAAAACATTGATTTACAATAGGGTAATAGACAGTTGGAACGCGTTGCTAGAAAATATAGTTAATTCAAAGGGAGTGTACGAATTTAAGACACAATTGGATAGTCAGTGGGAATTGGAGAATTCATAAACAAAGGACCAGCCTTGTTGGGCTTGAGCCTGTAGCTGGTCGTCAATATTTGTATTTGTAAATAAAATAAATCTGATTTTTATGATTAAAGAAAAAAATTTTTTCATACCCTGCTCTAAACACATTTGGGGAGATTTGATCCCTTTTTGCAGTTTTAAATTTTTATCTTACTAAAATATTGTTATTTTTTAAATGTTATGTATCACTATAAATTGCACAACTGTATTCTTTGATATAACACTTATTTCATTTTCACAAATGAATTTTTAAATTTTATATAAATTTTTTTCAACAATGGGAGAAAAAAAATGCAGCATTCCAATTATGAGGACACTTGATCCTACACAAGGGGAGACTAGATCCTTCACATAAACACATTTAAACAATTCAAAGCAAACAAAAATATAATTTGCATTTTCATGTCAAATGAAACATTTGAAAAAGTACTACAAATACAAAAGCCTAGGTTATTTGTATTAAAAAAAAAACTATTGAATATTTTCAAAATGTGAAAAGTCTAACATAATGTCAAAACTTGCCGTTTGGAGTGTTTCACCCAACATAGTTTTTTGCAACTTTTTCAGGATATATAAACTGATTGACACTTGATCCTTTTTTTCTCAAAAAGTTCATTTCAAATTCGGAAACAGAAATTTTTTCTCGATTTTTTTCCAACAAAGGGATTTAATTTTCTTCCCCTTGGAAATTTCACAGTTACAAAATCATTCTCATTAATTGATACATCTTAGGTGTCTTCATTTTCATCAGAAAATTCCTAAGGTTTATCTGCTTCTGTTGAATTGTGAACATTTTATTTGCTATTACTTTCTGATGAATCGTCAATATATCTCACCTCAGCAAAAAAAAGTGACAAGTCAAAAAATGAAAATTTTGATATGTCATTGAAAAATATGTATAAGGTGTACCAGCGTGTCATATTGCTATTCTATAGAATATAATAGAAGTTACCACCATAAATACTTACCTAAAATTTAGAAGAAGCTTATACTATTTGAATATATGTTTTATAGTATCCTTTAAGTTGATAGTTCTCAAATTCTGCAATTTTGAGTTGTGTCACTCACTTTTCTTGCTGTGGTACAATATTCTCCCCTTGGTAGCAACTACTTTTGGTGGCTTATGCACAGTAGTTTTTTTTTAAATTACGGCAGGCACTCGATTGTTAATCATGGGCCACTGTAAGGCAGGGAAGCGATGGTCATTTGTGAAGGGGCACCCAATGGGCGACCATCACTACCCCTAACTAAGGACAGCACAATTACATCCATGCCCTGACCCCGGATTCGAACCAGGAACCTTCCGATCCAGAGGCCAACACCTTAACCACTAGACCGGTTGGTCGGCTATGCACAGTAGTAAAACCACTTTCATGAATGTTCCATATTTTTTGTGGGTCTAGCTTTTCTTTAGTATGTATCAGTTCCAGATTTTCAAAAACATTTTAATGTTGTGTTTGTTGAAACTAATGGCACAATTAAGGCTGGTTGCCTCTGGTGTTCAAAGAGACAATGACTTATTACGATTCATAACGCTCTGTATCATTCATACCCTGCACATCCTTCTTTTTTCCATGATTCAGGGATTTTTTTCCTTTTTTTACAGCATACTGGAATGCCAACTTCCTTAAATGCATAGGAGTAAGTCCATGATGTAATTTACTTGATGTTTCCAAATGTTTGCATAAAATATCTTCTTTAACAGAACGTTTTAATGTCATTACATTAATGTCAAATGTTCTTAACCCCTTATACTGCTACCATCTAATGCAACCTTTTCTGCTGCCTGCGTATCTTCCACATTGATATTTTACTGGGCTTAACACCATCTTTACGTTTAAAAAAACATGGCATGACTTCATCAACAAAATATATATATATGTGTGACATTGGGGATACTTGATCCCGGAATCATCTCTCCCCATATGATGGGGATCATGTATTCCCAATGCACATGCTCCATAAAAATAGTGTTGAAAAAAAAGGGGGAAAAAAAAAACTGTATTACACATAAATAGTATTATTTTTAAGGTAAGAAAAGGCAGTATGAAATGTCATTATATATAACTACTTTAATTATAATTAGTTAAAAATAAAAAACTGAAACCACTTGCAATCAAATTCAGGAAATCAAACAATATTTTCTTATAATAAAAACAAACATATCTGAAAGAAATTTTGATGTTGGATTTGTCGACTAAGAATAACTGTACAATTTTACAAGACTCGACTCTTTATTATTGTTGTTTTTAAAACTAGGGATCAAGTGTCCCCAGTCTCCCCTACACTTGCTGCCTGTTAGCAAAATGGATAATTCTATCATAATCGTATTTAAATATTAAAAAAATATATATATTTTAATCATACCCTGCTTTAAACACATTACACCTGCTGCCAGTTAGCAAAATGGAGGATTCTTAATTTGTCATATTGTTCCTAACTGTTTCTAAAGGTATTTGAATCTACACTGAAGCATGTAAAAGGCTGTTAAAACATTTATTTTAAATGTGTGCATAAAATAATTAAGAATTGCTTATGTGAATGTTTGCAATTCAAATGTAGTTTAGAATAGCTCATGAGTTTCCTCTTTTTGCACTTGGGCTGTTCATTTTCATCCCTAAGTAATCTAAAAATAGAAAATTGAAATGGCCTAGCTGCAATTTTTTTTTGTCAGCACTGAATGATTGTATTATAAGAAGCATGCTTTTGTTTCTGGGTAATACATGATGTGTATTTTTATGTGTAATGGTGAAAGAGCTATTAAAATTTATATACCATGTTCAAATCCACTTAATTTGTTTGTGACATTCACTGCTCAACTGAATTCTCATTCCAAAATATTAAACCAAAATGAGAAAAGTACTTAAATTCCCATTCCAGCAGTATTAATTCTAAATTTCAATAAAAAGCATTTAATATTTGCACTTAGCACATTTGAAAATTAGTTGGGAATTTTATTTTTTGGAATGGAAGCAATTAAATCCACTTGGCTGTTAAATTAGTATTTTTATTTCTGCTTTTTTCTTTGAAAATCGCGTACTGCTTATTGCTTTAATTGTAATGTAAATTATGCAAATGAAATAAACCCCTTTAAGATTTGTAGATTGTATGAATTATATATGTTCTCTCTCTAATATTCAAATCTAGTGGAAAGTTTTGTAATATGCTTTGATGAATATTTTTCTGAGACACAACACCATTCCTAATTTTGACATAATTCTAGATGTGCTTCCTTTCTTTGTAGTATATTTACATTTTTTTCTGCAACTAAGCATTTGCTGTGAATGATGTAAGAAACAATGTACACCGCTGCACAGAATTAATCACCTTAGTTTCCAGGGGATATGTTGTCAGCCCTTACATCTACACTGAGGATACCAGCACCAAGTTAGATTATAAACACCCAAAAGAAGTTTTGATCATGTGCCCAAGTTCCAGTTAATAAGACGAAGCCTCATTTGAATTAAAAATGGGTATTCCGAGTACACAATGTTAAGCTTACAGAAATTCACATTTTTTCCCCTCCTATAAACACTTCTACTACTTTATTCCAAATGCCACTGCGTGGCCAGCACGACTTTGCCCTGGACAGTTCTTTTCGTGGGATAAGGTGTGACCGCTGCTCGCTAACCCCCGATGATTGCTACGAATTCCTTTGAAAACCAATGGGAATTCGTAGCCTATTGGATAACAGCAACCATGGGCAACGCTAATTGTCGAATACGGCCAAATTTGAATTTCGAAGTAGTCCAATCGTCTTGACGTAACAATCTCTTGCGAAAATGTACATTTTTTTGATAAAACAAATTATTTATTAAAAGACAATCAAATGTATAAGATATCTATCTCTAAGGTGTAAAATTTTCCGCAGATTTTCAAATCCGTTGACATTTTTAATCTATCTTTAACGATCTGGAAGCGTTTGAGAGCAGGAAATGGAATCTGGGATTTCTCGAACACGATCAAGGTCAAATTCGTACGGGAAAAAATATAAAAGTTAACAATTTAAAAACTATTTATTTAAAGAAAATCGTATTTTTAGGTATCGATCTAATGCGAAATTTTCCACAGATTTCAAATCCGTTGAAATTTTTTCTCTATCTTTAACGTTCTAGGAGATAGAAAAAAAAAAACTTCATAGCTCAGTTAACTTTTTATTTGTTTTCGGCTGCAAGCGTTCAAACGGAAAAAATAAATTTAGAATCCGCCTTCTCTTTATGGTGTTGTCATTCTTTGGAAAACAATTATTATTAAATTCATTTAAAAATGTTCTAGATTGAATTTTAAAATTCGGCGCGACCCGAAAATTGTAAAAAATTTGCACTACCTGTGTGCCAAATCCCATCACTGTAGGTAAGTAGCATATATTCGTCAGGACCTAGATCACAGAAAACACAAACACTTCCTTTTATTACATAGATACAACATGGAATGGTTTTTAATTTTGAACGTAGAAAACAGATTGCACATTGCATTGTAGTGAACATTCCTCAAATTTTAGCACAATGGGACTACCTACTTGATGTGGGGGTTCTGTCATTAAATGAAACTATTTATTTTAAAGAATTTGTATTTTGCAAAGAGGAAGGAATTAGGCAATAGTTAAATTTTTATTGTTGGTAAATAAATATTTTTTTTGTGCAAGCAGTGATTCTAACAGTGATAAATGCTGTAGTTTTGTTCATAAGATAGATTTGAAGATTGTGAGAGAACAAGAAAAGGGAATAGTAAAAAAACGATCAAAGCAGTCTAGTATTCCAGGTTTTTAAGAATCGTATTTTGAAACTGGGGAATAAATCGTTTCACCACTTTTACAGATTTCATCAACAGATTTTTTTTAAAGTTTCTGTTCACTGAAATATTTGTACAGAGGAAAAATAATAAATCATACTTAATTGAATTTTTGTTATACATTAAAAATATATCCTTATGTTACTTTTACTAGAAATAAGTATATTTTATTGATTACTATGTCAGCACAAGAGCAAATTCAAAAGGGCTTGGTTTAGTGAAAGATTATTATCTAATGCGTATGATGTGATTCTACAGATGCAGGCATGTGTGTGTGGTAAATGTTGAGGATGTGAATTGTTCTGAAGATATCGTTTGATCACGTTATACTTTGCAATAAATTTGTGAATATTTGGAAGGTTAGTCTAGAAAGTAATGCAGCTTATTTTCTGAATATATTTTAATTAATTAAATCACAAACCTTACCATTTAGGAGTTGTTGGGAAACCACTTACCACTGAAGTTACTCTTTCCACTTTTGGAAACCTCTAAAGGTCTTATACTGAAAACTAGAAATCCAAAATGACCTGCAGATTTCGGTGTTATTATAAGGAAAAGAAAAAAAAATCACAGGGAGCAGAGAGGGTAAAGGAAGAGTAGAAGGCTGATTAAAAGTTTAGGAGCAAGTAGAATATTATGAAACTTCCAAGAGTGAATGTGCCCTCAGACTTAACATGAATGACCTGATTTTGCAGCATCAAATTTATTGACATCGATTTGATTTCATGAATCCTCCGTTAGTGTTTTTTTTTTTTATAGATATCGGAGTTTATCTTCCAGTTTCAATGCCATGACCTAGTACCACCTTACAATTTGATCCCAGGATTAAAATATATCCATAAGTCTGTCTTTAATAAACATTTCTGCTGCATTTACTTAAAGTCTGATTTAGAATTTTTTTTATAACTTGTTCCATTTACATTCCATTCTTAGACTCCAAAATGAATTAGATTCTGAAATAAAAAAACACTATGTCCCATTGGAGGTTGAAACTTCGTATGAGGGGATGTAGTTCCAGCCAAGTAAAATTCTGCTTTCTAGATAGAATCCTGTTTTTTGTATTTTAAATGTTAATATTTAAAAAATAAATTAAAAATTGTGGCCAACCAGTATAAAAGATGTAAGGTGTGTTACGATGGTATAGTTTTATAGATTAACTTATTCACAAAGCACAATATAGAATTAATGACCATTAATCTGTGTAGAAGAAAAAATTAACATACAAATTTTACGAAAGCTTAATTTCCAGAAGTAGTTTTGACTTTCACACATTTAATATCATATTGTGTTACATGTGCTATTTGTTTTTAAAAGTTTTGTTCAGAGCTTGTTAAATTGATTCTAAAAAGTTCCATGTTGAAAAGGTGTTTTACATGTAATAACTGAATGCAAGTTGCTGAAATTTAGTGATAATGGTTTTTTCTAATTGAAAATAAACTAGGTTGCTAAATTTTCAAATTTAAAAGTTTGGTTCTTTTCATATAAAATACTGCAAAATTTTAACTGCATAATTGATTTTAAAAGGAATGTTTTAAAATTTTTAATCAATTTCTTCCCAAGACAGTGAAGGGTTGTGTTCAAGAGGAGAAAATATTTCTCCTGTTGAAGAATTTCTTTCCTTTTTTTTGCAATAGTGTTTCCAATTTGTTCAGAATAAATTTCAACAAGTGTTCTCCATAAAATTGGTTTTCAAAATGTACCTAATCTAGCGAACTTCCCTCGTCAAACTAATTTTAACTTTTCCAATTTAAAAACAAAGGAATATTATTTTTGATTTTCATTAGAGACTTTTATCTTTTTAAAAATGCTGAAATAAATATAATTTCAGGCTTCGTTTATATATATATATATATTTTTTTATGTATTGTTAATTAATTGAAGTACATAACTTGTTAGCTTTTGTACACATTTTACTGGGCATTTCCCCTGTAACTGTTTTGAATGACATTCAACTCGGCTAATGTTGCTAATAATGCTATCAGATTGACTTTATGTTTTTAATATCTTATCGCATACCTCTTTAGATCGCAATAAAACTGAAGATGTTTTGTGCTTAGATTTTTTTAATCTAAAATTTCTAAGTAATATTTTCTTAATCTAAAATTTCTGCATTCTGTTTCGTAACTTTTCTTTTGATTTAATATTAGATTAAAAACGAATTTTTTTTAAAAATTCCCTTGTTAAAATCTGAAAGCAGTTGCAAATTTTTTGCATAGCACCACCATTAAGAATGTGTTAGAACTGACCAAATATAATTCTCAAAACTAAGTCATTATTGAATAAATATACTATAAGAGTAATTGTATACAAAATAAAAACATTATGTACTTTAAATTATGGAAGCTGAAATCGGCATATTTGTATTTCATGTCTCATTCAATTGTTTTCCCAACTTGTCTCGTATTTCCGTGTGATGGAACAACCGTGAATGTATAAAATCTCAACCTTTACTTTTGTCAACCTCGATACTCTTATCTATTTATAGATGCGGGGAGGGTTGGATTATCTTCTGTTTAGCGGAGAGCGAGCTTTTCTGCGATTGAAAGAGAACGCATTTTCTTGTTTTGAAAGGATATTGCAGAATACCAGGGAACACATCCGCTCTTTCGACTTCTCCATCACTGCCTTTCCCCCTCCCTTCTTTTAGAAATTGAGATGACCGGTTTTAACCTCTCGCACGTTAAGCTGCGCGTTCGTCTCTTTTCCACGAAGATGATGATGCCAGTGTGTAAGTATAGTGTAATATAAATGGTGCATTTTTTATCGTTTGGTGGGCGCGTGTATTTATCCCAGGTTAACCCAAAACCCAATTCTTCAGTTGTAGTAGGTGGATGGCTTCGGTGTTTGTAAGAATCCTATTCGGATTGGGCTTGAGGCATTCGATGGAGTTTTTTGAAAAGATGCATCGATTTGCTATTCAAACGACGTTCGTTCTCTTTGGGGATTTTGTCTACGTGTTCGTGTCACAGTTTCTCATTAGCGCATCGGGATTGGGGAGTCCGCCATTTTTTAACCTCCGGCTTCTGCGAAGGCTTTGTTCTTTTCAGCACCGTTTTTGCAACTGTTCTGCGGATGTTGATAATTGTTTTGGGAGCGTTTAAATTTACCGATAGAATGTCATGAAATAGACAACTTTTTGTTGCGGAAAGTTAGTGTTTCAAAATTTTTATATTCTGCTTGTTTCATAAGAATTTTTTACAATTCGTCTCTTGATTGAGTCAAATTATTTGTTTTCAATACTTTGGCGTTACGTCTAAATTGATGTCGCGGGCTTTGAGAACATGAACGGTTTTTAGTGTTACTAGCCAAATTTTACTTTCCCTTCTCATTGAAAGCGATAAATAGAAAAATTTGTTTTGTAATATGTGGAGTATTTGAATTAGACTTGTCTTGAAACCTTTGCAAATTTTACTGTGGTACACATGAAATTTAAAGCCGCTTTTGCGAGGTCTATAAAATTTGGATTATATTCCAAGTTTACGCCTCCTTATTTGTAAAATAAAGATCCCAAACATAAAGCATTGGTTCAAAAATTTCAAAACAAAAACCTTTGATAGATCTTTGAATAGAATAGCCTTAAACAATTTCAGAAAACATAATTTTCTTTTTCCTTTCTTTCATTGAACTGCGCATAATTTTAAAAATTACTTTTAATTGATAAATTTATGAATAATTTATTAACGTACTTAGACTTTGTTTCTAAAAAAGTTTATTCTTATTGCGTTCGTATACGAAACCAGTTTCGACCCTTATTGTACTTGTGTATCCAATAACAGTTCATACGTTAATAAAGTTCATTCCCAACATAAATAAATGTTTCTAATCAGTATTTATTTTGTTTAAAAGTGCATAGATTATCAAAAATGCGAGTAAAAATATTTTATTTAAAAGGTGAACCAATATTGGGTACATATTCTTACATTAAAAAGTGAACCAAACACGCGTTCAATTTAAGAGCCCCGTGTAGGAGTGCCAGTACAATGGCACTTGAATCCGAGATCTAAGAAGATCCCCCCCCCCCTGAAATCTTATTTTTTACTGTGGGTAATGTACAATCTCTTGTAAATTTAGAGATTTAAGTATTTTTATAATCATAAAGATGAACGTCGTTATAAAGGTAGATAATTTATACTTTTATGCAAGTTTAGCTAAGAGTAATATTGTTCTTGCTATAAGTATTTTTATTTCATGAGGAGGCCTGTTATCCAAACTGTAATTTTAATAAAACATACATTTTATTTATTAACTAGTAAACCTTGTTTTTAAATTTGTCTATTGACAATACAATGATATTTATCTGATACCTCATTCAAATACATATTTAATGAATATAAGCATCGATATGCATATTTTGTGCTCCCTAATGAAATAAAATTAACCGAAAATAGTCACAACATTTAATATTTCTTACTGGTGTCAATTCATATTTCTGATAATTGTTTTGCTGAAAGTGAACACTTAAGTCCAGTGATCGCCAAACTTTTTTGACCGTTGACTCTATTTTACTATTAGATAATTATAATTGGACAAACAAAAGAAGACGGTTATCTGAGTTTTTATGTAACTGATTTTATAGTTATAGTGTTTGTTATGTGTGTATAAATACAGTATATATTACATTGGCTTAAGTCAAAGGGATGCGTTTTTGTTTTTGCCGTCTATCAATATACAATTTAGTAACATTGTCAATTAAAGGGCGAATTTAATGATTCTTAACAAGATTAGAACTGTTGGGTTCAAAATGAGTTAGTTTCAGCCTAAAATCGCCACGTAATTATATTTCTAGCTTATTTCTGTTTGTTAAAACGGAATTAACATGGCTGAAATCGATTACAACCATGTACGAGCTCGGAAAGTTTTCGATATTTTTCTCTTACATTTTTCTATTAACGCCTGAGCCCGAATCGACCCCTAACAATGTTATATCAGCCACTTTGGCGACCTCTGCTTGAGTCGTTATCACAATTAGCTTCTGAACGCTCCCTTTTATTGTATTCCATTCACTAGTTTAAAAGAAATTCGTTTTTTTTTTAACGTCTAGGCATATTTTCGCCTACCTTGCCATTTTCTTTTCTGTGACTCCAAACTCCCCCATCTGTAATCAGACTATTATTTAAGAGAGTCGATCTCTTCCGTGTAGATTTTGAATCTATTACCTTCAACCCCACAGTTGAAACAAAGCACATTTGAACGAAGCGGCAAAATTGGCGAAAGAATCACGCAGCGGTTATTACTAGCCAGTGCGTGGCCAGCACGGTGTTGCCCGTGACAATTCTTTTCGTGGGGTCAGGTGTGACCACTGCTCGCTACCCCCCGGTGATTGCTACGCTTAGCAAATCAAATGGGAATTCGTAGCCTATTGGATAACAGCCATCACGGGCAACGGTGATGGCCTAGTCATTGTAAAATGCGGCCAAATTCGAAGTGCGAAGGGATCCAATCGGTGTGACGTCACAATTACTTGCGAAAATATAAATATTTAAATGAAAATTTATTTGTTAAAAGAAAATCAAACGTATAAGGTATCTGTCTTGTGTAAAATTTTCAGCAGTTTTCAATTTCCGTTGAAATTTTCAATCGTATCTTTAACGATCCCTACTTTACAAAAGAGAACAAAACAATGCCTTTAAAAATGTTTTATTTGTTTTGCTTGCCTTCGCTCGAATCGTTTGTGCGTAGGAAATGAATCTGTTATCTCTTTACAGATCGCGAAGGCCAAATTTGTATTTGAAAAAATATAAAAGTTACGATAGAAAAATTATTTCTTAAAAAAAAATCAAACGCATAAGGTGATTAATTAAAAGTGACGATAAGAAACCAGTTTTTGTTCTGTTGTATCTGTTGTATACCAGTATCTGTTGTAAAATTTTCCGCAGATTTCAAATCCGTTGAAGTTTTTACTCTTATCTTTACAATCCAGGAAATAGAAAAAAAAAACCTTCAGTTTAAACCGATTGTTTTGTTTGTCCGCTGAAATCGTATGAATCAGTGAAATAGCAGATTCTAAATATTTCCCTTCTATCTCTTTATACTGTTGCCATTCTAAGAAAAACAATAATAATTAAAAGCCTCAAAATAATATAAATGTTCTAGATTAAATTTTAAAATTCGGGCGGGGCACAAAAATTTGCAAAAATTAGGACCACATGTGTGCCAAATTTTATTATTGTAAGTCATATATTCGTCAGGACACTTCATACAGAGATACACACAGAGAAACTATTCACTTTATAATAGAGCTTTATATTCATTGCATATATTATTTTTTGAAAATGGGATCGAAAAAATATTTTGAAATTACTATTACAAGGTTTGAGCAAACCCTTTCCACTTATTTAGATTTGTAAATGGCAACAAAAACTGGTTTCTTATCGTCACTTTTAATTTTTTTCTTATCGTCAGTTAACTGTCATCACTCAACTCGCATTTTTTTTTGCATATCCTTAGATTTACGAATACCACAGATTGAAAACCACTACCAAACTATGAAATAATGATTATTTTTCGCATTTATTTCATTGCATTTTGTTATTTAAAAGCAATAAGTTTTAAATTATGCGAATAAAATATTCACGATTTGTTTCGTCTCGTATGAAAAGTTTACTACAGTGAATACAGCTGCGATTACAACGAAGGCGCAGCGTTGTTTATGTAGTATAAGACGGGTTATTAGCCTGCAGAGAGTCAGTTATTCAGGATTTGATTCTTGGTCTAGACGGATTTCATGAGCGATACTCCAAAATTACTAGGTGAAGGCTAGTATTAAATCACTCTAGGAAAAGAATGTTGTCTCGGATTTCGTTCGACCCGAAAAGTTGGGAAGAAAAAGTTTAATTCTTACCCTGCAGTGAAATAAGTTTCTTAGGAGTGTCCTGGAGCTATAGTATCCAAACCCTTAATTTTCCCCCAATCAACTTCAAAAGGAATGGAATTTTGCAAAAAATAAAAAATTTAATATACGGAATTACAATTTTTGTTCGTATTTGAATTTTTTTTCCTATTCAGTAATTAAAATGTACTGTCTATTATATACACGAATGTTAAGTTTTGCTGTCTGAAGCTATTAAGTTTGTTTTAGAAACGTCGCGGACATAATGTAATTCCAAATGAAACATTGAAGTTGAATTCATTTCTTATTCCATTGCCCTTGGCGAGTTGGGTATAAGATTTCATGGGAACATGGATGAGTGTACGTGCACTCCATTGTTTGTTACTATCTTTTGTATGGTCTATAAACTGCAAGAGTTTAGTTACATCCTAAAAACGAATGCTGAGGTTTACTTTGCAAAGTGTAGTATAGAATTTTGACCAACATCCAGTGGAACTTGTAACCCACTATCGCAATTTTTATTACCGATTTCGAAACAAATTTTTGATGGAAAATAAATGGCTCAGGCCATAGAATTGTTTTTCAGAAAATGTGTAAAAATAGGGTTCAACTTTTTTGTGCCATGTCCTTTCCTTACAGATCCGGAAAAAATACACGAGTTTCATTATAAAAAGAACCAATGTGCTTACAACTTCATTCACACAAGATAGAACTGTTTATCCAACATTGAGTGGTGCTTGTAATCGACTATCGCAATTCAATTTGCTGTGATTTCAAAACAAAGATTATTGATAAAAACATGGCTTTGAAGGAAATGTTTTAGACGGGAATCTGTTAAAATAGTGGACCTTTTGCGCCATGTGCACTCTTCACAGGGTTTCCATGGTCCTTGAAAAGCACTTTAATTTTATTTTTAAACTTAGGGGCCTTCGGAAAGTACTTAAAATGCTATAAATTTCTATAGTCATGGAAAATTGCTTGTTTTTTTATTAATCTTTAGACATTATTTTGCGCGCAAAATTTGCCTCGTCGGACTTATTTCCTCTCTTTCGTTATTTTCTTGACAGCTGATACTAATTGAATTAAATTTAATAACACTTTTTGAATTCCTCTGCTGCGTTTTTTTAAAACAAAACTACTAATGTGCATGTGTCATTTTTTGTTACTTTGGGATTTAAGAATATTTTGTTACTGTTTTCTTTATTTCAGAACATTTTGTTTTATTCGTTATGTCGATCACAATCGGTTTGGGTATGTATTTGAATTATTATTCAATACTCGAACACCAAGTATTCTATTCTGCCCATCTAGTG
Organism: Metellina segmentata; assembly: GCA_947359465.1. Classification (NCBI taxonomy): domain Eukaryota; kingdom Metazoa; phylum Arthropoda; class Arachnida; order Araneae; family Tetragnathidae; genus Metellina; species Metellina segmentata. The sequence goes on from OX375882.1 coordinate 99,213,882, forward strand.
GATGTTTTTTTTTATCCGAAACTCTAGGTCCCGGGTTCGAATCTCGGTTTGTAAACGGATGGGTGTTGATGATTGAATCTGTTTGTAGTAGCGGCGTGTGTCCACTTGGTGCTCCCGCAAATCTCAAGTCCGCCTCTTGTAGTAACGAATGCTGTGAAGAGATTAATAATCGGGAATTCAAAATCTGATTTTCACGCTCCTCCATATTTACTCAAATTGATTATTTTCTCATCGTGGGTGTCGCCTCAAACAAGTGCATGAACTGAAAACGTGTTCCTTCAGTTTCTATATTTCGATTTATTATAAAGGTCATTCGCACACCACGTGAAAACCCATTACCAGTCAAAACTGGATTGCATAATTCACGCGATTCGCATTTTGTAATGAAGTCTTTCCCCTTTGGAAATATAATTAATACCAATTAATCGTTTTTCTCTTGAAAAAATGAATAGCAGTAATATTTATGTTTTACCAATTTTTTTGTATATCGATATTTGTTTATCATCGATAGCCCATTACTTGGTAGATAAGCAACAACTTCCTTTGTCGATTTTGCTATTAAATAAATACCTGCTGAGAACGAGGTAAATGACGAGTATGGATGGAATCTGTTACGTTGCCTTCACCAGTGTTCCATTAAAAGAAGATGAAACGCACAAATGTGTTACGTGGTGATGTTAATAAGGTGCAAAAATTATTTTCTATACGTCATGCTACTTCCATTCTGACGCAAATGTGCATCATTTTTTGCTCGCCATCAATTAATTGTGTTTGTAAAAAAAAACGGGATATTACCTGCTCTTAGATTGCATCTTTATTTGAAATTTGAAGATGTGTCGTCAGACGGGAATAATCTTCCAATGTGCCACTGAATAATTATACGCTTCACTTTTTTAAATGCTTTAATTCGACCTCAAATGCAATGAAATTGCAAATAGACTTGGAGCAATGAGGCCACGGCCGAGCTCACTAACCTATCAAGTTATTAACCAACCGTCATAAAGACGGTTGGTTTGAGTTAAATGTTGCAAGGTCCAGTAATTAACAAGCGGCTGCAATCTAAAAAGAAGAGCTTGAATAATAAAAATTGGAAAACTTGCATCTGGTACCACAAATGCATTATTTTTTCTCTGCTCCCATGCGTTTCGTTGGAAAATTAAAAAAAAAAATACTTTAAAGATTTAAAGCTTAACTTTAAACATAGGAAATAGACTACATACACTACCCTACAACAATGGACCGGACTGCAAGATGTCATAGTATAAGGGAAATAATATATGCTTTAATAGGGGGACACCCCCCCCCATTAAAGCATATATTATAAGCACCACGTGCTGCAATTGCCCTAGCAACCCTTCTGGGCATACTTTCAACAAGGTTTGGATACACTGTTATGGGTATTTGTGTCCATTCCTGCTGCAAGAATGTCGCCAACTCAGCTGTAGATTTCGGAAGTGGTTCCCTGGTCCGTAAGCGTCGCTCTAAGTCGTCCCACAAATGTTCTATGGGGTTTAGGTTGGGACTCTGAACAGGCCAGGTACGACGCTTCGCATCCATATCTTGATACCACTGCTTGACAGAGGCTGCAGAATGACACGGAGCGTTGTAACATTCGTCCATTCCATAAAATTGCCAGAGTATAGGAAGAACCTGATTGTCCAAAATGCTCATGTATTCGTCGGCATTAAATTGACCAGGATCAACATGCAAAGGTCCCAGACCATTCCACGAAAAACACCCCCAAACAATTAGTCGGATTATATGCAAATCCTCTGGCGTCCGGTCCATTATTGTAAGGTAGTGTATACTAGTAAATTTTTGTCCACGTCCCCTCTGGTGCTATAGTACCAGCGACCTTCAACTCCATGTGGGGAAGGACTCATTGTGTGTACCCACTGTGCTAGCAACCTGCGAGTTGACTCCTGTAACCAACCATGGTTGTATTTCTCACTTCTGTGTCAGTAAAACTGCCTTGTGTGTATGTCCATCGATGTTGTTTGTCGTGTTTGGTCACATAACCAACCTCGATGAACTCCCATGCTCTAGCCTCTACATCTCGTTTAGGTTTGTATGAGCTTCATGGAACCGAGGAACAAGTGATCTTTCTTCCCATGGGGCCTTTCACTGTCTTTAGTAAACGAGCTGTTTTGTCCCGGGGTACCCTAGCAATCGTTTTTTACTTTCAACCCATTATACCCATACCCTAATCCACCTATTCTCCCCATGTCGACCTTTTTTTATTTGAACTGATGTCTTGTGTTTGGCGCAGCTTGGCCAAAAATACCCATTGCGCCATAAAACCACAAGACAACCAACCCATACTCTATGCTAAGCATGTTTATGCCTCTATCAAGAAGCGATTTTGAATGTTTCATATTTGCTCTATTTAAATATTCGGAATCGGTCTTTAATGCAAGGCTATGGCTATCTGGAACGCCAAGAAAAGTAATGCTGTCACCACTAGCATTCCACGAGCACGAGTTTCACGCACGGATTGTGATTGAAATTCCGTCCTCTCCTTTTGTGCATGTTACCAACTCGATTAAGGGCAACAAAGCAACTACCTCCTCGATATTGAGCAATGTCAAAGCACGCCAAGAGAGAAGCTCCTACGCTACGCCCGGTCGTCATTCATGCTATCGCTTTCGGTTTTGGTGGTTACTGAGTTTTGGGTTCCTATAAAACCAGTTGTATTTTTCAACTGAAGAGCAGTATTGCCAAGGCCGTGACCCTTACGTAAATGTCAAGTTGTGAACCAGTTCCATTTCTCTTTGTGTCAACTAAATCTTTTTCTGCCAAGCCCTCCAGACTCTCGAAAATACAACGCTCTTTCGTCGGAATCATTTACTTTAATTCAGTGGGCTAAAGCTGTTTCATTTTAAGTCGCTATTCATGTCTCAGCTAATATAATCATCCATCCAAGTACCGTGTATAGTGCTCGTTAGTTCGTGTTTTGTAGGAAGTCATTCGATGGGCTTATAAAGCGTTCTAGTTTCAGGCTCGATTCCTGTCTTGTAATCTATACTTTAATTTCCTCCTCCTTCCAATACCGTGCAGAGAGCTCGTTAGTTGGTTTTTGAAGGTGAAAGATTCTCTAATTATGTATTCAAAACAGATACAATCAATCGAAGCTGGTAAAAAAAAAATATTACAAACTGGAATTTCGAATCGTTCTTAGAATAAAACATCCAACCTAATGAGGTCGCGACAGTCCAGTCGGAGGAGTAGCGGATTTGCTACCGGAGGATTGCGATTTCTAACTGGGTCCAGTTAAAGACCGTCGTGTATTCGTGAGCTGTTACACGTTAAATCTGTCGTGGCTTCAAATGTCCCCATTTGCATGGCGCGGAAGTTTGGAGAGGGGTGCCAGCTTAGGTGTTGCCCCGTCATCTGACCGTGGTTCAAAATTACGTTGAGTTGTTGTCTTCGACTCTTTTCCTTGGGGGTTAATCCGGGACCCGTCGTGTTGCTCCATTGCTACGTTAATTAACTACCAACCTACTACAGGTGAAAATTAAAGCTCGCCAGGTGGCAAGTGAAGGCTTGAAAGTGGGGACTGAAAATTTTTGCTACCAGTCGTCACACTTTCTTAAAAACTTTATTTTTTAGGGTGGAAAGTGTGTATTCTACAAAATATGTGAACGCTCGTAAGTGGCTACTGAATGAAACAAGTTCACTGGCCACTTACAAAATTCCTTAATTTTCACCTTTACAACATACTATGCAATCAAGTTTACAAGAAGAAAGCTCTCAGCTCCTTATGAAAAGCTTTATCAATCAGGACATCAATGGCAATATTCACTGGTACATTTTAATGTGTTTCAGCTTTAGAAAAAAATCACTCGAATAAGGCAACGGAACAATCGAATTCCATTTAGTACAGTCAAGGCTATTCAGCAAAAATATCCCCAGATGATTAGTAAATCATGTTCATTATTCCGTGATCACATACCAGTTGTAAGTGACAAGATTTGATCCATGTATCTTATTCAGTGGTATCTGCTGTATCAGTAAAACTTTCCTCGTGTGTGTGTGTGTGTATGTCCATCGCTTGATAGTGTTTTGAGTTAGGCGCAGTTTGGCCAAATGTCTGTGCCAAAAAACGCTACACATCTTGCAAATGTGAGTTGTAGGCTGTGCATGTCCGATTCTTGTCAGGTGCGATTCCACTCTGGATGTATTTCACTCTTCTGTGTTCCATAAAAATACAAACCAACCATTTAAAAGGGGCATTTGCGACTCAAAGGACCATGGATTTGGTCACTCTGTAACCCCCTTCCTCCATCATTCGTCCAATCCATACATAACGATTAAGATCAGAGAAGTACACTGCTGTCCGATCTCTGGATATCTCGAAAAGGACATACGCCTAGACTAGGGGTGCACAACCTTTTTGGGAGAAGGGCCACTCGCACCGTTGATAGAGACGGGGTGGGGTGGGGGGGGGGCGCAAATGAAGTTACAGCACAGACACAATGAAAGTGCTACTACTACCCAATTATGTACAGCTGTTACTACTCTTAATATTTATAGCAAAAAAATAATCACTTATTTTAAACTTACAACTGTTTCCTCAAAAAATCTAGGAGCTCTTTACAGAGCTGAATGAATGATATTGTGAATAGTTTAAAAAAAGTAGTTAACAAACATTTGCAATGATCAATCATATAGAATTACTTTTTAGAATGTGTCTCAAGAACGTCATATGTACTTCAGCAAATTATTTTAGGTTATAAATTTAATTACAGTAATAGTACTATGAGCAATAAAGACGAGTATCAGAAATTTTAATGATATCAGTAAAATTAGAAATAAAAACTACAGCATCAAATATATTTAATATTAAAATTTCTAAAGCATAAACAATAATTATGTTACAGCTTGCTAGTGAAATGGCTGACACTGAATTTTACTAACTAATTTAAGTATGTTAGGTTCAATACTGCTAGTAGAAACTCTTAAGACTAATTCTAAATGTTTGACAGTCAATTTACTTCTTAACTTAAATCCTTTTGGAAGTTTATAGTCAAAATTAGTTTGTGGGCCGCAAATTGATGATTCGCGGGCCGCATGTTGTGCACCTCTAGCCTAGACTCTCCCTAAAGCCACTACAATAGTGTCAAGTCGATTGCTTTGCATCGTAGTTGGTATCTAAACATTTCTCCTTAATCGGCCAAAATGCTAAGTTCAATCTCAATATATAATATATTGGGACCGCTGTAGCCCGGGTGTTAAGAGTACCGGAAAACGTTGTTTTTATATTGAGAAAATCATATTGTTTCCCTTGAGTGTGGTAGGCCGCTGTAGCCGTTTTCGAAGAATAATGGATTTGCAACCGGAGAGTTGCTAATCTATAAGTTAAGGGGAGGGGGGGGGGGCAGATGCATGTTAAATTTGCCGTGGCCGCAAAATGTCCTCACGTTGGAGTGTTTTGGAAGTTTGGAGAGTGGGGTGCCATCTCCAGTCATCTAACTTTGCTTCAAAATGGCGGGGTCTTGTCCTTCGGGGCTGAGCCCGTTATTGCTCCAATGTGATGTGAATTTACCTACCTATCTCAAAATATATTTTGTTTTGTAGATGTGCGATCAAACAATGACGCGTTTGTTTTGACCTAATTACATTTGGAAGATGGTTTTAATTTGAATCGCATTGTTTTACAGATAGATTAAGATAACATATTGTTAAAAGGAATGAATAGTTGAGTCGAAATTTACATCAGACAAGCCAATATTCTTAAAGCAACTGTCAAAAATGGCGACCGAGTGTGAAAACTCGTTCGTCAAAAACAAGATGCAAAATACGCGTAACGATTGCTAATTCCGAACCCTACTTTGCATTAACCTCCCAACAGAATTCAATTATCCCTCGGGTAGCGAGATATCGCCATAAAGCGACAAACCAAATTCAAAGCCACCTGAAGTTGTGAAAGGAGTTGAAATGAACTTGTCCTATTCAGTTTCTGTATTCCTACGCGTGAAATGCACTTGAGAAAAAATTTACATTTAATGTTACGACTCACGGAAGCTCGTGATAATCTTAAACAGCTGTAAAATGAAAATATTTAAATAGCCCGTTGTGTTGCTCTAGTACGACGTGTAATATTACCATTACCATGAAAATATTTAAATGGTAATGTGCTCAAAACATTCACTTTCTAGGTAGAGTTAAATCGAAGGTGTTACACATATAAATATCTGATAGAAATTCGAAGTGTAACTTGTGTTAGAAATGAAAGAAGCGTGAACACATTTCAATTGAAAATATTTGGTCCGATTTATTTTTATCAACGTCCAAAAATGTATGCAGGTCAATTTTATTTTGGGACCATCTCGGGTTTAGTTTATAAGTACGTATATAAACTTAACGTCATTTGAATTTTGCCATTCACACAAACCCATGGAATCGACCTTGCCTTTAGATAAGTAGTTAACCGACTTTGCCTTTAGATAAGTAGTACCACCCGGAACTAGGTAGTCTCGTTATACTAGTCCCGGGTGCTCGTTCGTAGTGCGTCTGGGTTCACTTTAATCAGTAGGTCATGTGTTCCACTTAGTATCTCAGTGACAAAAAAAAATGATTGCAAGAGGCACCAAGACAATCTGTTTTTAAAGGGAATCCGGACCAACGTAAGTACAGTAATACTTCTGCAAATTATGTAATACAAAAGTGTTCAAATCCTCAAGTTGATCGAACTTTCTTTTTAAAATGCGAAGTTTAAAATATCAAGTAGATGATCATCTAAATGTCTCCCAAGTTAATTTGAGTTCAAAAGAAATTTCTGCACGTGTTTATTTCGGTAAATTCGATGACTTCACCAGCAGGAGGGTGTCCCACATCTTTAGGCATAGTCTTGGAATCTGAAGCTCGTTTTGTACGGCAACATGTGCTCTCCATCAGCCAATCAGCGACGAGAAACGCGATGAGAGCAAATGTCAATCACTGACTCCGCCGTGATGTCCTCGCACTGTTTTAGTTAGTTTTTTAAAAAAGAGGACGAGTATTGCCTTATTAATTAAGGTACTGCGTGCCTCATAACATCAGCACCCGTTTTGCTCATTTGGTTCGTTCCTAACTTTTCCATCGTCGTCTGATCGTGATTCCAAATACGTCATGTCCTCGGATCTTTCCTTATAGATTGATCCCGGACCGTCGTCAATAACCCGTTCTGTTGTTCCAGTACGCCGTTAATTAAAATACCTACCTACCAATCTTTTCCAAAAACCCGTTGTGTTGCTCCAGAGGGACGTTAGTTCAACTATCAACCAACCCAAACCTTTCCTGTTTGTATGCTTCGAGGGCGGCATTTGTGACAGCCATATGCACACCACTCTTCTATACTCGATTCTTTCACCGTACTCCAGTTGTTCCTTTTCGTATTCAATTACGTGCAGGCGAACTTCATAACATTGTTCAAAAGGCCTCGCTATGTTGACAGACACATACGTTTGGGTGGTCAGAAAGTACAAGACAAGTGATTGTCTTTTCTCACGCATGTTGGGTGATTGGTTGTGTTTATGGCGCAAGTACCTATAGGCCTAGACGCGCCAAACATAAGACACATCGTCAAGTAATGGGCATGCACACAAAAAAGGTTTTACTAACACGAGGAAGAAAATATGCCAGGCAGGGTGTGCCGATTTAAATCCAAATTTATTATTAGAAAATTTGTAAAAATGGGCATATTTGATTTCGATTTATGTACAGATTTTCATGTCTCAGTTTTCAAACTTTGCATGAACAAGTATGAAGTAAAATCATAAAAAATTGTATTTGAATAAAATAAATCCAATTATTTGATTTTTTTTTATATATACCCTTGGTAAGTTACAGGAATCGAAGTACGCTGTGTGCAAACTCACTGAGCCACAATGACCCACCGTTTCACTTGAAACAATTCTAAGAAAGATATTGTCTCCAAATTGATAGCAGCCGACCAGCCGGTATAGTGGTTAAGGTGTTAGCCTCTAGATCCGAAGGTTCCTGGTTCGAATCCGGGTCCGGACATGGATGTTTGTAAGCGCATGGTGTTGAGGCGGCTGGTGCACCTTAAATCTGTCGTGGCCGAAAGTCCACACGTTTTGTTGGTGTTTAAGTTTGGAAAGTGGGGTGCCAGCTCAGGTGTTGCTTCGGCATCTGACTGTGGTTCAAAATTACGAGGTGTTGTCCTCGGATCTTTCACTTAAGTGACTGATCCCAGACCGTCGTCAATAGCCCGATGTTGTTGCTTTAATACGACGTTAACTAAAATTACCATTACCAAATGGATAGCAAAAGAATACTTTTGTGTTATAAATGGAGCTTTGTCTCCTCTCGTGTTAAAATTTGAACCAACAAAGTTCTTAAGGCCAAATGATGGCCAGGATGCATTTAAAATATAAGATGCACTATATTGATTCAAAGTGTGCATCCTGAGAGCATCAGAAGCAAAAATGCAATTTAAACACAGCAAACATAAAAAATTAGTACGATCAAATCAATCCACTTCTGTCCACTATAATGGAAGACATCCGGACACTCGCATATTGTCCAAGGAATTGTTTATGCCCTCATTGGAATCGGATGGTGTACCCCTTAGTGGAGCATAGAAACTAAATTTCAGCAATCTTGATTTCGCGACTGGCTCTAATATTATACATTTTAAGATATTTCTTCTGAATTTGCCTCTCAAGGGCACATCTTTAGGTGTGTATGGGCTTCACAAATCCAAGATACCCCAGTGATCTATTCTTTTCCTATCAGGTTTATATATACTCTCTCGTATGCATGGGGGTCGCGACTTCGGGATGCCTAATCGAACTTTCTCTTTCTCCTCTCCATCCTTTCTTTTCACAATAACTTGACATTGTCTTGTGTTTGGCTTTTCACAATAACTTGACATTGTCTTGTGTTTTGGGGTGTTAGAGACAAATATGTGACTTCCACGCCCCAAAACCAGCCAACCAAACCTGCCTTTCTTTGTTCGATGCTTTTTTTTCAGAATCGCGAATTTCAATGGTCATTCAAGTGTAGCGTTTGAAAATTGAGTAAATATTTGACTAAGAATCCTTTTTTTTTTGCTGTGGAAATTACTCAAGAAAAAGGTTTTGGCGAGTGTAGGAATTCCACGTATACTACATTGTAATATTAATCCTTTGTTTGAGATTAATTCGATCCAAACAAAGGACACCATTTTCCATTTTGAAACTTTGTATCGCAAAGGTAGGAAATATCGTAACCTAGTTTCACTTTACCTAGCAATAGTTAGAAACGATGATGACAATGTTGCGGTTCACGTATGAGGAAATTGGTCAGACTAAGTCACTGTTTAATTTAGTTAACATGACCACCAACCAATTTCGGGTCATTATATATTTTAATTAGTATCACGTTTTTATAGTCATTCTTTGTAGTCTTTTATAGTGGCGATAATATAATGGTCGCGACCCCAGTATGCCCAAGGGATCTTCCTCTATTTCCCTCCGTCCTTTCTTTTCACAATAACTAAACATTCCGTCTTGTGTTTGGTGCAGCTTGGCCAAAACCAACCTTCTTGTATGTAATAAATTGAACTAACGTGTACTGAACAGGTTTGCCACGGCTTACTGCACGCGGCTAATTAGGCCTATGGATGTTACACGAGTGTCGCTCATGTGGATATCCCCCAAAGTAACTAGGTACTCTCAATTGATAGTATCACGTTGTGCTATTGTCACCTCCATGTCTTAGAGCAAGAATCCGTCATTTATATAACGCTGCGTGGCTTTTTCGCTTGGTTCAGGATTAATCTATGACAACCTCGAGCACTTAAAGCAGGTGTACGTGAAATGGAAGCTGAAATTGCGAGGGGTACGAAATGCTTTTGTGGCAATATGCGATGATATTTAGTATTCGATAGTCCACTTGGCTTTGAAGGCCCCGGTCTGCTACGCCATATTGTAATCAAATTGATCTATCTTTCAACGTAGGGTCGGTATCTCAACAAAATCGTTTAAACGCTTTTATTTTCAAAAATTTTGTGACTTTTTTTTGAAAATTCACCGACGGTCAACGGAAATTTAGTCCCTTTTGTTTTTAGCTATTAGCTGCCGGTAAAAATATTTCCCAGATATTTCTTCGGAGATATTTTTCAAGGGAATTTCCATTTTGGAAGTTTTGGCACCAAGGTGTGGCAATCATGAAAGAAAAACCTCGAAATCTGGTTACTAGATTATCAGGGAAACTTTATTGACCTTTTGACTTCGCTACACATATAACAAGAGCGATTCTTTCTTGGCGCGATTTTCATGACTTTCGAGGTACAACTGCTGTGTACCGGCCGTAGTCAAAGTTTTTAATTTTAAAGTTCAAATTTCTTAGCAAGGTCTTCAACGTTTGTTTCGTACCTATTTCGCAAAATTTAAGGTTTAAGCTATTGATTTTATGTATGAGTAGCTAAAATTGCTATTAATAGGGTTTGGTTTAAAAGGAGACTATTTACTTCATTATGCTACTATTTCCCAAGTGCTGTGGCAGAATTTGCATTTCCCATTCTTGTCTCGAAGTGATTTCATTTTTCATTGCTTGTTTTTGTCCCACTGCTTATTTTTTTTTAATGATTTGTTATTCACTTTTCGTGGGGCCTATATTATAGTTTTGTAGTGCACTAGGAAACTCATACATTAATGAAATTCGGAGTTCAATTAGTCATTTCGAAGTATTTGTGTTCGAGATTTCAGGGTTTTGAAATTTCACCGAACCTTTTCCAAGGGCATTTCACGAATCTTTTTCAAACTCGAAGCGTCCTGGCGTCATCACCTGACGAGGTTCAGGGACGTTCGTTCGGGGCAGACCCCTGACATCTGCACTCCGGCCTCCCAGGCAAGTTCGATGACGGGCCCCCTCGTGATCTGTAAGTACGTCTCCCAAGTACTCATTGTGGACATAACTTGCACAAATGTATGCATTTTTATCTTTTCCTTTTACATTATTGTGTCCTTTGTTATGCACACAAAGCATGCATAACTTTTTGAACATAGAAAACAGATTGCGCATTACGAGAATCGGGCCTGCTACAATCGGCTATATAAGGACCATTTGCTACTATCTTTCAATCTTGTCTAGGGATATTAAAAAAAAATTAAAAAAAAATAGCCTCGAGAGTCAGTTCCTATTTTTAAAATTGGCGACTGAAAATTTACGGGAAGTCAACGAAAATTTGTTCCTCTTATTTCAGCAAGGAGCGTATGGAATAAGATTTTTCTTGGGAGAGAAATTCTCCCTAAGTGAACCCAATTTCGAAGTTTTTGCGCCAAGACGTGACAACCATGGAAAAACATCGGAATCTGGTTGCTAGATTGCCGTGAAAACCTTATTAAGAAAATATTAAGTTTTATTTTAATATTCAAATTTCATTGCGAGATTTTCAACGTCTGTTACATTCATAATTGGCACATTTTGTGTTTTAGCCAATTCATTTTTATATAGTTTCTGCTTTGGTATACTTAACCAATTTCAGTAGACTTGCTACTATTTAAAAAAAATTATGCTACTATTTCAAATGATTAGTCCAGCAAATTGGAATCGACAGTCAAAATAATGAATAGTTTTGTTCAACTACCCTGGACGATGCCTTAAATTTGTGCTTGGCCGAATATGGACATTGCGCCATACAAACCGAACCAACCTCAAATTTTTATTCGTATGGCTATCTAAGTACTGACCTAGACCACTGAGACCTAGGTCTGATTTGCCCTCGTATAGCAAAAACTGACCCTAGAGTGACAAAAACACCAAATAATCAAAAGACGCAAGAAAACGCCAATGGCATCAGCCATCATACAATCCTTACGAATCGCCCCATCTGCCGTGGCACAATAAAATAGCTGCCCCGTTGATTCCCCTGTAGGACGGAAGTGAATGTTGCTGCTGTCAACCCATGCACCACCGGCGTCGAGGGGCTTTAAAGGGGTTTGGGGGCATTCTAGGGGAATGTCTGGAAGCAATGTCGAAAGGGTGGGAATTTACATAAAACGCCTTCAAGGAAAATGACACTATTCAAAAAAGTGAATTATATCGATGACTGTAAAAAAGTGGAAATTAAACACATTTACGTCTGGATTTGAAATCGGTGTACTTCCGTCATTTCTTTAGAAATGTTATCGAATTAAAAATTTGAATCTTTGTCTTAGCATATTTTTTACACCAAACTTTGAATTGGGTAGAATTCCGGTTAAAACGGTGAATTCCGGTTAAAGAATACGGTACCGGTCGGTCGCTAAATTGGCGAGTAAAATTCTCATCACCAAAAGGTTGTATCCGTAGTCAGGTTACCATATACCAAAATTTTTATAAATTGTAATTCTAATTACCTCCAATTAGCGATGGTACCGTGTTCTTGGGTCCAACTGAAATCCTGGAGTTCCGCGATAGCCCAGTTTAAAGAGTAACGGATCAGCAATCTAAGGGTTGCAAGTTACTAACTCAATTCAACCGCCTACGAGGGGCTGGTAAGTGTTAAAACTATATCTCCAGAAAACGAGGATTTTATTTCCGATTATCCAATGCTCCCGATCGTAAATACAGTTTCCTTAAAATTTGGCCTAGTAACGTCACTTTCTTAATATGTGCAGGTACAATCTACCACTAGAACACTAGCATCATCGATATTTAGCCTTACAGAAAGCCTTATTTGGTTACCCATATTTGTATCATGTTTAGAGTCCGGTGTCCCTACAACAAAAATATTGGGGCCATAGAGATAATCTACACCGTTGACATTACGTCTACGGTGTTTTGCTGTGAACGTATTTGTTTACTTATAGCTTGTTTTTATCCTTATGTGGCTCCGTAAAATTAAAGGAGCTCAAAAGTTAGCGATCGTACTTTTAATTATATAAAGGATTTAAATATGCTGTGAATCATTTTGCTAACACTATGATTATAATAAATATTTTCGTGTATTCTTTTTTATGTAGTGCATTTAAACGATAACCTGGTTATGTGTTCAATTGAAGAATATACATTTCCTTGAATGTGCAAGCCATTTGGTCAGTTTCCTTTTCGTGTTTATTTAACCTTTAGACTACGGCCAGTACAACAGTTGTACCATGGTCGCGCAAAGAAAGAATTTAGACTTCGGCCAGTAGATCAGTCGTACCTTGAAAGTTATAAGAATCGCGACAAGAAAGAATTTAGACAACGGCCGTTACAGCAGTTGTACATTGAAAGTTATCGCGCTTGTTATATCTATAGCCATAGTCAAAAGGTTTATTCATTTGGGGCGACCTCAAAAGTAGAAGTATCTCGATACCACTGCTTAACTCTCTGTGGTTTTGACGAGATATCTCGTCCATCAAGATTTTGATCAGTTTTGCTGATTACAAGATATTCGTCATTAAGATCTAACCACTTTTTTTAATTACGAGATGGTAGGTAGTTAATTAACGTCGCACTGGATCAACACAGTGGGCTATTAATAACGTTCCGTCATCAGGATATTGCCGATTTTTTTTTATGATGACGAGGACGAGGTATCTCGTCTATCCAGATCTGGCCAGTTTTGCTAATAATCAGATATCTTGTCCAGGGTTCCCACGGTCCTTGAAAAGTCCTTGAATTTTTTTTCCTAACTAGGGGCCCTTGAAAGTCCTTGAAAATTACGGAACTTGGTGAAAAGTCCTTGAAAGTACTTGATTTTTTTTAACAAGTACATAATTGTGTAATTTCGTCTTGCATTGGAAATTGTCCAGACTAGATTCCTCCACAGCATGTGTGCCATTTGAGCCTCATTCTGAATGAAACCGGTGTTTCACGCTTTGACACTATGTGATATACTTATAATACTAGGTCTAGATCTCCACAGTATGGCTATCCGTCTAAGTTGACACTTCTGATCTCCATTAAGACGGCCGCTTCTCATACTCTTCTTCGTGCCACCAAAAGAATTTATCGTACGATATTTTATCGCACGACGGAAATCGATATGTGTGCAAGTAGCCTGAAAGTTAGCATTGAAACAAGAAGCCCACTCTGCAACAAAAAAAAAATCAGGTTCTGTGAGAAAAGAAAATCCAAATTGTTCCCAAAATTGACAATAACCTTTCCCTTTTTTGACTAACAGTTGAATAAAAAAATTATTATTTTTTTTTATATTTTTCTTTTTAATTGACAACTTTTGTGTATGCTTTGTTTTAGGTCGTTATAAAAATTTTTAGGTCCTTGAAAAATATTTTTTTGGTTTTGAAAAGTCCTTAAAAGTCCTTGAATTTTTTTTGGATAAAGGTGTGGGAACCATGTTGTCAAGACAACCACCAGGAGGGTTAATGATCTTGTTTAATGTCCTTTAAAAAGCCTTTTAAAGAAACGAATATAATTTTCATTAGTTTACATGTTTCTTCTTAGTGGTCTGTAAGTGGCATTTTTCATTTAAATTTTCTGAATTGGGAAATTTTTAGTTTTGTGAGTGGTACAATATGTAAATCGTTTCGACGAACTCCGATTTCACTCTATATTGTACAATTTTATCGTCTTATCCAAACATAGAACACGGTTTATTCCTTTTAAACTAGGGATGTCCAATCCCTGCTGACCCAAAAGATCGTAAACTTTTATATTATGTGATTTTTAGCGACTTTTTTTTATGACTCGAAGACTTAAAAAAACATACCACTCTGTTCAGAATCACGTTTTTTTTTTTTGGCAGTACAATCATATTTGTGAACAGTTATTATCAAGGATGAAACAAACACATGAAGTGTAAAATTATATCAACTTTTTCTAACGAGCACCTTGAGAACTAACAAAGAATGACAATCACTTCAAACGAACCAGACATTGATGCATAACTTTAACAAAAGTGAAGTAAAATATCTCAACTAATTTTATTTTTACATTGCCCCTCTTTGTTTCAAAGTTGTAAAAGAAATTTTGCTGGATTCTTCCCCGTGTAATGGGGTAGATTAAAAAAAAAATGGACCGATTCCACAAAAACATTTATTTACAAAATTATATTTGCGTTAATATACCGTAGTTCTAAAAGAATGAATTCCTGAAGAGCGCTTCCGTACAAAATTGACTCTTGACACGAATACAGTTCTCTGAATAACAGAATACAAACTGCAATATAAACAAAAATAAAATAAAAACTACAAACGATTATTAATTCTTTGCAAGCCTAGAATGCGCGCGCAAACGATAATTATCCGGCACACGAGCACAAACACGTGCATTAATTATATTATTTTATAAGCGGCTCGTGGCAATTCATTCCTCTTCGCTCAATGTGGCTCGGACAAACCATGAAGTTGGACTCTACTGCTTTAAACAAACTTTCTTTTTTTTCAAGCTTATCCTATGGTCTCTTGGGACTTGTGAAAAAGAAGTGTCGACTGAAAATAAAATTTTAAATTATAGCAAGATATGTTTTGTGTCACCTGAATTTTATGAACTATATATGAATTATATTTTATGGATTATGAATTATATTATATTTTATGAATTGTATATAATTTCATTTACTGCTGTAATGCACTTTGCGTTTTGAACGACCATAACTGTTTTAGAAACTCAGGTTCATCGATTTTTCGAAAAAGTTCACGTAGAAGACATTATCAGTTTTCTAGATCCTCGCGTTTAACGACTCGGCTGTTATTTTGTAAATTGTACGGGATTAGAGTAATTAGAACAAGATACTCGACATACTCGTTAGTTGGGATAACGTTAAGAGTAACTTTATGGTATTTATTTAACCTGCATTGGTTAGAATATCAGCAAACATTCGGCATTGTTTTCTAAAACTTTATTTTCCAATATGGAGTTCACGAATTAAAAAGAAATTGTCTGTCTGCATTCTAAATTTATATACTCATTTCCCACCAAATAAATGTATAAAACAATGCTTGAATTTCAAGAACAAATAGTTATTTAGCAATTTTTAGAATTGGAGAAAGCATTTCTTACTTCGAAAAAAAAGGTGATGCTCAATGAAAATTTTATTTTTCAATTTACAAACTATTCTATATTGAGCTTAAACTATAGAAATCAAATCAGGAAACATACTGAAATATTAAAAACGAAACGAACTGTACAATATTTCAAAAAGAGAAGTAAGATACTTAAATAAAGGTTTCCAGTTTCACTCTCTTAGAAATGTAGTTTTTTTAACTCCTCCCTTGGGAGGCACACGATTTGTATTTGGTGTTGTATTCGGTTCTGAATTTGAATTCTGTCGATGCAAAGCGTGATGTTGTATTTTATAACATTGCGCTATTGTATATCTAAAACACTTAGAATTGGAGATTACTAATTAGTAATTAGACTAGGATTGATGAGGAAACTCATTAAGGTGTTAAACATCATATCTTTTGGAAACGATGCAGCACTCTTGTCTACTGTTTTCTGCCTATTCATCATGTATAAGGAATAATATCTTATTTTCGTGGATAAGACGAATTTCGTTCGAAGGAAAATTTATCAAAATGTTTGTGTGACTCTGTGTTTGCACTGGGAGTTACTTGGTGGCGCAGATTCGATTCTTGTATCATACCCTGGGTTTCTCTTGTGTCAAAACTTCCTTTTTGTGCATATGTCCATTTTACTTGACGCTGTCTTGCGTAGCTTGTCCGATTATAGCCCTTGCATCAAATCCAACCAACCAGACTGTTCCGAAGCATGTGCGTTTGTGTTCCTTTAAAACCAGAAGTCGATTATTGAAATGGTCAATATGTTGGCTTATAGTTACTCAGTTTGGTGTTGAGCTCGTTTCTTTAAATCAAGGTAACTTTTCATGCGTTTACTAAACACGTTTTGGAAAATTGGACTACTTATAATTCGCAACGCATTGTTTCCCCCTTCTTATCAAAGATGTCGTTTAAGGCCATCTCTGTTTTACATATCAATTTCGATTGGATTTAGTTGCAAGTTTAATTTGGGTGTATATTAAACCAGTTACGATCGTCCCAGCCTAAGCCATTCGGTGTATCGCCACATAATTTTGAACTACGATCAGATGACGAGGCAACATCTGAGTTGGCACCCCACTCTCCAAACTTCCACCAGCCCAACGTGAGTATATATCTCCACCTACCTAGATTCTTGTATTAGAAATTGTTGGATTTTTTTGTTTAAGGCTAGTGCAAGGCGTGAATCGCAATTTACCGGTGGTATTTGGTTATTGAATTAACGTCACACTGAAGCAATACAACGGGCTATTGGCACAAACCCGAATCGAAAGATCCGAAGATGACACCAAGTAATTTTGAGCCACGGTCAGATGACGAGGTAACACCGGAGCTGACACCCATCTCTTCAAACTTCGCCACCGCGCCAACATTTGAAGCCTCTATAAATATTAACCGCATCAGCCCCAAGTACACAACGATCTTTGGTTGGATCGAATTTCGAACTCGGAACCCGCGGTTGCTAATCCGTTACTCTTCCAAACGACTTTGTTCTTTCTTTGTTGAAAGTTGTGGAAACTGCGAGATTACGAGATTAAAAAAATGAATCACGAATTATATCTTCAGAACAACTTTTATCTCCGTCGACTTAAGTTTTATTTCGTTGTTTTCTATGGTTGTGAATTGAATAAATATTTATTTTTAATTAAAAAAGTAATTATCCCTCCTATTACCACACAACAACAATCCCTTAAAGGAATTGATTTAAAGTTGCATGCAGTTTAGAGAAACAAATTTTAAATGGAACTTCGCCGAAAAGGAAAGAATACAAATGTTAAGAAAAATCAGAATCGGGACGCGTTTTCAATATTGAAAATTCCTTATTGTAGTGACAGAAAAAGTCAAGATAATCTACTTTGCGAGTGAAGTTGGTGGAGAACAGCTATTTACACAAAGCAAAAATAACGCTTTCAAATCAATATACCATTTTTTTAAATGGTAAAAGGTTACATTTTTTTTGTATGTACTGAAGATATTAAATTTTGAATTAAATTCTTGTTGCTCAATGCCAAGGAAAAAATGTCTTCCCTTAAAAAAATAAGTCGTGAATATCTTGTAAAATTAATTTGCGATCCTTCCATTAAGGACGGTGAAATTCTAAAATGTCTCATGCATAGTGCTATTGCTTACAAGTCAAAATATTGATATTAAAACTGATTGCTGGAGCATTCGCCGTAAAATCGTTACTTTTACGTATTGAGTAACAGCAATTTGGCCGAAAACAAACTTAAGAAGGGGCATTCCTAATCCACGCTGTAGTCACCTCGTAGTTTTATACAACAGGGGTGCGATGCATTATATGGAAGGATATGCATGTGATTCGATTTGCGTCCGAAGTAAGTTGTAGCAGTTAAAAAATTATTTCCCCGCGATTTAAATTTGTGTTGGCATTTTATTTAGAAAAGAGATAATTCTGGCCACTTGTTCAATCAACAAGTTAACCAATTCAGCCTAGTAGGTCCTGATAAATCTGCTAGTTTTGCAATAAACAGTGCTCTTAATAGAATCACACAATATAACACTAAATACCGCGTAATATTGTTGAGCAATTGTTTTTCATCCACGCTATCGAGACTCCCAAATATTTTATACCAATTCTGTCTTAGGCTTGAAACAAGTGATCATTGAACTCCCAATTCTAAAGAAATAGATCGAGATTCCATTTTCTGTTCGCTAAACGAATTTTCATTGGGGACAAGTAAGAAAGTGTTATAGCTGAATGCGCTATATAACGATGTGTTTCATTTTCACCAGGTTATTTCCTCGACTTACGGAATAGTTATGAGATTAACTATTGCATGATTCCCAGGCGATTGCCACGGTATAGATGTAGGTTAAAGTCTTGAATAGACTTGCGAAAAAGTGAAGTTCATAAACTACAGGGTATGAAAATAAATGAATATAGTTATTTCTGAAAGTTGTGGGACAAACTGTTCGCATAAACCTAAAGTTTACTGTTATATGATATGGGGGAAGACTTGGTGTGACTCAGCCCCAAGTTGTTATACTTACACTAATCTTAAAATCTGCATGTTTTAAAAATACAAATTTTTTCAAAGGATAACCTTTTAGAAAATCGAAAGTTACTCCAGAGATTCGAGATTCAATTAATCGGGGTTTACTTTTGTTTAGTAGATACGTTACCGCTAAAGTGCAGTAATCAGTTATTCCGCAGATTTTTTAGGTAGTGTGCAGATTAACTAGGATGATCCGTTAAAGTGCCGAAACTTGTTTCATTTCTCATATTACCTAGGTAATCTGCAAATGACCTAGATAATCTGCACATTACATTCTTGACACTCGTTAAAGTGAAAATAAGATATTTGCTGGAACAACAGCAACGTTTCTGTATGCTTAAATTAACACAATGCTATTTATTTATTTTTCGATATCTAAAGAATCAAGTTAATATTCACAAACAATCAACAAATTAGTTTATAGAATCAATCATCAATCAATTAAAAACTATAACAGAAAAAAATCAAACGGTTTAAAATATTATTACAATTAAGGAAATAATAACACAATGTTAATAATAACATAATTGCGGACACTTTGGCCAAGGCTGGTGCTTGTGAGGCCTCTGTGCCGTCAGCACCCCTCACCTTTTTGGAGATCTTCTCAAAAATAAAACACGAGAATAAGACCACTTTGAATGTCTTTCAACGCGTTTCTTCCGGAGTAAAGAAGAAACACCCGAATCTGGACTTTTTCTACCCACGTGACCTTTTATATTTTCGCAAGAGATTGTGACGTCACGTGAACTTTCTCTTTCAAAAAAACAAGAACAGATTGCATCTTCTGCCCTTTGCGTTAAAAAAAAAGAAACAGATTACATTTCCTGTCCCACTCCATTTCCGCGAATGAGAGCAAGAAATAAAAAACATATTGACGGATTTTTTTTTGTAAAATCGGAATCGCTAAAGATAGATTAAAAATTTCAACGGATTTGAAATCTGCGGAAAATTTTACACCACAGATTACTACTTTACACCACGGGCACTGGCAACGCCGAACTAGCCACGCAGTGGCTAGTCATTTATACTTATCAAGTTGCTAAGTTTTTTGCACTTATGCTTTTTCGTGACAAAAACAAATGAAGTGTGGTACCCCGGTTTCGAAAGGCAAGACTTATTCTACGTCAAAAATATTACTTTTTGTGTTGCTACTCTCTCTTCCACAATTATAAATGTAACAAATAAACTAAGATACAATTTGCAGTGGCTCGGACATAGATCAATATTTCTAAGAATGGGGTAGCGGATTATGAAATGAGAAACTGGCTTATTTTTTTGTGTTGAGTGCAAAGGATGGAAATTATAAATAACATTTCTTTTACGCTTTCATCTTGTTCATCATTGCTTTTTTAGTTCAATATAGAATCATACTCGTAAAGTACATTTAAGATCGATCACTTAACAAATAGAATTAAGCTTGTATGCGATTGCTTTAATCCAGCCATATTTTTTCTCAACTGATTTGCTGTTAAACGTTTATTGATTATCCTTCTACACATTAATAAAAGCTAACACTGGATATAACAGAATATATAAAAGAACACTGATTCTTAAGTGAGACTAAAAAGGTATTACCACATTAATAAGGCGTTGATATCTTCGTGCAATGGCATTACAAACGGATTATCCCGTAACCATGTTTCAAAGAGAAGGGAAAGATAATCCGCTTTGGGCAACAGTTGAAGGAAGAGAATGTTCAAAAATTTCAAAATGGACACCCTGGTGCCGAAAATATAGATTATGGACAATATTCTTTTAGCTTTTTTCAAAGTTCCGAATAAATTTTTTTGAATGGGTTTTAGCTACTTCAATTCTTCTTTATTTCAATTACGGTTCTGGATTGTTAACTTGAGAATTGTGGACCCAATCATTTTTTTTAAAATTCAAGTTCAAAAAAATATTTTCTATTGTCAAAGCTGGTAATCTTTTTGTCCTCGTTAAGTCGAATGGCGAGGTCATTTTCAAATTTTTGTTGCCATTTCCTGTTTATTGGAAACTATTGTTCCATCGCCAAACGATAAATTGTGGGAAAGTTAGTTTTTCGATGGCTGTCCTGCAAAAAGCGATTATTCAAAGTTGAGTTTATTTATTCCTCTCTTAAAATAGCGAAAGGGTACAAATGTAGGACATCGTGCATTAAGAGGTGAAAAAGCGAGGGAGAAATGAGGCAACCGAACACTGAACCAGAAATAATTCGCGATGGGGAAAGATAGACAGAAAAACAAAACGCGTTTTTATTCGTGCGAGTGATTTTGTCCCTCGAATGTTGCGTTCAACATGTTAATGTTGGTGGTTGTTATTACAATCTTGGAGAAATAGAAGTACCAAAAAAAAAAAATTCCCCCGCGGCGCGGTGTAGAGGTAGAGGCGTGCCTTCGCGGCAAAATAAATGTCTGGCGCGCGTCTTCAAAAGCCGGGGTGATAAAGACAACGATATAAAGATCGATATTTTGTGCCACTTCTGGCTTTGCTTTTAACTGTGAATCGCAGATTACCGGAGAATATTTTAAAAAACGCGTCTCTTGCGCGCATGGAAGGAGATCGATAGAAAAAACGTGGGAGGAAAGGGGAAGGGGTCGAGAGGGATGGGCCAGGCGAAGTCGTTTGCGTCTGGGACGGACGGGGGGATAGTCAAGAAACGAGTATTTTCCTGTCTCGATGTTTTTTAATTGGCGACGCTGTGTCTTGTGTGTTCCGCAGCGGAGTGTGAATTTTTAGAACGCGTGTGCTTTGCAAGTAGCAGGTCATTCGATCACGTGACCAGCTCGCTCTACCTTGGTCAGATCATGTGACCGTGCATTTAAAAATCGGATAACAAAGATCAATAGCCCAGAGTTCTTTGTTTCTTCTTCCCTTCGCGCCAGAGATGCGACGGGGGAGGGGAAAGAAAAAATTCAAGGGGGAAAACGAACCCAGATCGCGCAAGATGGCTGCCCGAGAATTCTACTTGTCGCATTTTCATTTACTGGTCTCGTGCTGGCGTAATATTCCTCCTTGGGTTTTTATTTCAGTTTCCGTTTTTCTCATTTTTCCTCCCCATAAGCCATCGCTGTTGTAAAGGTGATTTTGCTTTTTTTTTTTAAAGCTCGTTCTTTAACTCGTTGGAGATTACGACACATTGTCTTTTCGCTCGTACATGTTTCCTTACGAATATCATTTGATCGTTACGCTTATGTGAGGCGGCAGTTTCGTCATCCGAAATCTTCGTGCTGGGTTTTTGTTTCACCCATTTGGCAATACCGTTTCGTGAATCAATTCAAGAATTCGACTGTTTATGCAAGTCAATTCGTATCTTGAAGTATGCTGTCTTTGGTGTAGTTTTTCAAACTGCGCTATTATTTCACGTTGCTGTAAGCGTTTGTTTTTATTTCAACAGAATTTTTTTTTATTGCTTAGTTCTCGTATTTTCAATTCTGACTAATATTGCAATTAGATTTGGATCAACACATTGCGTTTTGCATTGTGATTCATCGAAGGATATCGGCCATTTCTAAAACATAATAAAGAAGGGACACGTTATTGTGGTACCCAAAATAACTTTACGAACGTGAATTGAAGCGAATTGTAAGTTTCGGATCTTCTCGTTTCGTTGTCACTTGGTAGTAGCTTAATTCAGAATTCTTTTTTGCTGTCAATGTAGCTTTGACATTTCTGAATCAAGCTGCTCACAAAAAAGAACAATAGACACTGAAAGAGTATTCCAACTGAATAAATCTTTTCTCTACATACTTTTAAGAAAAATAGGTAGAAACAAAAAAAAAATTCAGTTGTAGCATTGGCTCTCTGATAATCATTCTGTATTCAAAACTCAAACACACATTTTTTCCCCAGCATAATTTTTAACCAAGAATGTTTATGATTGACTTTTATTTTGGTATAATTTTTTAATGAACTCAACTGAGATACTGCAAAATATTGATGCACCTTATGTTTTGTTTCTTTTTTGCAGACCTTGTAAACATTTTGGATTCTTTAAATTATATTTGTTGCGGAATTTTTTTGCAACATATTTTGCAGTGTACCTATTTTTCTTCTTAAAGCAGTTACAAAGGGTTTCGGTTCTTGAAGCAAATCGAATAACAAAAAATGTCTATGAAAGTTTGGCTATTGGTTTTAAAATTAGTACCATCAATTGAAAAATATATTTTATTCTCCAACATTGTTATTGATTTCTTTTTATATCTCAAGTTTTATCAATACAGTTCAGTATTGTCTTATTGGGCTATTTATTGACTGGAGAGCCAGCCATTTGTTTAGAACAAATTAGCAAAAATCAAACCTTTTGATAAAATTCAGTAAATAGCCAAATATTTCTTCAGAAGGTGCCAAGAACCTAGAAAATTACGATTTAGAATCAACACTTGTCTAAAAAGCACTTTGCAACAAGGACTCGCAGGGGGAGGACCATTTGACTAGAGCCTTGGTTCTAAAAGTCTTATTTCCGATGTTAACTCTTTTATTTGGATAGCTTCTAGTTCTTATTTATAAATTACTATGTGTCCCTGAAAATGGAAGATGCTTGTGCCTCTTTTGACCTCAGAGTATGAATCTAAAGTATGCATAAAGGAAATTCCTAAAGTATGCATAAAGGAAATTCCTAAAGTATGCATAAAGGAAATCCTAATAAACAGAAATTAGATTATACTGTATTACAACAGGGAAGATACCATAACCCTAACAATTTGTATGCAGTGGAGGTTTGATTACTGTATTTTACCATGGGTCTTTCACCCATCTGTAAAACTTGCCTTATGTACATGTCAATTATGTGATACCATCTGTGTAGTGTTTGGCTCAGCTTGGCCAAATATGGCCCATGCACCAGAAGCTAAAAATTAATCAACACTGACATATCAGGTTTATACTATACCAAGTCCATATTTCAAGCAAATAATATTGGAATATTAAAGATTTCATGACTGGGGCTTGGCAATTTAGACATATCAGGAATAGGAGAAGGCTTATTGTGTACTAGAACGTTGTCTTTAAATTTGCCATGTATATGTGTATTTGGTTGTCAGTCTAGGCTAAGTAGGATAGATCAAAATTTAGATCATTTTTCTTTATTTCAAAAAATTGCAGAAAAGGAAAGATTGACAATTTCTGTAATCAATTTATCAAAAAGTTAAGAATCTTTTAAAATTTGATAAATTCAACATCAAATGCTTACAAATAAATGTAATTGGCAAATGGTGTACTCCTTATAATTTTATGTAAAAAGGTACATTTGGTACAAAGGAAGGTCACAATAACATTAGTTTCTGGATGAGGATTTTGGTTTTAATGGCAAAGGTTGGTGTTACTTGAACTTATGCTAAATTTTCAACTTTTAAAAAATTGCAATTGAAATGGGTTTTGGAAGTTTTAGTATTACAATATATTTTATAAAAAGGCTAAAAGTTTTTATTCGGCATTCTAGCAAAAAAATTCCATCTGTGTAGGTGCCACAAATAGCATCATAAAAGCAATGGGAAAGTTACAAATTCCTTGTTTTGAAAAAAAGTGTAATGCTTCAACAGATACGTCTTACTTAGAATAAACAACAACATTTTTCTGCTTTTGCACTGTTTCTCAAGTTTATTAATTGGGTTAATGTCTGTCAGCAGTTCCAGTGCATTTTCAATCAACTCATTCCAAATTTTAAATAAATTTTTTCTACTATATTTTAAATGGTAGCCTATTCTATTATTATTTATTACCTATTTTTAGTTCGCATCTTATTTGTATATAAAATTACATTGGTTATTTCGATAATAGGTTTTCATCTAGTAGTCATTTCTAATTTCATTGTATTGATTTGCTTGTCAAATATTTGAATTATAATTTTTGTTACAGGTAGCAAGAATGCCTAAAGAATGGACTGGCCCTTCAGAATATTTTGCTGCAGGATTATACGGAAATCAAAACAGGTAATTTATAAAATTTAATTAAAAAGTTGAAATAGTGCAGTTAATTTGTAAAAATACTACTTTTTAGTGTGAATTTTTCATTTTTATAAGTTGCTGACCACTATGAAGTTTAAAACTACTCGTTAAAACGCATTTCATTCAGTTATTTAAAATTTAGTTATTAAGTTGATTTGATAATAAGGAACTTCATTTCTCCAACAATAGTTTTCTTTTATTTATAAGATGCTCTAATGTATCTTAATTGCAAGTTATTGTTTGACAATTTTCTATTCTCTAGCAATGTTAAAAATAATATTGTTGCTTGAACTCACAGTTAATTTTTGCCAGCCAAACTTGTTTTTCAGAAAAGGTTGTAAGTGGTTTGATCATTACTATCTTCTATTGATCCAACTGGGCAATGAAACAAGCCTTATAATCCTCAAAAATTTCCAATTTGTAATACTGTTTACATAATTGCAAGAACCGGCATAGAATATTGCTACAATTTGCTTAGCTCAGGTTACAACTATTGTACAATAGTCTTCCAAAATGTCATTCTATCTGATTTATGCAATTATATTGTCATGTAGAAGTAAGAATGTAAAAGAAAGTTTATTTGGAGAAATGAGAAACACAGCCAAAGTATGATAGAAGTGGAATCAGAATCAATTAGAGCATCTGTAGCTTTGGAAAATTCCCTCCCAGGATGAGTGACAACACTGAGAAAATACCAAGAGTTCAAATGGTTGCATCATTCCATTTTAAGTCCACCACCCTCAGTACAAATCGTTCTAGGGCTTCAAGAAGTTTTCTGCTGGCAGTTCAGGGGAGAGAATTTCGTTCATTAAGCATTAGTGTTTACAGCTGATAACATAAATGTCCATACACCACAGAATAGAAAGCTCCTGTATGTATCCCTTCAGCTCCCTTGTTTTCGTTAATAGTGACGTGCACATATTTTTTGATTAACTTACCATCTATATATGTTGAAGGATTTTCTTAAGTTGTGGCCTTGCCTCCTATACCTCCTATGTAAAGTTTAGTTTCCTTTTTTTTTGGGGGGGGGGATCAATTAAATGATTTTTGGTATACTACATTGCATTTAGAATATGGAGAAATACTTCTGTAATGTGGGCTATTGCCACATCTTGTCCCTAAACAGAATCAAGAGTCATGGGGTTTAAATTGATCTGTTTCTCGTCTTGATCACACCTCTCCCTCTCCAAAGACCTGTCATCGACCACAGCAATATTTCATAATGTGCGCCGCACATCCAAAATTCAGATTTGCAGATGTACGTCAAAGGTATCTTTTGAAATTTGAAACTATGTAGCTGGAGCTTGGGTCGACCACAATTCTGCCCACCTCATCATTGAGTCCTGTAAGATGTTGCATTAGTGTCTTTTCATGTTAAAGGGGCTAATCTATTACGTACTCGAATTATCGATTCCAAGCTTCTAATTCCTCTTGTCTGCTTGACGCTATTTGAGGTACAATTTGTTTGAATTTCCTCTCTCAGTTCTTTGAATCATGGAGAACAAACCTTCTTTCATAGAAGAAATGGGGTTACATTATGTATTCTTTAAACTGGCGTGATTACATGTTGTACCTTCATCTCTATATGACAGCAGTTGGAAATGAATTGTTCCACAGTAATTGCTTCATTATTGGTATACACTGGTGAAATAAATTAAGAGAATTTGTTATATTTGTTAACATATTTTATTGAATTTCATGAAAAGAACTGAACTGAATGTAAAACCACTGCTTCTAGACAAAAATGCAAATCTTGTACGTTAAATATGTAAGCGTACACATGTGTGTAGACAGAGCCAGTAGAGAAACAGACTTTATAAGCACACATAAGTCAAGACGCATTTTGTTCGCTAGCACACCTCGGCAAATTTCTTGGTGTTATTTTGCATCAATCAGTTAATTTCAAATTATAACAGTAAAAATGAGTAACCACCAACGTTTAGATGATGGAATGAGGTGGCGAATTGTTGGGAGGCTAGAAGCAGGCCAATCTCAAGTCCCAATTTGTAGAGTTCAATTTAACGCCCAGCGTTGTGTTTAACTTATGGAGACAATTCCAGGATACCGGATCCATCGAGAGAAGGCCTGGGCAAGGTCGTCCAAGAGCCACGACGGCCAGAGAAAAACGCCATTTGTAGATTATAGCGAGGCGTAACAGGAGTGCTACAGCTTTTCAGCGCTCTCGTGACTTGTGTGCAGCCTCAGGAACCCATGTATCAAGGGTGACTGTTTCCAAAAGACTTCATGAGAGAGGGTTGTTTGCAAGAAGACCTGCTGTTTGCGTCCCGCTCACTTCTACGAAGAGGAGAATCCGTTTATCATGGTGCAGAGAGCATAGAGATTGGAGTATGGATCAATGGGTGATTCTTCTCTTCACTGATGAGTCCCGGTTCAGCCTAAACACCGATTCTCGACGTACATTCATATGGAGAGAACCAGGGACCCTCTACCTACCCTCCAATGTCCGCGAAATCGACCATTATGGAGGAGGAGGTTAATAGTCTGGGCAGGCATCATGTTGGATGGCCGTACACATCTCCATGTCTTTGAAAGAGGCAGTGTGACTGGTGTGAGGAATAGGGATGAGGTCTTGGAGCCCAATGTTTGCCTTTTCAGGTGTGCAGTTGGCCCCAAGTTCATTTTAATGGACGATAACGCGAGGCCACATAGAGCTCTTCTGGTTGACGAATTTCTAGAGAGTGAGGATATTCGCCAGATGGATTGGCCAGCTAGAAATCTCCAGACCTTAACCCTATAGAGCATGTCTGGGACGCTCTGGGGAGGGCAATTGCAACTCGCAACCCCCCTCCGAGAACCATCCAGGGAATGAAAACAGCGGTTCTGAACGCGTGGGACCAATTGGCACAGGAAATGATAAACTGCCTTATTTCAAGTATTAAATCACGCTGCAAGACCTGTATATCTGTAAGAGTTGACCATACCCCCTATTAACCCATTTTTTTGTTTATTCTGCAACCGCTGTTTCATACCTTCCGACTCCAACAAGTGTTACGCACGATCATGCGTGTGTATTATAATTATTCAATGGTTTGTTTTGTATTGTATCAATGTATGTACATATCAAATTTCATTAAAATCGGTACAGTAGTTCTAGAGATAATTGACCAAGTCTGGAAATTCTCTTAATTTCTTACACCAGTGTAATATACTTGATACAAATCATCTGTAGTTCTATCATCAGGTGATGAATGTTCTGTTTGTCTGCCATAGGTTGAGTTAAATTGCCAGCATAGTAATAAACACCTTGAATATACGATTCTCACCTGGATATTACGCTCCTATTAGTAACTGCTCTTCAGCTCGGTATTTAACCCTCCTGTTAGTTGTCTCGACGATGATAAAAACCTCAATATCTTGATGACAAGATATGTCGTCATTAATAAAATTGGTCAGATATCAATGAAGGAGATGTGTGTGTCTCATCTTAACCACTTGGAGGATTAAGATCTTCTGGTCTGAATATTTCTTCGAAATTTTGCTGGAAAACTGTTTAGTTAGTGAATAATTCCTTATTGTTTTCAAATCACTGTCTAGCAGTGTCCATTTAAAAGAAAAGGACATTCACTAAATGTATTGAATTGTTCCATCATTTGTAATTCAAAATTCGCATATTCCTTTTCACTTTTGATAATAATCTTGAGCACTCACACCAGAAAACATACAAAGATCTCAATTCAATTGGTACATAAAGTACAAAAGTGGAACTGTATTAGTAGCTGAAGACACAGGTCCAGTAGAGAATGACAATTCATCTTCTTTGAGTTATCTCGGATTTGGTGGAAAAATTCTGACAATAATTTGAAATCAGCACTAAGTTCTTGGAAGTCTTATTGCCTTTCCTGTGATTCTTAATTACCAGGCAACTCCACCAAATTGCCATGTAGAAATAAATTTTTGTTCTTTCTAATTTCAATTTTTTTTTAACTAACAATATTCTTTTGGCATCCTATTCTTGTAGCTTTCATTTAACAGAGGTTTCTTATTTAGATATCCTGATTGTTTCTGAATTCAATGAGTATTATGTAACAGTTCTTGCAGACAAGATCTTTTTAAAAACCTTTTAGTCAATTAAAAAATTTCATTTGTCAAATTATTCATTTAAATTTTTAGGTTCTTTCAAAAATCATCTGAATTCTATGTTAATAAAATGATTGATGAGATTCAAATGTTTTCTCCCTTTTTGCCTTCTATTTAATCCTAAATTTTCAAGTAACACTCCGTATTTGCTAACCATTTCGTACAAAAAGTAATCCATTTTCACTTTCTTTTACTCTGCTATATCCTTTCAGATAAGCATTACGTACATTCAAACATATTTTACTCTCGTAAAGTAAGAGTGAATATTCTTATGGCATGCAAAATGCAAATTTTTATGCATGTAATGATATTTAACTTTGGCACAAGCATTTTATTTATTTTTTGTTCATGTAACTTTCAGGAAAGCTATTTTTCGGTCTGTCCTCACACCAGAGGGACATTCTCGTGGCTTTAATGCTATGGAATTTGAAGAAGCTGCTGCAGATTTATCTTTAAAGTAATTTCCCTTTTTTAAAGCTTATTTTTTCTCTTGATTTTAAGCATTTCAACACCAGGGGCCCCCAAAAATTTATGTGATTGAATTGATTTAAAAACTGGGATAAAAAGTATCAAACACACACCTCAATTTGGAAAATTTGTTTTAACTTTCATTTTGAAATGACAGTTTGTTCAAATCAGTAACTTCAGATGTTTTCGAAATGACCAATTATTTTGCAAATTTTGGATGTAATTTCTTTCTTTTCATTTATTTTCAGTCTTTGCATTGATTTTTCATGTAAATTCAGGTTTGGGCAGAAAAATTTACAGGCGGGTACTGTTGAACCTCTATTTAACGAGGTTGTATGGTCACACCAAGAAAGCTTTTAAAGTGGAAAATTCTTTAGAAAAGTATTAAATTACTGTTTTGACAAACTGTAAGAGACTGAAATAACATATCTAGTATCCAGGAAAAATGTTATTTGGATTTTTTTTATTTGTATAGCAAATTTATAACCTAGTTAAAAACTATCGCTACTATTTCTTGCAAAGGCCTGGTAAGTTCAATTTCATTTGCATCATCTACTGTTGTATATTTTCAATTTATCACCATGATCCTAAATGGACAAATATCTTACCTGCATTTGTAATCCCAATTCTTAAGTACCTACAAAATGGTGATTGTCAGCTATATAAATTCGTTGTATGGAATTGTATGTGATCAATTTTAACAATTAACTTAAAATGTTTTTATGAAAGAAAAGCTTGTTTTATCCAAATATTTTAAGTGAATTCTGTTGGGAAAAAAATCAGAAGAAAAACTTTGTTGTTAGAGATTGGAGATATATTTGTTATGGAATCCACAAAAGTTCTTGTTAAATAGAGGTTCAGCTGTAATTAGTATGGGCATTCCTAGTGTCATAGTTTTGATTATTAGGCACAATTCACGTTATGTATTTCATAAAATGTTGGATTTAACATTATGAAACCAGATTCATTCATTTCCTTTATATGTATTATTTCTTTATAATTTTAAAATATAAATACAAAATGTAATTTTTGTTCAGACAGCATCATGCAATAATGCAGTCTCATTTTTGATGACAAATGGAATTTACTTGAAATTTTCCCCAAAGTTTTCCTTGAAATTTTATCTCCTTGCGAACTATTATTTTGTATCCTCCCAGCTCCACCTTCTATTCCTCTGTATGCTGCATGAACAATCAATTTTACATTACTTTCTCCATACTGCTTTATTGTCGACAATTTAGACTTGAAGGTATTCGTGGAATAAATAATAAAAAAATACCTACAATCAATTGACAGTAAAGCATATACTAATCGATAGCAGAACATCTGTTTCAGGATTGTAAACTGAGTGTATAGAACACAATATTGATTAGATATATTCAGTGATTTAGAAGCAAATTAATGTGCCTCAAACATTCATAAGATCTTAGACTTAGTTTTAAGCATCCAAGGCTGAAATGTCAATATTTAAAGAGTTTCGCTGAGCAATAGTTTAATTGTTAATAATAAATGACTATAGTTGTAAGGAATTTTTGAAACTGACAAAAGTTAATTTCTTTAGCATCAGTGGACAAATACAATACTAATAGGACTAGAAGCATTCTAACTTCTATTCTATACTGTGACCTGTATATTATATACTATATTAATTGTTTTGTTTATAGCCCAATTCTATGAAAATTTGTTGTAGTAATGCTAAAAATACAATTAAATCTTCCTTAAATTTATGACTGAAAGTTGGTCGTCCTACTGAAGTTGCTCTGATGAACACTCACATTTGAAGAAATAGTTCTGTTGTATAAATTGGTGACTCAGTCAAAATACATTAAAACTCTAAAATGTCTATTAAAAGGAAAGCCTAAATTTAATGTTGCATCTAGATAAATATCTATTGATCATAATCTTTTAATATTTTATTGTAACAGGAAAATTTTTAATTTACAATTGCAGAGTTACTTGTTTGTAACCAATTAACTGTCTTATCTCCAAATGCCAATGCTTCTTGTTCCATGTTGCTTGAAAAAAATGCTTTTTTTAAACAAACAGGCTTAATTATGTGAAATGAGGTTGATTTACTGTAGAAACCTTGCAATGTTTTGTAGGCAGTCTAGTTTAACTATCATGCATTCTTCTGTAATGAGAAAAGTTAACACAACTAACTTACTCAGCTGTTCTTTTTGTCTAAACAAACATCAGTCACCTCAAATGGGGGTTCTATTGGATAAATTGGATCTCTTTTTGTTTTATATCTTCTGGTTGCAAAACAAAAGACTGTCAAATGTAATTAATATATATATTTTTTAAAACAAAATTTACCTCTTGACTAAACAGATTAACAATGATCTCATTACAGGGATAGGGTTTTAGATCAGCTAGTGTACTTTCCCTTTAAATTTCAAAACAAACTGCATTCTCAATGTTTACAATATAAAAATGAAACATTTCTACTCTTCAGAACCCAATCAGAGCTGGTTTTTTTCTTCTTATTTTCATTTTCTGAAATAAATGAGAAAAAAAGTCTTATTGATGGCTTTCATTAGATTTCTGCTTTTAGTAGAAGACTAAAAATATCTGTGAAAATAAAATATCTGTAAAAATTAATAATTCGAAATCACTTGGAGTAAACTGAATTGTTTATTTGTGTGCACTTAACGCTATTTTACTTTTAAAATACTGCCAAACCAATGGCATGAACTAGCACTGCAGCCAATTGAAACTGATGCAAAGCATTGTTACATTTATGAAGATATGGTACAATTATGGTTAATTTGGAACTTTTTACTTGATAAAAATTATTTTTAAAGGAAGGATGAGCTTTGAACGATTATTCTGTCGGAATTGGTATAGCAGATAAGAATGTAGAAACAAATTGTTTAGAGTTTGTTTTAAAATGGAATAGTAAAATTACCTATGTATATTTCACCTTTATGCTATTATAAACTCTAAAAAAAAGTCATACAAATATTTTTGTTCCATTTTTGTATATTTGATGACTTTCCTTTTTTAAACTGAGCCCTCAGGAGCACATCTCTTGAAGGTGTGCACAGGCTTCACAGACCTGAGGTACCTAGTGATCTTTTCTTTTCACGTGGTGTTAATGTCTTATTTAAGCATGGGTCTTGTTCCATGGATACACCCAAGCATCTTTTCTGCTTAAATCCCACTACTCTATTCACCAACACTTCATTTCCCCATGCACAGTATTTTATTCGATGTTTGTATATTGCCCAGTTTGGCCAAATATGGCCATAGTACCATAAAACCTAAAAAGAACCAACATTTTAACTTGTACTTGCACGACACTTTCAAAACACTTAATTTTATGATGAATAAAAGAAAGACTTGGAAGCATGAAGTGAATACTTAGCTTTTTGAAGGAAATTTATTATCCACTTCTGTTTAAGAATAAATGGATGCATTTAAAATTTAAATTTCTAGGCAGCTTTCTTTTTACAATATTCATACAGTTTATAATGGATACTTAATATGAAACAAAAATAAAGCTTAATCATGTTTTAGAGTGCTATATTGTCAGCAACTAAACTCAGTTTATATAGAATATTAAAAATAAAAATGAATACACTCACCCACACTGAGATATGGACATGGGCATTGTTTGCCTGTTCAGGACAAAATATTTGTATCCTTATTTTTAGCATCTAATTAACATATCTGCCAATACTTACAGTAAACCACTTTTCCTGTCATCTAAGCAGGAACAATCTTCCATATTTTTCTTTTCAATTCGGAATACTTCAATTTTTTTTTACCTTGGAAGCTGGTAGGTGTGGTTAGATGAAAAGGGTTCTATTTTGGTTTGAGAAGATGGGATCGCTGTGAAATAACAATATGCATCCCAAATTCCCATGGTTTCACTTGCAGAAATGTATTTTCGCTATTCCTTTTGCTCAACTTTATAAATGCAATGATTTAATTCTTTGAATTAAAAGAAAAGGACTACACATTATAATTCAATTAAACTCCCAGGTCCACTTTACCTTCTGTTCTACCATTGTACCAGACTGAAGGTAAGTGGCCCATCCCCCATGTGGGCCCTGATTATATCTTGACATGTAAAGCTTGATTTGGGTGTCATACATTTCAAACGCCTGTGCTTGAAATCTGTTTTTTACTTGCTATTCTCTGATATTTCAGTTAATGATTTCTTTCTGCTTTTACAGGAAGATTAAACCCAATAGTTATGAGAGTAGAGACAAGGCCTTTGAAAGCAGAGAAAAAACATACCCAACTTCATACGGCCTAGATGAAACAATGGATCTGAGTACCAAGTGGCGTGCTCCTCCAGCTTCTGAGCGGAAATCCATCAGCTCCATAAGCTCAAGCCTAGCTCAACCAGCCTCATCCTTGAATGCTTTGGAGTCTACCTCCATCGAAAGGACTTTGGAAAAAAAGAGGAGCAAGTCATCGCACCATGTGCGGATGCTCCCACGAAAGAGACTGCACATTGCATCGGAAACCCACCATAACAGTGCCAGCAGCTGCTCGTCTCCCGATGTCATAGTGCTGTCAGACGAGGACAGGCCTCGACTCAACGGCCACGTGAATGGCTACGAGAGTGACCCAAGAAACTCGGACTCTGAACCGATGGAGATGCCTCCTTTGCCACCTGAAGAGAAAAAGTGGGACCCCGAGGAGCTGAAGGAGAAGCATAGAATCCTACATGAACTCAGAGACGAGTTGAGAAGCGAGGAGATGAAGCTTGTTCTCTTAAAGAAGCTACACCAAAGTCAGATGATTAAGGAGAACTTTTTGAATCAAGCAGCTGCAGCTGTTGCAGGTAAAATGGTTCCTACTGCGAATAGAGGTGCCTCGAATGCTGCCCCGCCACCCCTAGTACGAAGTGGCCAACCACAACAACCTCAAAATAAATTGCTGAGCCAACAGTTGTCACATCAATCCTCAATGATGAATTCACCACTGGTAGGTTACTTTCCACATCCAAATTGTTTTGGTTAATTGACGTGAGACTGCATGTTCTCGCAGGCCTTGATCCTCCAAGTGGTTAGGACGAGATATCTCGTCCGTCAAGATTCGACCAAATTTGCTAATGACGAGATATCTCCACATCGAGATACTGCTTATTTTTGAATGGTAACGAGATCAAGATTTGGTCAGTTTTCTGCTAATGACAGTTTGTCTCGTACATTGAACTCTGATCCATTTTGATGGCAAGAGATCAAAATGTTACCCAGATAATTTCCAGGAGGGTTTATAAAGCCTTAAGGCTTGATTTTTTATTTTGGATTTTAGGGAGTTTTTTAAGCCTTAATATTTGCTTTTAAGGAAATATAAAAGAATGCTGTATATTTTATTTTGTCCGAGTTAAGACCATATTGATTGATGTTCAAGGACATAATGTTTATAGGTTAGCTAAGTGTTGAGGTATTCAAAACTGGGTCCGTGAGACCCAAACCTAGCACTTGTAAAAGTTTTTTGACCTGTGCACTTGTGGCTATTCTATTGTCATCTACGACTACCTACCTACTAAAAATCCTGTATGAAAGGTAAAGCTAGCAGTACAAAAATGTGATTGCTTTGTTTTCAAAAGTTACATGAAGGTTCATTTGTCAATTACTTTAAAATGCTTTCATAAAGTTAAATTTGTATTGTTGCTAAATTAAATTCCCAGGGCTGCCACATGTGAATTTTTGCAAGTATTTTCCACTCTTGGCGATCTTTTAAAGCAGAATCATTTCAAAAGCCATTTTCTTAATTTTGGCGACTTGTTTTGAAAATTCACCAAAGGTTCGACACAAATTTAGTCCTTTTTTGCATTAAACCTTTAAAAATCTGAACTTTTATTTTAGAAAATTGTTTTTAAAGGGATACTAAATTCGAAGTTTAGTGCCAAGTCGTAGCAACCATGAAAAACCGTTTGAATCTGGTAACTAGACTGTCATAAAAAACCTTAACATAAGCAATTTCTTGTCTAGATCTCCCAATGTCTGTGTTCCATACTTCATTATCATATTTTATGTTATAGCCAATTTTGTATCTGGGCAACTGAAATTACTGCAAAAAAGGGTTTCAGAGATATTTCTCACTAGCCACAAAAGCAAATCTTTTTTAAGTGCCCTAAGCCTGGATATTTGATAAAAAGTCTTTTAAGCTTCAAGAAGCCTGTTTTTACAAGACTAGGGGCTCTGCCCCCTGCTTGCCAACCCCCAGGGATTGCTGCACAATCCCATTTGATTTTCTTTGACTCTGAAAAAGGAGTGTTGGTTTGCAATCTCCTGTGTCAGCAAAACTATCTTAGTATTTTGTTTTGTCCTGATTTGACTTTCCGGTCCATGATGTCACAGCAAGGAGTTTTGCCCCTGTTCGCCAACCCCCGGTGATTGCTACGTAGTCCTATTTGGTTTGCTTTGCCAACCAAGACATCTTTCACCAAGTGTTTCCCCTTTTTTTTTTTACTTAAACACTTAATGCACCCTTTACCTAATAGCAGCAACAGTAAAAAGCCTTCTCCATCTTGTTCCCTGTACAATTTTGTATAAACCATGTTAATCTCGTAATTTTCTGATCTGTATTTAATCGGCAAACTGTCTGAGAATCAAGCGAAAAAATGAGCATGACGTCACAGCGAGTAACAACAGCCAAATAAAAAACATTGTTGCTATGGTAATTGTAGCTACGATCAATTTTATATCTGGCAAACCTATTTGTCAGAAAATGTAACCTTCATTTCCGTGAAGAAGAATGAACACTATCGCTCTGCAATCTAAAAAATACGAAATTTATACGACCAACTTTTGATTGCTTTTTACAAGAAATACTCCATATTTTTTCACCTGCATTTAAAATCAAGGTCAATGATACTCATCCATGGTCAAGTGTCAAAAAGTTGAGGGCATAATTTTTAGATTAGCTACAAATTGATGTTTTTGAAACTGGATCCATGATACCCAATTTTGGCATGCATGATATGTAGCCTTAAAAGGGCCTTAACTTTTGTTTTGCTTGACAAGTGCGAACGCTGTATAGTAATTTCAATAACAACTTAAAATTTATACATCTTTTACTAAATTATGTGTACTGATTATTTTTGCAACTCATTAGCTCAAGATCTTCATTGTTGTAAGTTAAATTGAAAATTTTGCAGGGCTCTTAAGTTTTAACTTGATTTTGGAGTCATTAAGGATAGATATAAGAACTTTTAGATGACTTATATGTGTCCTATGCACATTGTGAACTTGACATTCTGTGTACTTCTGAATATGCTTTGTATCTCTAATCTCTTAACATAAATTTCAACAGTTGTGCAATCAAAATACACATGGTGGTCCACCTCCTCTTATTGGACAGCGAGGTAGCAATACTACAAGCACTTCATCTGTATCCTCTAACTTGATGAGTGGTATGATGAGGCCCAGTCATAACTCAACCTCTAGGACTCCAGTCACGACACCACCCAATATGGTCATGGGCTACAATCTGCACAATTTACAACAATCAGTTCAAAGTAATCAACACCAGATCTCCATGACACAGGTTTGCTATATTTTTTCTCATTTTGGGGTTAGCATTTGACATAGCCTTTATTGTCAATGTTAAAAATATCACCAACACCTTACTCCTTTGAATTTGTCTACTATTATAAAAGAAAGTGTTTGTCTGTTTGCTTGTAATGTGCAAGTGCCTGATGAATCTTTGGCACTTACAGTAATGGGGCTGAGCACACTGGTAGTTGGAATTTTTTGCAATGTTTGTACAAAGCCCGAATTCTAAAATTCAATCTAGAACATTTTAAAATTAATTTGATGACATTTTAATTATTATTATTGTTTTCTTTAGAAGGGCAACACCATCAAAGATAGCAGATTCTAAATTTATTTTTTTCTGCTTCCGTTTCATTTTTTGGAGGAACAATTTGTCAGCAGCAGACTGAAAAAACAAACTGAGTTTTTTTAGTGAAAAAAGATAGTTTTAACTGGATTTATGTAGTTCCTTTTTCTATCTCCTAAATTATTAGATACAGTAACAATTTCAAGGGATTTGAAATTTGCATATAATTTCACATTAGATCGATACCTAAAAATATTTTCTTTAAATAAATAATTTTTAAAGTGTAACTTTTATATATTTTTTTCAATATGGAATGCTGCAGCGATGAATGACCTTCGTTTGATTCGAGGTTAATTGATTTTGATATTCTCAGAAACAGATTTGAGTGAAGCAAAAGAAATACAGTTTTGAATGCCGTTCTTCAGTGCTTTTTTCTATCTCAGCAATAGTTAAAGATAGAATGAAAATTTCAACAGATTTGAAATCTGTGGAAAATTTTACACTGGATTGATACCTTATACAATTGATTTTCTTTTAATAAATAATTTTTCAATTAAATATTTATATTTTCACAAGAGATTGTAACATCACACCGATTGGATCTCATTGGCAGCATTTGACAATGATGAGGTTATCACGGCATTACCCGTGATGGCAGTTATCCAATAGACTACGAATTAGCAAACCAACAAGCAAAGCAACCACGGGCAATGCCATGATGGCTGTTATCCAATAGGCTACGAATTGGCCATTTGAATGAATCAAGTGACATGGGTAACCATACTATCCTACTTTGCGTTGTGAGGTATAGTGGAGATGAAGAACTCAAGGAAACAACTTCTTTGTTGCTTTGATTTGCTTGGACGAACCACTAGTTCTTAGATAGTTAATACTCTTGATGAGTTTTTTCAAGCACAGGGCTTAGACTGGAGCAAATGCGTTGGTGTGTGTGTGCTTGCGTATATGGCAAACATATTTAACTGAAAGAACGTACCGTAATATTTCTCTTCAGGGGTGGGTCTTGTATGAATAATTTTATACGAAGATGAAATCGAAGCTGTCAAAAAGAAGCTGTCTCTATGGGATAGTTGCGTATTAAAGAAAGATATAGAAATGTTTCTACTTTTTTGGGATAATTTTTGAATGCTGCTGATATTAACCAGAAAGTCATTTAATATAGTAAGCCAACGAGTGTTACCTAAAAAGTTATAATTATTTCCCTGATAATGAAGATCCACATAAAGGATTAATAATCTCTTTCTGGAAGCTATAAAATTGTGCGCATTTAATCCTTGTGAGAAAGAAAAGCTGATTGAGTTGTCTTCTGCTGTCACTGGTGTCCAGACATAAAATGCAATCATTCTCTCAATTTTCTATAATGAATTTCCATATCTGAGTTCTGTAAAATTTTTGGTCGTTTTTTTTTTTCTAAATTTTTTTTTTGTGTGTGATAATATTTTTTCAGTTACATCAGTAAATCGAGGAATCAATTGGATTATTAATGTATCGCTTTGTCTCTGTAACAATGCTGAAACCTCGTATATCAAATTTGCTTACTAAGATGCAGCACCAGATATTGCACTAACCAAAAATTGTAACCATAAATAAAATTATATCTTCATTGGTTTTTGTTTCCAGTTAAAGTCGGTCTGCGAAATGTTTTTCCTATTTTTGCCTGTCCATGGATGCCAAAAAGTTGAACACTGGTATAGACCACCATGCTCTGGTTTAGAGAATCTAAACCCTACCTTGAAAATTTTTAAAAGGACACTTATTGAAGGTTATACCTTAAAATTTGACTCTCAGAAACTGAAACCTAATTACCTTTCATACAAAAAACTAAACCCAATCTTTAAATTGCTAAGAAAGTACCAGTGATTAAAAAAATTGTTTTGATATTTTACTAAAAACGTATAGATATCTTTCACTTTAAAGCAAAACTGAAAAGATTTTATAAAATTAAAAGAAATGGGTATGAATAGATTTCTGTTTTAGCAACCGAAATAATTTCTGCATAAAAGAAACTGACCAGGCAGATCTAAAAGTGACTGTAAATACATTGTAAATAAGGTCTTAGAAAATTTATTTTAATCTTATTTTTCAACTCTAATTATGACGCTAAAAATATGCCAAGTATGTTGGATTTCTTCCATGTTCTTACCCTTTATATGTGAAATCTTACTTGTTCTTGTTTCATTAACTTTTTGCTTTATATCCAGGCTAATCCTCAGGCATGCCCATCACCATCTTTGCCCATTCAATCTTCTCAATTGGACAGACTTGATAACCAAACTCCAGCTCAGAGGCAGGCAGCTGCCAAATTGGCTCTGCGTAAGCAACTCGAAAAGACTTTGCTGCAGATTCCACCACCAAAACCTCCCCCACCTGAGATGCACTTTGTGCCCAATGCAAACAATCAAGAATTCATCTGTCTCTTAGGACTCGAGAAAGTCGTCGACTTCATAACGGAGGACCCGAATATCAATCGCCCACCTCCAGAACCCTTCGAGTGTGTTCAGTGCGGCACCGACTTCAGCCCCGTGTGGAAGTGGCAGGATGCTGGAAGGTCCCGCATGCACAAGCCGTCTGTCATCTGTGAAACGTGCGTCACCTCCAACATCAAGAAGGCTCTAAAGGCCGAGCACACAAACCGCTTAAAGACTGCCTTTGTGAAGGCCCTGCAGCAGGAACAAGAGATAGAACAACGAATGTCTCAGGCCATGCCAAGCCCTCCTCCTCCGATTGGCATATCTCCTACTCACACTCCCTGCTCTACTCCGACGCCTGCGATTGTGACGTCGAGCGGACCATCGATACCCACGCCACCTGCACCCCACAGCCCAGTGCACGGACACATCTCAAAGATGGGCGGCGGCAGTAGTGCTAGTGCTCAGGCGGTCGCTGCCTTGGCAAACTCTGCGTCTCTCTTGCAGCACTTACCCAAGTTGAGTGCTGCTCACCAGTCCCTGCTCCATGCGCAGGCGCAGCAGTTGCAGCACTTTGCACAGACAATGCCTCAGCCGCAACCAGCCCACATGTACCCTTTCGCACCTCTGTTAGCTGCTCAGGCCTATTCATATCAACTCCTTGGGAAGAACCCCATGACCTCTGCAGATCTGCAGCGGCAGTATTTGCTGGACATGATCCCACCGCGTTCTCTTCCTCAAGGCTCCATCAACTGGAAGACATGATCTTTTTGTACATAGAATGCGAGCAAATTTCTCACCCCAGTTGTCTCTGTAGAGCTGAGTACATCCTTTGCATGGCTTTTTATTTTTCACATGCATATCTTGTACATGTGGGGGGAGGGCAAAATAAATTTCCATTGAATCTCCGGTGACTTCTACGTCAAAAAAAAAACGCCCAGTGTGGCTTGCTGTTTGTAAAGAAAACTAAAACATTCTGCATTTCACTCACTGTCTTCAGTATTTTGTGCATAAGTTGAAAGATTGGATATTTTTTCTGTATTTGACTTGGAATGTAATCGGATGCTATTGCAGAAGCAGCTTTCCTTTCCCCTTTCCACCATGGGTTCATTGATTGCAGTATTCTGGGTTTATTTTAAATCCAAGGCCAAACTTCATTCTCATTCTTTTTATTTAAATAACTTGAATTTATTTCCTTTATCCTTATTTATGTGAAGAAATATCCATTTTTGTGTATAAAGCCATGCTGTTTTGTATTTATTTACAATGCATTTTCCCAATACTTAAGTGTGACGGTTGCTGATAATTTTTATTCTCTTTTTTTATTTTGCGGGAGAATTTAAACCCTTTTCTTTCATCCAGTCAAAATATTTCAACTCCCATCTCTTTCTCAATGAATAGCATAACCATACCTGTCAGCTTTTCTGAAAAATTTTCAAGTGATGTCAATCTTTGTGGAAACATAATCAAGATTGCTAGATTGTCATGAAAACGTTCATTGGCATAACCTTTCCATGAAAAACCTACAAATATACCTCTAAAACACTCAAGAAAAAGTTAAATTACTCATTTTTGCATACATTTGTTGCCATTTTGTTTAAGATACCACCAAATCGGGTTTGCCGAGTTCGAACTGCCAATTAGTATGTAACAGTAGTAGAAAATCTATTTCGCATTGCTTTTGTAAAGCCCAATTTGGCACTTTGAAGTGATTTGTAATAAAGTTATTTTTCATTTTTGACAGTTTTACATTGCTTTTCATGCATAATCTTTCGGGATTTTTTTTCCATGGAGGTTGGAAGGTATGTTGAGGATTTCTATTGCCTATTTTTCACTTTATGGGAGAATTTTAACCTTTTTTCCTATCCAATCAAAACAAGTTGCAACTCCCATCTCAATGAATAGTATAATTAATTGCGTGTTTTTAAACTTCCCTGAAGCATTTCATTCAAATGTGATTCTCTGTGGCTGATGAAATGTTTTTGTGAAGCTACAACAGCAATAGATCTTTTTCAAAAGCACACATGTGAAAAAAAAAAGCTACATTCTTTGAGCTTTGTGTATAAAAATGTTTTGAGTCTCAAAAGGAAAAAGGGTGGGACTGATATTTGTTAAATTTAAACATGCTTTGTTATCTCATGCTCAGGGTGTTATTTATTACAGGATTTTAAAACATCGAATGTTATAGTAGCTGAAAACAATCACTGAGCTTTCATGTGAAGTGTATCGTAGTTTGTATGTTTGCTTTTTTGAAATCGTACAGCTTGATTCGTCAGTAATGAAGCTCCAATTGTGGAACATATTTAAATACGTCATACATAAACAAACCTGAAATAATAGATGTGTACTTCTGATGTATTTGGTGTGAAAAAAGGTGTAATAATCCCATTCTAACCATAACTATAAATGTAAATTTTATCTGATATTTATTTCATACCCAGGTTTAGTTTAATACGGCATACTTATCTTGTTTCAGGAGACCATTAGATGTTAAAGGCATAAGTTTTAATGTAATGGTTCGTTATCTAGAATTTTTTTGTAAAGTTTCCAGTTTGTGCTTTAAGGTGGTTTTTGTTGTGTAGTAGCATGAAAACTCTTCTTTTTAGTAGTGCAAACTAGGTTTTTATTTGTCCTTTAACATCACAATGTCTCAGTTAATCTTAAAATACTATATTTGCGATCATAAAAATCTTAAGCTGCCTGAAATATGTACTTGACCAACAAGTCTGCTCGCATGGGCATCACTTATTAAGATGTGTCGTATTTAAATTGCACTGAATTCCTACTGCATGATGTGCAGGTTAAATTTGTACTTTTCTGTTTAGGAATGTCAAATATATTTTCATTTGTTAACATTAATCAAACGTACGATGTCTATCTACTTAAGAGTAGACATCAATTGTAATATTCCAACTTAAAAAGGTAATGCATGAAGCTCATGTTATTCTGGTGTTACTTACAATCCCAAACTTCAATACTTTGGGTGTTAAAGGTTGTTCTGTTGTGAAGTTTTTGCTGTTAACTATGCTCAAGCATTGTAAAAATGTTGTTAACAAAGGTTTTTTCATTAAATTTGGATTAAGTGAAATGTATTCATCATGTCTTTTAGCAAAATGTTTAGTGGTATATTGCACACTACAGACATCTACCTCCGCAACAATTATTGTTATTCTTAATGCAGACCTATAAACTCTACAATTTAGAATCAAATTAGTACATAGTATATTTTTAAATTGTAAATAATATTTCGATTGAAACCTTGTGAATAAGCTCATTTTATGTTTTGGATTTAACTGTTTATGCTCTAAGGAGATGCACCCAAGTGTAGAACTTTAAAAAGTGGAGATTGAATGGTGTATTGCCGAAAGGTAAGTAGTTGAGAGATTTATATTGTTGTGTATTTGATTTGCTTTACAATTTTTGAAAGCATTTTAATTTGAAAAATATTTTTTGCGACAAACTAAATATATGAAAGCAGCCTTGTTAATGAATTTAAATCTTGTACACATTCTCTCAATTAGAAAGTTTTAAATTTTATTAGACATGATTCGAGTTTCAACA
This sequence comes from Metellina segmentata, assembly GCA_947359465.1. Taxonomy (NCBI): domain Eukaryota; kingdom Metazoa; phylum Arthropoda; class Arachnida; order Araneae; family Tetragnathidae; genus Metellina; species Metellina segmentata. The sequence continues at coordinate 99,257,096 of OX375882.1, forward strand.
ACAATACACAATAGAATAAGTACTTTTGGGGCTCTTGATATCCAATAAATATGTTATGTTGCAACTGAATATAGATGTTAATAGAATTTTTTTGCAACTAATTCTTTTTAAGATAATCATTGTATGTTGTCACATTTATTTCTGCTTATTGATTTAACTTTTGTAAATAGATTTCATATTTGCTAGTAGTTAATGTTATACACAAATATACCAATCTTGCATTTTTTTTTTATCCCCCTGTCCTGACATTACAGACTGATTTATAACTCCAGCATTTCTTTTTGTTTCGAGTTTTAAACTGAGATAGATAAGGAAGGCTGGATCGATTTGTTGGCAAGATATTTTTCTTAGAGATATGCACAATCTCACCTTATTATTTCCTTTAGCATCTTGAACTCAGTCATTTCAGAAACTTGATTGTGTGCAATATTTTAGTTTTTTGCGTCATCTCCTGGTTTATTATCTTGGAAACGGAAATGAAGCATCTCTTTTTTTACATTTCCATCTACCATAGAACAAAACCTTAGCTACTGTACAGTTTATTTGTAATGATGCACAATGTGTGTTAAAGGTAAGAAAACGTATCAAGTGCTCAGGTGAATGGCTTCCATTTCAGGTATATGTAAAATGCCCGACCGGCAACACACTGTTTAAACAGAAAAACCTTTTTTGCTAAAGCTAAAAACTTGTCTTTGTCTTTCGGCTGGGTTGGACTGAAATATTGCATGTTCTCCTTAGCCTTTATACATCTGCAGGAAAGGGACTCCTCGTGAGTACTTGGAAGTTCCTTAATATATGTATCGTACCTTTACACTCATTAATTTATATAATAAATGTGTTCTTGAATCACTGGGCTGGTTTATTATTTGAATTTTTTTTACATTGAGCTACACTATGTAAATGCATTTAATGATTGAATTTTGATTACAAAACAAAATATTTCAACAGATATGGGTGCACACTGTTCATAAAATTATTTCTCAAGTTATAAATTATGGTTCTGTTTTGATAATTGCAGAAAAAAACAATCCTACATACATTGTATATAGATATTTCATTTCGTTAAAATACTTTTATTCCAAGGGATTCTATTCTGCAGAATGGGCCTATAGAATCATTCTGAAGCAAATTAATTCAATTTTTGTTCCAAGGCATGACTTATACATGATACAACTAATATTGTTGGCTTAAAAGTGTAAAACATTCAAGTCACAAAATTTTCAAGATATGCATTCTTTAACTTTCCAGACCAGAATGTGCTGATCTTTAGACCAGTGATGTGTGTTTTACTTTGCATGGAGATGAGATTTCTTTAGTGTATAAAGCATGGAGAACACAATTTTTCCATTTTGTGTTCTCGAAATTGTTTCTTGACTCTTTCACTTGCAAGCCGTAACACTTGTAAAATTGTTCACTTCAAAAACCAGAGTTCAATACAGAATAAAACTAATTAAAACATTTTTAATGAGTAAAAAAAAAAATTTCAGTTTAACAGCATTTTTTTTTGCGGTAATAAAATTCTATTTTATCTTCTCGTCACCTTAAAGTCGATTTAATTCTTAAAACTTCCACAATATTTTCATCATACCAACATGTTACATGCAAATTATTGATAGAAAAGTAATAAAGCCTGTCCGAGCATTTTTGGCGACGATATACAGATCTGGGATCATTTTGCAGCACACTAATTATTGCTCGCTTTGCTTCCAATTGAGTACTTACAAAAGTGAGACAGTTATCACATTGTACGTCGTGACTCGTGGCAGAATGAAAGTTTTGAAGATCGTCCATAGCTCTGTTAGTAAAAATGACATCTAAGCAACTCTGTATTTCCCTCAAGTGAGGTGGAACTGCGCAGTTGGATTTGGGCTGGGTCTTGTCATGTGTGAAGGAATTATTTTCAACTTGTGCTTCACCAATTCCACTGGTGGATTTCAAATCGTCGGTTTCTGAAATTGGTTGAATTATTTCTTTTAGAATTGAACATGAGACAAACTGTCAATATTCTAAGCCAAGTTCTTGGGCTCAATACATTGTATATTTAGAATAAAAATTCAGGGAAAACTAATAAAACACTTCCTTTTAAAGTGAGAAAGTCATTGATTGAAAGTAACAAAAGCTCAGATAGTTCTCCAACTTTAGTAGACAAGTTATATTCAGTTTTTTATAATTGTGACTAGATTCTGGGTTACTTATGCTTATATTCAAGAGGGATTTTCAGAGTAAAACAAACCAAATGGTCTGAAAAGATTTTACTTCTAGCCTATGCTCTTGTATGTGTACGCACATGATATATATTAAGGTTACTTTAAAATAGTTAATTGCCTTTTTAGCATTCATTTTATCTAATTTAATTTGTGTTGGCCAATCAACTACCATACTTCAATTTGGAATTTTTACTGGCGAAGTGCTTTAAAACAAGCCATCTGGCGTGTTTCGAATGAGTACAGGAAACACATTGACGCCAACCTTTATCTTGACAGAAAGTGTCTTGTCGGTAGGTAATTGAATTTACTTTACTCTGCTGCAACACAACAGGCTATTGGCAATGGTCCTGGATCCCAAAAATGGGAAAAAAGCTTCAAAAGAGTGCCAATTTTATAGTTTTGGCACCAAGCTGTGGTAATCATAAAAGAAAAACAGCAGAATATGGTAGCTAGATTGTTATGAAAAAACCCTTAACAAATATTAATTTTAAAATTTAAATTTTTTGGCAAGATTATGCAGGAAAAAAAACATTTCTTCATTCAAGCAATTTTTAACTGGAAAAAATTCAAAGATTGCATTTGACAGGAACCTAACATCTCTTCTTTAAATTCAAATTCATAAATTGCATAAGGGGCCGTCTTCATATTAAATTGAGCACTAACTTCATAATTTTCGATAGGAACAGAATTTCAAAACTTTATTAAAATTTAGCTTCAGATACCAATTTAATTTCATTAGGTCTTACCATTTCAAAGTTATGAGTACAGAAATATTGGAGTTCCTAATGTTAAATCAGCTTCTTAAGACTTATATCTTCCTAAATAATATTTCTAAAGTGCTGATATTTTGTACAATGTTAATGTTAAACAACCCAAACAAAATCCACATGATATTTTATTTTATGTATGATAGTAGGAGTAGGGATTGCAATCTGGTACGACTTTCAATCCAGCCGGATTAGTACTTTGTTAAGAAATCTATCTAACCAGTATATATTTTTCCAAAATCGTTCGAGTGAAATTACGTAAAAAGGATATTATTCCAAATTGACGAACAAAACATTTATTTTACAAAGGCTGTTCACACAATTTTTAGACAATGTATATTGTATTCACAAAACTAAATTACATCAAATTCTTGTGTTTTAAATGTTCTATTTGATAGCCCTTGTTCTGAACTATCTTTCGACACCGTAATTTCCAGGATAATAATGCCTTTTGAAGTGTCAGAAGAGGTATTCTATCCCATTCCTCCTGAACAGCTTTCCAGAGTCCTGTAAGGGTTGTGGGACAACGTTTAGATAATGCAGATTTTAAAAGTCCGAAAGCACAAAAATCCATAGGTGATACATTGGGAGATTTAGTAGGGATATCAGTGAAGGGTATGGCCTTGATACCGGTTTTTTGTTCCATTTCTTTTAGGAAATTTACAGTGGATTTTGATGTGTGACTGCTAGCTTTGTCTTGATGGTGTTCTACAGATTGATGGCATTGTGGGTAAAGCGATGGTAATTCATTCAGAAAAATTGGGGATAAAATATGTTCCTGATAGTATTTGGAGTTAATGTTGACATTTTTTCCCACTCTCTTTATTTTTAACTTGCCACTATATGAAAAACCAGCAACAATCATGAATCCCTTAGAAAAACTTTCTTTCGATTCTGTGAACCATGTACTTAAATTTTTTTCTCCCCTTTTATGATAATAAATGGCTCTTTTTTTGCTGCAATCATTTAAATACACCCATGATTCATCTATTGTGACAATGTTTTTCCATTTTTCTTTGGATAAGTGTTTGCCATATAGAATTCGGCAGCGTGTCCTACGTTCAGCGATATGCTTTGGATAAAGACGATGCACATTGCACTTTTTCGCCTTCTTAAGATTTCAATCAACGTTTATCATTTTGTTTACAGTGGACACTGAGCATTTTAATGATTTTGCAACTGTCCTTTGACAAGGGGATTTTCTTTTAACATTAAACAATGTATCTTTGCAATAGTCGAAGATGTCCGTTTCTTCCTTGGATACTTGTTTGGAATTTTTGTCCCACTTGAGGCTCCAATTTGACGTTTTTTTCCTTTCTTGTTGACGATATTACCTATCGACGCTTTAGATATCACAAAACCATGACTCTCACATCGTTTTTGGATAACGGAATATGAATATTTCTCTTCGGAAAGAGCATAAATATAGCCTTCGAACCAATGCTTCGTTAAAAACGCCGTTTTGAATATAAAAAAACCTCTCAAGCCGTTTACGATAATTTTGACTTTTAAAAACATAGTACAACTGCAATTATTTCTTTTGCAGGAAATTATTTTTTATTACCGCTAACCAAAATCGTCTAAAAAATGTGCAAACAGCCTCTGTAGCATTAGAAAATCAACTTTATTAATACTTATTTGAAGGTAGGAAATCAATCGCCAACAATTAATTATAGCAACTTCTAGTAGTAAGTATTAAACGATTGATGATGATAAGACTTGCTAGTTTCCACACCGATAAACATTAGTTTGTTTAAAACGTCGTACTTTTCTATTTATCTGAAATTAAGTAGTCTATCTCTAATGTCGTTGAGCAAATTATATATACATTTTACCTAACCTTGTCTCATACTAACTTAACAATCTAATCTGTGGCAGTTTTTGGTCATTATAACAATCAGTAGAATTCTTAATTGCTTAAATCGAAGTAATATAGTAATGAAAATCACTTTTGAGTTTGAAAGAACGATCTAAGGAAACGAATCGTATTAAATGTGTCATCCCCCAACCTACTTCTCAATGAACTACAAATCAAGGGCGTATATAAGGGGAGGGCCGAGGGGGCCCGGGCCCCTCCCGAAATTTTGAATAGATTCAATCATGGCAACTTTTTATTTTGAACTTTTTGAAATCGAATTTGTATCATCATTTGTGTCGAATTTAAAAGTTCTCAATTAAAAAAGAAACAAAATTTAAATTTTTATTCCGTGTTCTAGTTCTATCAGTCATAATTAGTAAACTAATATCCAGATACTCATACATTAAACAAAGAAATTTCTATTGAGATAATAATTAAAAGTAAATTACCTATCCATCAACTTTAAGAGTAGGCCCCCTGTATATAAGATCGAATTATAGAATATTTTAAATAAGTAAACAAGTTACTTTTTTCCAATTAAAGAAATGCATATTTCACTATAAAAATAATACTTAAAATTATATTTCCCACTTTCTAAAATACATTTAAACTGTCCTTTTTTTTAATTTTTACCTATGTCTGACCTTCTATTCCTTTTAATATCCATGCAGGTTTTAAGTCATTATTATGTACACTGACATTTAAAATGCATAACTACCTATCTTTAGAAATAAATTTTAAAACAATTTGAGAATTTCAAATTGCTGTTGGAATTATTTTGAATTGTTATTATTTATTCAAATTGATATCCGGAAGTCCTAAATAGCTTTCGAATGTTTGCTTCCCCCAAAATGAATACATTTGTACGATGTATACCAAATTGCTTTAGATAATATTTGGCACCCCCCGAAATAAACTCCTATATACGCCACTGCTACAAATATAACTAGCGGCCAAGAAGGCCCTTTCAACTTCGACACTAGTTGGTTTAACCGTCGGTAAGTCTCAATCTACAAATAGCGACTTTCTATGTCAAGATGATCACTGAAATTGACACGAATTTTAGCATTGAATATAAAGTGTTGTAAAGTCATGGACTATCAAATTTAGACTATTTTAAAGATGCGGAATCTGTTAAACAAATAGGGCATTTCCATTAGAAATTTCGTTCTTTGTGCAAAATATGATATGAAGACATTCCTTTGTGCAAGATTTTTGGATTTGAATTTGTATAGGACGCTATTCCCTATTGAATGATAGTGTCCTTGTCCTAAAAGTTCCTGTACTCCTATTAAAAAAAAAATTATTACCCGTGTTTTTTTTTTAAATTATTGAATTTTATCATCTACTTATAGTTTTATCGAGTCTTTAATATTTATCATTTGGTTTTCTTTGTGCGATAATAAAGTTCCACATCATTTTGTTTTTCATTGCAAAATGAGATTATATACGCATTCAGAGAATTGTGCTGCTTAAAACTTATTTTGAATGTAAGTCATATAAAAGATGTCTAGAATTTTGGGAACATAAATATCCAAATCATGCAATACCAAGTAAAGATACATTATATCGACTTCTTCGTGATTTTGTGAGACAGGTTCGGTGGAAGACCGAAAGTAGTTACACCAGATTTTGTGCAAGAAACTCAACTGTGGATATTGTTCCTGACTTAGAATGATTCTTGACAAAAGCCCTTGAAATAGTTTCTCTTTTAGCATTTTCACAAGAACTAGAAAAACCCATTAAAAAACATTCATTTTTCAACTGGATTTTTAAAAAAATTTGGAAACAAAATTTAATGAAATAAATTTTAAAGACAAGGATAAATGTACACTAACTATAACTGCATCACAACTGTTTTAAAGGTTAGTTATTTTGTACTTTTATTTGCCATCAAACTGAATCACAGACAACACAGGATTTTGTAAAGGATGCCATTTTGTGTTTTAACCGGTTCATTTTGTATCTAACTAAGCTATTAAACTTGCTTTAAGAGAAGACTAATTAAAAAATGTATGCTGCAAATTCTATTTCACAAGTGGCTGTGGTAGTCACGAAGTTATAAATCCTGACATATTAGCCCAATCTTCAAAGAGCAGGGTGGTAACAAAATCCTTGAAAAAATTTCCCTGATTTTACAATTCCCTTAAAAAATACATTTTGTAAATTTATGAGTCTATCTGCTGCCAAAGGCGACTTTATACAACTAGCGGTATCTTAAACAAAAACCTATTATCAGAATTGTGCAACATTTTTTGAAAATACAGGTCAATGAAAATTTAGTCCCCTTTAAAACTAATATTTGTTGGAAAATGTTTTTTTCCAAGGGATACTAATTTTGAAGTTTTGGCACCTAGCTGTGGCATGCATGGAATCTGGTTTCTAGATTGTTATGAAATTAATTCATTTATAAAGTTTAATTTCTTGGCGAGATCCTCAAAATCTGTTGCATATTCAATTAGTATTTTAGCCCAGGGTAGTAACAGAACCTGAAAACCAGAAAACTTTTTAATTCTGGAAAATTCCAAATTTCACAAAATCGGGGAAATTTTGATTACTTGCAGGGTTTCTAACACGTCACTTTTTTGACATTTTGTTACCTTTTCAGGGGTTTTAAGTTCTTAAATTCTATTTGGAGAAGAAAAATGTTTGGTTCACAGTTAAAAAAATTCATATTTCCTCTAAAAAAACAGTGTTTGCACACTCCTTAAAATGGATTTTCGTTTTTAAAGCACTCTTAAAACTCCTCATTTTGATGTGCTACTCCTTAAAAACTCCTTATTTTTTTATTTTCGTCTTTTCCATTTCGAAATGCGCGCTACGCTACACAGCAAGAATGGATTTAAAAACGTACCATTTCGATTGCAAAAAGATACTTCACATTGCCGCGGTGTATTAGCAGCAAGCTCTGGAAATTTTCCCACGAGGAAAGGCTATCAGTAAAGTAAAGTTTAAGGGAAGCAGGGCCATCTGCATATCCGACCCCTCTTACCTAATTTGAGCGATAGAACCTTGTGAGGTGTATCATTTGGCGAGAGAGAGATATCACCGGTCGACAGGGTCAAACAAAAGGAGGAACCCTTTATGATGTCAGACACTAACATCTCGTAAATGGTGATCAATGCCAGCGGTCACTTAAAAGGGGGATTACATCCTCCATACTCAGATCTGAGGGCAGTCTCAACAGACCCGTTTTATTTTCGGATTCTGGAATAAGATGAGAGTGGAGAGGTCAAGAGACTGGACGAATCAAGCTGATATGAACTCAACGTTAACCCTCTGCATATGGAGCGGCAGAATATTGTTTTCTACCTTCGTGTTACGGAAACGGCCAAAAAAAGCAGCAAACTGAAACACGGCTGAACTGGCCTCTCCTCCTGGGGACGACTTTCCACCAGGAGGAGAGGTAATGTGTTTAGTACTTTTATCAACATATGTTGGCATTTCTATTGTGAGCTGATTATGTCTAGAAGGTTTAGATATGTCGCGGGTAAACTGAAAGGACGGCGGAATCTTCAATACGTATGATAATTTACAATCGAAGGTGTCTTCGGAAAGTTTTTAAGGGGATAGATAATCAACCTCTTACACATTTTAAGCGCTCGAAGCTCCCCATCGAGAACCCTGACATTCCTGTCTATGGAACAGAGGCTATTCATGCGCTGCTCTCTTTGTGACACAGAAATGAGGGGATAGAAATCTTAATGGACTTCAGGAGTTTGAGATCTGAAAGATTCCAACCCCCTCCTTAATCAGAGAATGCAAAACTTTCGTCCGCCTCCATATCCAGAGGTTAAATATTGAAGGAGCGTTGCGAACGTATTGAAAATCGCAATCTGTTATCATCGAAGTCGATTATTACATATTCTTGAGTTTTTTTAGTGAAAGTCAGTTTTTAAAAAGATTAATGACTTATTAATTTCTACCGAAAAAAAGAAATAATTATTATTGGGACATGCAATATTCACACAATACATAATGCTTTTCTTAAAAGTCTAAAAGAGTTCGGGGAAGATGTGTTTGAACTAGTTTTTACTACAACAGATTTTTTAAACAGTGGCCTAAGCGTTGGTCAACATACAAACAAATTTAAGAAGACTTGAAACTTCTCACTCACCATTTCATCAAGCATTGTTCAAGCAGGTGGCTAAGCCTAAAGCCAGCTGCTTAAAGGTTGCTTGAACAGTGGATTTCAGTGCGAAAGTTTTTCCTTGACTACATTCCAATAAAGAAGCCAAACATGATACAAAGACCAGGCTACAAAAAAATTGTTCATTTACTTAGAAGAGAAACTATGAAGGCTGAGGTGATATTTGTCGTATCAAGTGCAAGTATATTTAATCGTGTGACCGAATTTCTTCAGAAAAAGGAACCTCTAATAAATAACCTTCATTCTCAACTTCTCAGGGCTCAGAAGTATTACATGGCCAGTGTTAAATATATTTTGAAGAAGTCCTTCAGTTCATCTCTCCTGAAAAGTTTATTCTGTCTTGGTCCTCTTGAGAGACTCAGTGACGAGAGTGTTCGACAAGTATTAGAAGTTGCAAGAGCAATGCCATGGGATGTCCCGACAGACATACTACTGGATGAGTGGAAATTACTACAAAGAGAATTTGATGAAGAAGGATCTAGAATGAAGCCTATTGATGTTTACTGGAACCAGTTCTTCAGACTGCAAGACATTAGTGGTGTGGATCCTAAGTACCAGTTGTGTCAAAGCTAGTGAAGGCTGCTCTGTCACTTTCTCATGGAAGTGATGACATAGAACGTGGCTTCTCACTCAGCCTCAGGAAGAGTTTTGACAGGAGACAGCATCAATGTCAGAACACACACTCAATGCATTAATGAGGGTTAAAAGTAGCTTGACAAATTTTGACAATCAACCTTATTTGGTGCCAATCACATCAAAGCTAATGGATATGGGAAGGGTTGCATATAAAGCCTACAATGCCTATTTAGAAGATATAAAACGTAAAGCACAAGAAAAATTAGAGGACAGGGGAAAAAAAGTTAGACTGGAAGCAGAAAATTAAAAAAAAAAAAAGTAGCTGGCAAAGAAAAGAAAGGCGATAGACGAGGAACGAAAACTTAAAATTATCTGTAAGGAAGAGGATGAAGTGTTGGACAGTGCTTCAAAATTATTAAAGAAGCCAATGATACGCTCAAGAAGGCAATAAAAAATAAAGATTTTAAGGAAAGCAGCACTTGCTCAGGCAATGATTGAAGGAGCGGCAAAAGTCTCGGATGATGTTGGTCAGCAAAGACAGACTTTAAAAAATGCACATTCTTCTATTAAGAAGAAAAAAACAAAATTAATTTCAGACTTTTTCAACAAAAAAAATGAGACATGATCTTTTAAAGAAAAGGAAGAAATTCTTCAAGCTGTGTCAAAAATGAACGAATTAAAAAATCATAGTTACAATTTTTTTTATTTTTATGTTAATATTTTAAAATTATGTACTTTATAAATGAAGAAAATAAAAATATCCTTCCAAACAAAGAAAAGAAAAAGATAGGGGTGGCTGGGGAGGATCTTTTTCGTTTCTATCTTTATATATTACTAGCAAAATACCCGACCTTACTCGGTTTGAATTGGTTTACTCTAGATTGAAGAGATAATCAAAATATATAATGACTAACGTTTTTTGTAGAATAAAAATTTATTTTAACACCTTTCGACATCTTTATATTTTCTACAACTTACTTTGGACACAAATCCTACACATGCATATCCATTCATGTAATACATTTCACATACATCGCACCCTTGTTGTTTGACAAAGCTACAAAATGACGAAAGGTGTTACTAAGGTTACTACTATAAAAGACGATTTTGAGGGAGATTTGGAATTCCCTTCCTTAAGTTATTTTCATGTTCAACTCAATTAATTAAAATTACGATTTACAGCGAGTGCTCTCGCACTCATAGTCAACAAAACAATATTTTTTTTTACTTGTGGCACTCTTGCCTCCAGTATGCGACATTGTGAAATTTTTGCAATCTTCTCCTGTCATTATTACAACGAATTTTTTAATGTTGGAAAAAGTTCTAGTTTGGATTTTTAAAAATTATTATTCTTTCAATAACGGCATTATTCTTTAAATAACGGAATTATTCTTTAAATAACGGAATTATTCTTTAAATAACAGCATTATTCTTTAAATAACGGCATTATTCTTTCAATAATGGCATAACTACACTTAAAATTTATACTGACTTACCTAACATTTTTAAGTCTAATACTTTGTGGTGCTGTTGCGTGTGATGAGAAGGAAAACACATTTATAAAATAATAAATATTTAAAACAGGAAACAGCGAAGTAAAACAAAATAAAAGATGTCGCGAAAAATTGTTCTAAAGATATTAATTTGTGATTCAATTTTATCTCTTGATCTCGCACAGTTGCCACAACTTACAACTAAAAGTGTACAAAATTTAGAAATGTGAAATTAATTCAGAGCGAAAGAACCAGAAAATATCACTGCTCGAGCGATCTTGTTCATTCTCGTTTCATTGAAAAATATTGTCTGTCCCAAATATTCGGTAATCGTTTTCATTGCGCAAAGAATAAAAATAAGACTCGAAATAAATGAAGTATCAGAGATGAAATTCCATAAAAAAAAATAATTTTTTGAAGAATAATTACTTTTTCAGCAGTACTGGTAAAGCAATCAAAGTAATCGTAATATTCAATATACATTCCAATTTTTCCAAAACTACCAAATTATGGTTGATTTAAGTATACTTACTCAGGTGTTTTAGCATGAAACTCAACTAAATATAACAATAAAGAAATGTTTAATATTGCATTCACTAAACTAATAGAGGTGGAGTGGTAGCATCCGCAACGTTAGGCCGCCAAAGCGATTGTTTACGCCAAATCAAGATGGCGGCCGATGTAAGCAATTCCAAGATGGCCGCCATATACAACGTGAACCTTTGCATACAGTGCATAAATAATAATAATTTGTTTAAAAATTAAGAAAAAAGCAATATAAATTTCACTTGAAAATTTTCTAATATTTCAGTCTGGTTTTCTCCGAACATGTACGCAATTTTGCGTCAATTTCATCCTAGTTTTGTCACTTAAAAAAAAAATTTTAATAAAAAATAATAATTTATAATTGTTAAAAAAAAAAATTAATTAAAAAAAAAAAACGAGATTTTTTTAAAACGTCCGGATTTTCATCAATTTTGAATTGGAAACTTTGAAATGCATAGAAAATTCAAAACAAGAAATCTTTTTTTAATAAGGTAGTTCTTTTCTGTGATCATAATCCACACAAAGGTTTTTGATGAGAAACCAAAAATCTAAAAATTCTTCTGCTATCCATACGTGTGAAAAAATATTTTTTCACAATTTTTCTAGCAATAAGCATTATGTGAGCAACTCAATGGGGATATTCCAGGTTATAGAGCCATATATGGAAAAGCAAGACAAATATTTTTATTGTAACGACTTTACAAGAGGAAATTGTTTTTTAGAGAAGTCAAAGCGTATTGCGCTTAAGGTTTCAATGCGTTTAAACCAGTATACCGGGAGAAATTTGTTTGTAGATAAGTCACAGCGTATAACGCGCGATCCCCGCCTGCCGGCTACCTCGCCGCCCCTCCGGGGCCGGCGAGGACCTTTCACCGTTGGCTTCCATGCGTATAAGTCACCGTATTGGGTGCCCACCCAAGCATAGTCCAGTGTTTGTAATATAACCAAAAGCTAAACAAAAATCAAACTTACCCTCATAGCCGGGTCCTTGAAATTCTGACAATGGTTAACAGTCATATGCTCGAATCGATAACCCTTGAACTCTTTGTCCTTCGGGTATTGATACCAGCATATGACTTCCAATAGTCAGAAATTTTTGTAGTTCCTTGCAAAATTCAGCTCTGAATTACCTCAGCCAAAACTTTCTGGTTCCTATTTTTCACCTCAACCATAAAACATTTATCCGTCCCTCGTTCAAGTCCTCCAAACACCCATTTACCCTCCAATTTCTTACTCCTGTTATACTTTCTTTTGCCAAATTTTTGTCCTATCTTTCTACATTTCCACTCCTACCTATCACCAGCATCCTTTCTCAATGTTAAAATCATATCATTCTCACATGAAAGACATTTCACCTTCTTCCCAATCAAGCTACTACATGTTTGCAAAAAAAAAAAAACATTTTCTAACGTTCAATAACACTATCCACTGCTATATCAAATCAACTAAGGGGAAATGAGCAACCAAAAGAGGAAAAAAATTCTAAATTCCAATCTGCAATTTCAAAAATCAAATTTAATCCAAATTTTTTTTTCGAAATTTTAATTGAAATTTAAATAAAGTGACAAATTTAAAAAATTGTAACTTACAATCTGCTTTCCAAACTTATCCTAAAAATTTTGAAAATTAATAAACAAGTCGATTTTATAAATCAAGAGCAAAATTCATATGCACTCAACAATTTCAAAGACTGTCTAAATTTTAATTCCGTTCTACATTAAAAATAAAAGTGGAAAAGCGTATTTTCTTCCTTAACCAATCATGAGACCCGTTTATTATCGTCAGGAGAAAGTATCTAGGGTTGCCTTAAAACTAAGAAAATCCGAAAACGGGAAGGTTACCACAATTGGCAATACATCGCTCGAAAGTTGTAACGTATCGGATACTACATACCATCCCTAATAGATAATGTATAAAATAAAATACAATGCAATCAAATATCTGGAATGCAATTCATGTGATGTCTACACAAACACACAATCGAGCATAGATCAGAAAGACGGACAGACAGACTTTCGCAACCAATGCCACTCACTAAATGAAGATAAGTACTCACTGTATGCAAATTTTCATGAAAATATCTTAAACCGCGTGGACGTGTATAGGGCACAACATACAGACAGACACCAAACGAGAAAAAGGCGGATTCGTCATCAGAAGGGTCCAAAACGGATAGAAAACTTGAAATGGGTCGAAAATATTGAATGTACAAACAAACACTCCATTCTTATTTATATAGATACTTGAATATATTTAGTATTATTGTTTTTGTCACTTTTTTTTGCTTAATTAGTCGTTTTTCTGCTCAATTAGTTATTTTTTGGTTCAATTAGTCACTTTTTTAGATATTGAAACCTGTTAGGAGCCCTGTACTAAACGGTTACTATTATCGTTTGTCCTATTTAGAGATGTGCGATTAGGATTGCTTTTGAGAATCAAATAAATATTAATTTGCCGAAATTGTATTTCGAATAAAGAACCCTAGCGGTGTAATTTTCAAACACAGCGAAAACAGGCTGCATCGTCTTGTTGCCGTGAGGGTAGCGATGCAAACTTGTGGTATGCAAACTGAAATTTGTTTTTCAATTAAAAAAAAAATTTTGTGTATTAAATTAATATTTTTTGTTTGCAATTACATTTTTGTTCAATTCTTTATGTATATTTGATTTTGATGAATAGTATGATAATGTAGGGTCAGATGTAAAAAGTTCATAATCAAAATATTTTGTAATTTTTCTCCAGTTTTTTTCAATTGCTATTGTACGAGTTCCATTAAGGGTCCAACCCTTACGATAACAATTAAAATATTTGTAGAGAAAAATACAACATTACTCTAAACATTGAAAAATATTGTGTGGATACTGCATATCGATACCAATCACAGATCACAACATTTCTTAAATGAATTGTAAAATCAGGGAAATTTTTTTGAAGATTTTGTTGCCACCATGTAGTTGATTTGGTTTAAATGTTAAAAAAAAAATAGAGTTTAAGAGAGGTAACATTTGCTACTATTAAAAATGTGTTGCTATTTCACAAGTGCGTTGACAACACGTGCTACTGAATCAACAGGTACAAGAACAAGACTACACAATTTTCTTTACATTCCATCAACTTGAGGGATAAACTAAATTGTAAAGTGAAGGAATAATCTAACTTACTTTGGTTACTGTGGCTTTCTAAGGTGGACTCTTCAATATTTTGTGAACTCTGAGGTGTGTCATATAGTGGAATGTATGGCTTTATGTCTAGTACAGGTGTTCCATCCAAAAGGTCTATACCTGAGAGAAAGAGGGTGCTACCTAAAAATGGAATTCATGAAATTTCAGTAAAATACTAGTTTAATAGTTTACACATACATAAAGCTTTGATGAGAATTGTAGATCAGCAGGCAAGTGCAAAGAATAGACATGTGGATATTAAAAAACATGAAAGTCTCTACTTGCTGATTTTTCTCTTCAAAATCAGCAAGTTCCAAGTTAAGCCTGAGCATTAGCTATGGTATTTTGATACTACCTACTTCTTCAATCTTAGAATACATGAGAAACAAGTGAGAACTTTTTGAAAAAGTAAGTTAGTAATATAAAAGAATGGGACAAAAAAATTAATTAAATTTAGTAATTAGTAAAAAAAAGAATGGGACAAAAAATTAATAAAATTAAAGAAACAAGTGAGAACCTTTTGAAAAAGTTAGTAATATAAAAGAATGGGACAAAAACATTAATGAACTAAGCATAACAAAAATGGTTTTCTCAAAAAATTAATTACTTATAAATGAAAAACTGATAAATACATGAAATCATGCATTCCGAAGAACAGATGCTGAACTACAGGATTGAACCCAGGAACTCGCAATATATATCAGAGAAAAATATCTCCACAAAGTCAGGGTCATATTTGGCCTAGCTGCACCAAGCATAAGAAACTGGCGAGCAAAAAATGAGAAAGGAAAAGATATTGGGGACCAGAGCAGTGGGATGAAAGCAGAAAAAGATCGCTTGGGTATCCTGGGAGCATGAACCCCGTGTTTATTTAAAACAGAAAACACCATGGAAAAAGAAAAGATCACTAGAGTACCCTGTACACACCTAAAGGATAAAAGGCCCATAGATGAGGTTATTGCCCATGGGGATAACAGGACCTGGAAAGTGTAAGAACTGTGTAATGAGCAGTCTGTTTTGTAAACTAAAGTTTTAAACAAGGGTCAAGATATAGTTTCCATGTTGCCAAGACTGCACTGGTCATCTAAAGCATGACCTTTGTTAAAAGTACCAAGTTCTTCCTACATTGCATCAAATGTAAATTTTAAAAAAATCCGCTCCATATCACATTCCTTCAATGTCAGTAGTCAAGAAATCTCCAACCCCAATACAATAGCTGAAAAATTAATATTCCCACAACATCCATGTCTAAGTGTAAAATTTATTTAGCTAGTACAACAATTTCCACTTGTGTCGATACAATTATAAAGGGGATTTAAAAGTGAAGAATACTATCAAACTTTCATTGTTTAATTAATAATAAAACTACAAGTGTGTAAATGAACAAACACGTGTACATATTTGCAAATGTTGAGTACTTTGAATTTGTATTTGGAATGCTGATGTGAGGAACTGACAGCTTGGCCATCAGGAGTGTGCAATCCAATAGGCTACCCGTGTCCCTACAAGATCATAAACTCTTAATGTTATGTGATTTGTAGCAGTACTTTGAGCATTATTTGAAAGACCCTTCAAAGAAAAATATCTATACTATCAGACTTTATAGCAGTACATACATTTGCGAACAATCATCAAGAATTGTGCACTTTAATTTAAAAAAATGTTGCATTGGAGCAACTTACCTTCAACTTTATCCAGCTTAATCAATGACAATCCTACAGGTGATGGTCTATGAGGAGAACGAGTACTGAACACTCCAGTTGAAGCACCATTTAGTCTAGGAGGGTGAACTTTAGCTTTCACGGAACTGTGTTCACCATTTTTATGAAACACGAAGATTACCCTACAAAGATACACTAAATTAGCCTTTTCTAGTCCAGGGACTTTCTTGTTCTCTAGAAGAATGTATTGAAATTAAGTCAAATGTTGTTTTTCCATTGTATTGGGTTGATGCAAAAGTTCATCCCGTTTTCTTGACCAAAAAATTAAAAAAACCTTTTTTCTTAATTTTTAAGAAGAATGACTTTTCTCCTCTGATAGCTGCATTATCTCGCGGTCATAGAAGTTCTGAGGATTCTGGCTAAAGAACTGATCCAGGTGACGAAACATTATGAATCCCTTCCGGCTTGTGCAATCATCAAGGGCACCCTCACTATACATAACACTCATCTTCCTTTGTGAAGCATTCTCGTCTTTCCAGAAATGGAAAAGCATAACATGTCAAAAATGCTTATTTTCTGCCATTTTTAATACTTAACTAAATATTGAAAAACAACAAAATAGAACATTTTTTCTGAAAAAATTCCTTTTTCAAACATTAAAAGTTTTCTTATAGGAAGCAGATAACTTTTCTGTTTTGCGATGTAATACCATTTAGCACCCAAACGGGATTAACTTTTGCATCAAAGCCCTATGGTTTAGATCGACTTGATTGTACTGCATTTCAATTTTTTTAAATTGCACTTTTATAAAGTCATAACAAATTTTACGACTTATAAAATCATTGGGAAGGACAAGCTTTCTTCTTTGTCCCAGTTTTTCAAATAGCATGGATATAGACTCAAAACTACAATTTACATCTATCTGAATGTTCAAGCATGACGTATTTCTAGATCATGTACTGTGTATGACCATATGATTCTTCTCTATAAAAAGGGATTAAAAGTGGGAAAGACAGATATCCACATGCTGCAGCAGCATCTAAGGGATCTGCAACATGCACTTTCAACATTTTGCCTTACAAGGTAGAAACCATACTATATGTTCAAGGTTTTTTGCTTTAGAAGAGAATGTATGAGAAATATGAATAAGAAAAGGAAAGTTTTAAAAAATGTTAAAATTGAGATAAAAAGATGTCTAAAATATACAGAAGTATACATTTGACGTGTAAAAAAAAAAGATCAAATTGAAGTGTATATTTGCCAAAATTAGGGTGACAGACTATTTTAATTTAAAAAAAACTACATGAAAACTACACCTTTCTTCAATTTGTATATGCTTATTTTTAAAAGACTTTGATGTACGTAGAAATCAGGATAAGTTTACCAATAATGTTGATAAACATGGATAAGAGCTTGTTTCATAGAGATGTTTGAAAAATGTTTGCTAGTTTTATTAATGTGTGTAATTTCAGTTTTAAAAATCATAATAAAATTAAAACTGGAAGAAATCAGTATGACTTTCAGTAAGTTTGATAAGCTCCTTATAACAGAACTAAATGTATAAGGGCATTTAGGAAAGTGTTCTTTAGTGTCAAAGATTCCAGTTTTAAAGAACTCAAACAAGCTCTGAATAAATATAGTTTATAGTTCGTCGTTTTACTATCAGAACCTCTTAAGTTCAAATTTTTGGGCTTGAGGTTTTAATATGCTTATTAAACTTGTTTCGAAAGATCCTATGTCTATATCAGTAATTTAGCCATCTATCGAAAAATTTAAAACCTATATCATAACTGGTGTACAACTTGGTATCTAGTTTTTCTGGTTCTGGAAAATTTCCGATTTGAAAGCTCACAAGGTTTCAACAGTAAAATGACAATATATTCAAGGTTTTTAAACAAACATGCGGCTAGATACTTAGTAAATTCTATTTTTTTTCCATCAAATTTTATGATTAAAACATTCTAGCTAAGGGTTGGCTGTGGGGGTTTTATGGCACCAGGGCCATATTTGGACATGCTGTGCCAGACACAAGACATACAATATCTCTACTGTTATAAAAGGAAGTGCTTGTGTGTGTGTGTTTTCAGACAATTTCTACCACTTACAGTCCTACAATTTTTCACACAGGTATAGTCCTTATTTTTAATTACAGTACAAAGTCCAAAATCCGGACCTCAGCCATTCCGGATATTTTAGACTTTTTCAGATTTCAGATCACTTTCAGTTTTTTTTTGTCAAAAACCCTAATTTAACCCTTCCCTACAGCTTGAATATGTCTGCGCATTTCTTATGTCCAGAACATGTTTTCAATACTAAAATAGCAGAAATATAAAACTAACATATCTTTCCTGAAGTGGCTCCGAATGGGATCAGAGCCAATGGATGATTCTATTTTGAACCGCAGATAGATTGGTAGATATTACACTCGTGAAAAGCGAATCGATTCTTCAATTCGATTAACTTTCATAACTTGTTTCTACAGTACAACTATGATTATTTATTTGCTTGGTCTGGTGGTCTCTTCTTTTTTCGTGTCTTCAATGATTGTGAAGCAGATTTCTTGTTTGAAATGTAATTTGATTTCCACTACGAGGAGAAAGGTAAACTGAGAGTTTTTGTTTAGCTTTCTGAATTCGTGTTTAGAATTTGAACTATAATGTGCATAAAAGACAGTGTGAGGAGATCACAAATTCTAAATTAATTTTTTTTCTTTCAATTCCTAAGTACAAAAGATTTTACCAAAACAAAACATAAAAATTTTTGACTGACGTTTTTTCTTTTTTATACTTTAGTCCAAATTTCTATCTTTGTTCTCATTAAAGATAGAGTAAAAATTTCAACGGACTTGAAACCTGCGAAAACTTTTACACCAGATCGATACCTCAGATGACATGCCCGTGTCATGTCGGGTAAAAGCGGGACTCATTCTTAAAATTGTTTATTCTTTTTAATGTTTTTAGTATATATCAAAAAGAACGGTCACAGGCAATACAGTGCTGGCCTGTTAATCAAGTAATAGACACACGAAATGACAGTTTTTACTGGCACAGAAGAGAGAAATACTCCTAGGCAGGAGTCAAACCTGTGCCACCTACACCTTGAAGGTTGCTAGTGAAGTTGGGCATACCCACAGAGGCCCCTCTAGCAAAGGGAACTTTCGTACTAAGAAAAAAAGGCTGGGGCTGTGTTGAACTAGGATCCATCTCAAAGGGGGATGATCCCAGGACAACACCGTAATTTTAAACCACGGTTGGATGATGAGGTCAACACCTCCAAACTCAGGTCTTCAAACTTCCATGCCAATGTGATGACATTTAAGGCTATGGTAGATTTAACATGTAACAGCCCCCATGCATGCTATGATCTGGTCAGTTTCAAACATAACCCACTGGTTGCTAATCTGCTACTCCACAAACCAGGCTATCACAGCCTCTATAAGCGGTAAAGAAAGCAAACTCACCAAATATGTGAAAATTCATTCAACCCTATTAATGAATGCTCTGGATTTGTGAAGAGAGATTTCTCTATTGTCAGTGTAGCTTTAGAATCGGGACACAGCGAAGGCTGCCGAGGAATTCCATTTTTGCTGTTGAAACATGAATGAATGAAGCCTATAGGCAGCACCGAAAACTTTGTTTCTTCTTTCCCTAAAAAATAAATTCGCATTTATTATGGATGGTTTTAAATACATAAATGCAACAATTCAGAATTCCTTGTTAGGACAGGAGAGCTTATTAATCAGTAATTACTAAAATTTAAAGTATTACAACAAGGATTTGATTTTGATGACTTTGTACCTCATTTTTGGTCAACATTTTATTTCATTCATTATTCAAATGAAAGATGTTTCCTAAAAAAACGGAGTTAATATGCATCTTTGTTCTTAAATCCTCCAATTTTTATGCAAAATGGAATTTTCCATTGTTTAAAAATCATTTTGAACCATTTTGTTAGTCATTATTTAGCATATGCTGGTGTTTGGGGCATTTTGAGATAAATTTTTCTAAAACTTCCTTTAACACCACTGTCAAAGAAAAGCTTTTGGTGGAATTTCAAGACTGAACAATTCAGTTTCAATAGAAGTGTGAAACAGCTTTTTGATGCTTAATACTTTGTTAACAAACCATAGAAAAACATTCCCTTTTGAATATTAGCATGTCTACCTTGATTAAAACTGAACTCACTCAGAAGACTCCCAATATTGTACTAATGGAAGAGAGTTTAGAAAATCTGCAGGATACCCCCCCCCTTTTGTGTGAAGGGAAATCCATGGAGGTTCCTAAATTCCTTGTTTTTCTGTGCTGATAAACCACAATTAGTCAATCTAATTAAATTAAATCAGAAGAAAAATTTAGATTTTTAGTGTGAATTGTAATAATTGTTATTGTACCCTTTTAAACACAATTCTACTTATTACAAAGTACCATCCTTGCTGCTGTAGCCCAGTTAGAAAAGTAATGGTTTAGCAACTGGAGGGTTGCGAGTTCAAATCTATCCTTACTGTTGTTGTCAAAGTGGGCACATTAAATAGGTCGTGGCCTCAAATGTCCTCACATTGCCATCATGTCGAAGTAGGAGAGTGGTGTGGCAGCTCAGGTGTGACCTTGTCATCAGACCATGGTTCAAAATTACATGGCGTTGTCCTTAGGTCTTTTCCTTCTGGTTTGTTTCAGGACCGTCACCAATAGCCCGTTGTGTTGCTCTAATGCAATGTTAATTAAAATACCTACCTACTTTACACCTGTGGGTGTGTCAACTAACAGTAGGAATCTTTGGAAGACTTATTAACAGTGATCATACCTCAGATTGAAGTATTTAGAATCTCCCTGTACTAGCATGTCTGTTTGAATTGGGACTCAGCTCTGAAAAGGAGCTCCCTCCCGATGAGGAGTGGTTCTGCAAAGCAACTCACAACGTCACACGATTATGTACACTCACTGTCAAAAGTTAAGCACAGAGAGGAAAATTTTAATTTTTAGAAGCCAATTTGAATTTGAGAGGTTGCAATTTGCTGCAGAGATAGATGGAAGTATGTATATGTTTTATGCAATAGCCAATCACGGTTTCGTGTCGAGAAATATGCAAAAAAGGCAGTCGTATAAGAAGCCAGCATGTAAGTGCTGATAAACTGTTTAAAACTTTCATACGATTAGTTTTCAAGACAGACATGTTTCTATGGCTTCCAAAAGACAAATAACAGATAGCGATTACTGGCGTTCTGTGGGATACCTTGAAGCAGGGCAATCAATCCCTGATAATGCTCTTTAATTCGGCGTTCATCATTCCATCATTTCACAATTATGGAAACAAGGCAAACAGCTGTCCAAAAACCTGTGGCCGTCCGCCCAAGGGTTGCCACCCCTACGTAAGATCGATATATTGCTGTTGTAGCGAAGCGGAATCGAAGAGTGACCTCCACATGTGACATTTATGGTTGAAGCGTCCATTGCTAAGACATTACTGTGTGCCGAAGGCTACACATGAAGGGACTGTACACCCAGGTACCACGAGTTTGTGTTCCTCTATCCATCCAATCCAGAGGGGCATGAAAAAGTCGTGTCGGCAACGTGTGAATTGGACTGTTCACGGATGAGTCGAGATTCGCCCTGGAGCCAGATGACAAATGTGTAGGGGTCTGGAGAGAACAAGGCACACGCAATCGGCCCTAGAACATCATCGAGCATCACGCATTCCAAGGTGGAAGCATCATGGTGTGGGCCAGGATTTCGTTGGGATATCGCACCGACCTGCACATCTATAGATGGGGTTGTATGACAGCTGTACGGTATCAGGATGAAGTCCTAGAACCCACTGTGAGATTATACACTGCAGCAGTTGGTTCTTCTTTTATTTTAATGGATGATAATGTGCGTCCCCAAATAGAGCTGGCATTGTCAACGACTACCTGGAGAGTGAGGGGATTGTGAGTACGGTTTGGCCTGCTTATTCGCCCAACCTTAATCCCAATGAAAATTTTAGAATGTTCTTGGCCATGCTGTGTCTGCACGTTTCTCACCCCCAGTTACTCTTGCAGAGTTACAAACTGCTCTACAGGAGGAATGGCGATTACTTGACTCTAGGGTGATTGATCACCTCATGGAAAGCATGGTCACATGCTGTAAACTTTGTATGAGGAGGTCACATATTCTATTAATGTTGGTTTTGTTTATTTGTTTTGGATTTATATAAACATCATTTTGTTAATGACTCCAATATGACTTCATCTTATAATTTATGAAAATTCAATATTGTTTTCATCTTTGTATTTAATTCTTTGTTTTGTTTCATGCGTAAACCTATTTGTTACTTTCCTGCTGCATTTTGTGTCAATCAAAGCTGTACTTGTCGGTTTTTTTCGCATTTTACCTTTTGGGCTTAACTTTTGGCAGTGTGTGTATATTGCCGAGTGAAAGCTTATTCTTTCTTGACCCGCTTGCCAGTTATATGAAGTGCATGTAGTTTCATGCTCTATATTTGTTATTTTTTAATAAACATTATGTTGGTTATTTTCAAGCCATT
Organism: Metellina segmentata; assembly: GCA_947359465.1. NCBI lineage: Eukaryota > Metazoa > Arthropoda > Arachnida > Araneae > Tetragnathidae > Metellina > Metellina segmentata. The sequence goes on from OX375882.1 coordinate 99,280,034, forward strand.
ACTTTTATCACCACTATGGATCACAATAATGGTGACCCAGACGTGATTTTAGCTAACAATCGTAAACAAGATCTATTGCTTTGAGAAAACTGCTTCAATTAATATAACATGTTAAAAATGAACAAAATATTAATAGGGAAAAACATGATAAACTTTGTAGAGAACATGGATCGTAAGAACACTGCATAGCTTGCAGACTTGGTTCTCAAAGCCTTGTTGCATTAAATACAAGGTTTGTTCTGATAATAGCAAATAACATAAAAGCAACTTTTACAACCATTTTGGAGATGGCTAAAAAAAAGTCTGAAACCTTTTGAATCAAAATTGACCAGAGTGAATTGAAATGCAAAAAGAAATATGCCAAAATATAATCAACTAACACCATAATTGAGATTGATAAGGACTTTTGAGGCCATGGCAGATTTCAAGAGCATCAGCCTTTGGATACATCAAGTTTCGAAAGTGTAAATTCCATGTTGCTAATTCACTACTCTTCCAATCATGTTGACGTGGCTTTCACAGAAATGGGTAGGTGCAGTAAACTCTCGACTATCCACTGAATTAAATTGTGTGGCAACAGTGGATAATCCACAAAATGGCTTAGACCAAAAGTAAACATAAAAAATTACTTGAATAATTTTTATTTACAGTAGAGTAAATATACATATAATTATAAATTCATAAACAGATTTCTGAACTTATTTTATTTACTTATTCGTGAAAAAAAATCAGTTATTGTTTTTTGTGTTAAAAAAAAAAAAACAGGTGTTTTAACACAAAAAACAATAACTGATTTTTTTTTCATGAATAAGTAAATAAACTTTTAAGTTCAGAAATCTGTTTATGAATTCATAATTATATGTATATTCACACTAATGTAAATGAAAATACTTCAATCTCAAATAAAAAGGTCTTTTTTTCCTTGAGATTGAAGTATTTTCAATAGCATTTTGTCAAAAAATGACCGCGGATAAGCCGCAAAGTGGATAATCCGCCAGTGGATAATCGAGAGTATTGTAGTTAATACATGTTGCATTGGAGCAACACAACGGGCTATTGGCCATGGTCCATCATCAATCCCAGAGGGAAAGATCCAAGAACAATGCTTCGTTATTTTGAGCCACAGTCAGATGACTTGAACAACACCTGAGCTAGCACCCACTCTCCAATCTTCCACACCATGCCAATGCCTCATAAAAATAGGTGTTACATAAAACGTATGCAAAATAAAGAACAGGTTAATGTAGCAGCCATTTTATGTTCCTAATTAAAGAACAAAACATGGTGTTTCATAAACAAAACATGTATAATGAAAGATTGGTTGGCTGAGGTTTTGTGACACAATGTCTGGAAATGGACAAGGTGTACCTAATATATGCTGGAAAATATTTTAAAAATCAACCTATCTAAATCCCTATGAAGGTAAAGTAAGAATCTTTTAAAAGGAAAAACATACTTATTACATTGCAGCATTGATCATTTCCAGTTTTTGTAGCATTTTGTAAAATAAAATCTCTAACCTTCGACACTTCCAGATTCAAATTTGCTTTCTGTTTCATCAATTCTTGACTGCAAAAGAATTAAATTATTTTAGTATTACAACACAAATAAACATTGGAATAGGTAAAAAAAATTGGAAATAGTTTCAATTTCAACATAGAAGACAGCTTCTAAATCAAACCATTAAGTTTTGGATGATGAAAAAGACTAATGTCAAAAACTAGCTGTTGAAATTGTGAACAAAACATGACCATAGTTTGATGTACCGACACAACATCCAAGATGTGTGTTACGCATGACATGATTTTCTATCAGATTTAATTCAAAATTTCAGACTCCGTTTGATTCACTGACACTTCCTTCTACAATCTATAACCCTTCATATTTCCAATTAAAGCAGAAATTCTTTATGGTGTGTTTTAATTTCAAAAATGAACAAATGCATTTGCAGTTTCTTAATTGAAATAAGTCTGATTATTTTTTAGACTATCAACAGTAAAAAATTTTAATGAATATTTTTTGTACATTAGTAGTATTGAAACTTTTGTACGTCAAATTCAAACATTGTCAGCCTTATTTGAAAGAAGCAATATTTACATTGAAATGTTTGTGCACAATCAAAGAAATCAAAATAAATATTTTTAACAAACCGAATGTTTTTTAACTCTCGTCTGGTTAGGTCAATATCTTGATGCACTTTCTTGATGTCAGACATAGTTTTTAGAATATAAACAGACAACTTAACAGTTGGAAAGGGTATCCCGTAAGGTGATCAAAGATTTCCTTTTCTGAAAAATCAAATATTGTGTAAAAAAATGTTAGTCATGACTTCCATAACAAAACGAGCGATGTAGTGTAGTGCATTAGTTGATTTCACATGCCACAGTCGTCTGCTTCAAAATTTTCAAAATAAAGATTGCAGATACAGTTAATTTTACGATGAAACATAAACGAATGGGGGGAAAACCAAATCAGAGATTTCACTCTAAATTTTCAAAGCAGCGCTCTTTTCTCTGATGTCTACAACTAAGAACTTTTCTTCATTGTTTCGTTTCCAGTAAGAGCTTACTATATTCTTGGAATAGTCTTGTCAAAATCGTAACCAACGAAAACTTTTTTTGAACAGTTTTCATTGTCACAAAACAGGAATTTGCAGTGTGCTGAATTATTGCACACAAAACTCGTTTCTATGTATTATCTGTCAACTGCATATCCGGCTTTAATACGAAACTCCTTTGCTAAGTGAATTTTTTAACGAATCACTATTTACATCTGTTTTGATTTCATCATTATGTTGTTACCAAAGTTTCTCAATCTGTATATCTCTCGGATCAAAATTATGTGTTTGGTATTCAAGGGTTATTGGCGAGGATCCGGGATCAAACCCAAAGGGAAAGATTCGAGCAAAACAGCAAGAAATTTTTGAATCATGGTCAGATGACGAGGCAACAACTGAGCTGGTACCCCACCACACCAACATGAGGACATTTGAGGCCACGACGGATTTTATGTGCACCAGCTTCCTTTGTACACGACGGTCTTTGGTTTGATTCGAACTCGCAACCCTCTGGTCGATAATTGTTTACGCTTCTAACCGGTCTACCCCTCCTTGGAGGTTAGGACTCCCCTGGAGCTCTTAGGCGCTGTTGCTTAGAACTTTTCTTGAGGCTATACTTCCCACATATTTATCATGCTTGAAGACCCGTGCCCTTGGAAAAGAAAATAAGAACTTTCCGATCTAAAGGCTAACACCTTAACCACCAGACCGGTTGGTCGGCTGGCCCCAGCTTGAAGCAAACGGGAGTTTCATATTGGTCCTATGTGCGTCAGTTGATTGATCGATTCAACTTCGCCATCGAGGGCTAAGCAGTCAACCACTTACTGGACAACCCAGGTAGCACATATATGTCGGCCAATATCGAGAAAAAATATTGGCCAATATTGCCGTCGATATTGGCCAACGTAAAAATGTACCCCCCCTGGCGACGTCGCCCCAATATCGTTTTACGACATTGGCCAACGTAAAAATGCCATCGCCCCAATGTCGTTTTCCGACATTGATAGATATTGTTTTCCGACATTGCTCAATATCGTTTTCCGACATTGGCCAACGTAAAAATGACCCCCCTCTGGCGACATCGCCCCAATGTCGTTTTACGACATTGATAGATATTGTTTTCTTGACATTCAATGTTCGTTTTTTATCATTGCTCAATATTAACTTTTAAGATACTTCTCGATGTTTTTTTTCCAACATTATTCAATATATGCTACATAATATTGGGATATTTTAATTAAATTTTCTTATGGCATGTGATTGTTTTTTTAGAGGGTACACACGATTAAAACCATCTTAAATTTTGTAAAATTTAAAAAATATTAATCATTAAAAAAATATTTATATAATACAATATTTTAGAACATTAAAGAGAACATATAATATTAAATTGTTAAAAATATGTTTTTATTACAATTTGTGTAACTGTTGTATTGTATAGTACATTAAAGAAAATTGTGGGCAACTTGGCTTTTTAAAACCTAAACAGGCATCCATTATCAAATCAGACATTCTAAAATCCATTTTCCCCTTTAAATTTACTCCTTGGTAGCTTGAAAAAAAAAATTTCAAACATAAAACACGTACAGGTACCATTTTTGTGATTTCAATTCAGAAAATTGTTTTAGAAAAATATTCCAGTCAAAAATGTTAGCTAAGCTGCTGATATAGCAGCTAATATATTTTATTAAGTGCATATTTTAAATTATTGTTCCATTTCTTTTGTAGAAATCTAAGGCTATTAAAACTCATTATTGCCAATTGTATAAACTATATCTCAAACCAGTAAAATAAATACAAACATCAAGCTGATGCTTGTATTACAATACAACTTGATAAACAGTTGCATGGTATGTAATTCTAAGAACTGATTCAGATTTATATAATTTTGATTTAATCTCAAAATGGAATACTTCCCGAAACTTCTGTTAAAAAATCAATATTGTTAGAAATGTTAAATAAGAAGAAAAAAAGGGCACATTGCATATTGGCAGAAAAATGAACAGTTCTTACAAATTTCATTTAAATAGAATTTTCCATAAGTTTTTTAAAAAAATCACAAATCACAATAAAATAATTTTTTTTATTCTTAAGACAGATTAAACCCTGGGAACTGTCAAACATTCCAATCAGGTACATTCTTCGGAGTCACCCCTTCAACAAGTCAGATTATCCGATGGGTGAATTCTTTTGCCATCTCAAACTGCCGCACCAGCGAATGCTTTTCCAAACAACTATGACAGATAAAGTCATAACAAATCATGAATAAGAACACAAACAGCAACCTGTGACACAACAGAAGTAGACAATTAGAACAAGTGTTACCCGATTGCTAAGCAAAGATGAGTTACAGTTAGTAATTATTCTCAACACATTCCCTTAATAACATTAACATACATTTTTGTCTTAGTTCAGTCTAGGTTTACGTTAAGATTTTGTAAGGAAATCAGCAATTTGGTATTCAGTTGCAACATATACAATATAAATGTTTAATAATTTTACAATATCATGAGCATACTTCAATTTAATATTGAAGTGTTTTAATCTGGAACAATTATTTTCATTTAATATGGCCTTAATGACTGACTGAAGCACAAAATTTTGTCGCATGTGTATCAATACAAAAAAAAGGCTTGTTTACAAAACAAAAATAGCTGTAGAAAAAGAGAAGGTGCAGTTTTTCAGTGGTGGTTTATTTTAAAATAGTACTGATCCAATAAAATATTCTTTTTCAGGTCATTTAACAAGAAATTAATAATTTTCAGTGAATTATCACAAAGCACTCAGTTGTCATCAGAGTTAAAACTGGCTTTAAAATATATATATATCAGCTAACTGTAAAAACTCTTGTTTTGATAAATGTCTTAATGTAATAGAAATTACTAAAATAAAATAACACTAGCAAAAAATAAGTTAACTTTTGTTGTATTTTCTACTTAAAATGCAATTCTCTCAAAATCAGTTTTTTGCAATTTTGCCAAAGTTCAAAGTACTAAAGCTTTTTGATAAATAAACTTAGAGTTAAACTGTTTACATTTTTTAGGTCTTGAATAACTATTTGATAGACACAGGGAGAACTTTTTGTATGAATAGCTCAGAAAAATTTATTAAAATTAATAAACAAAAAATGTGACATTTTTATAGAAATTTAACACATATCGAGTAAAATATTTTTTTTTAATGAAAACTCGTAAATAAAATTTAAAAAATCTATCCCTAGGTCTTTTGCACATACTATAACAATATTGTAAAAATTTATTTCACCAAAAATATTGAAAAATTACAGATTGAATTGCAAATAAAAACAATTTTTTTTATTGATTATTGCTTTAAACATGTGCTTAATTAATGTTGTGTAGCACAAATACATCCTGCATAGCTTTAGCCAAAGCCAAAATTTCTTCCTCCAGGCAGCTTCTATTGGCTGCTCTTGAATTTGGCTCAGACAGTAATATAAATTATCACAGAATATAAAATATCTGGATGTGTTGTCATGGATAGGTACAATAATGCACTTACAAATTCCTGATTGGGTCCATGGAAAGTTTCATCTTGCACGAAACACGATGGTGTCGCTTTAGGCACTAGAGGAGTGTCGGCTGGTTTACACCGAGTCATTTTGAATTTATTTAAAATTTTGTCAACATAGGCTTTTTCCTCTAAGCAAAGTTGTTGCTGAGAAAACTTAATACATATGCCCAGAAAATCTTTCACAACTTAAGCCTGGACATTTCGAACTCATATCACTTAGAAGTTGTATCACCACCATGACCACTGATTCATAGGAACCAGCAATCAGTAGGTCATCAACATACAGCACTACTAGGGGGCTCCGCCCCTGCTCGTCAACCCCTGTGTACCACTGTCACTGTGCCTGTTTCAGTTTTTAAAGACTTTTTAAAAATTTGCAAACACGACTATTGTTGTTGTTGTAGCCCATGGGTTGTACCCTAAATAAGATTTCATCGATTTCAACATTCAAAACAGTCTTAACATCTAGTGCATAGATCTTCATTTCCCTATGGAGAATAATGACAAAAACCAGTTGTAGTGATGCCATACTGATGTTCTTTAAAAAGAAAGAAATAGCTAGTAAAATTATGTATAGTTTTATTTTATCACTGAATATAAGCTGCAAATTTTTTGTATAGTTATAAATCTTAAATGATAAAGGGTTAGGACAAAAAGCATACATTTGGTACACTCAAATTTATGATTTGTTAATTTTTAGAAGAAAAATTTGGTGTAAACTAATTTTTTTAGAATGAATAATATTCACAATACTTCACCTTTTGAAGTTAGTTTTTTTTTAATGAAATTAATCAAATCACACAAAACTTGAAAAGAACAAGCAGTTTTACCCATGGTCACAAATTTAAAGCTTCACATCTCAAATTTATTTATTGATTTTTTTTTAATGTTAGAAACATTTGGTATAGTCTTTATATAAAACAAAAATCAGTTAAATTTTTAAATGTTATGTTACCTATGCTTGAACAATATATTTAAACCTACTTTGAAAATGTCAAACTAATATTAATAATTAATGCAAACAGAACTCTGCTGACATACAAAAACTTACTTTCCAAAACAAAATAATCTATAACAATTAAAGATGGAAATAGCATTCCACAAAATCGAATGTAACTTGAGAATTTGATACAGTAAACGATGAATATTTACACATTAAAAAATAGTATACTGACAATGTAACAAACTACAAACACGGGCTAAAACTTCATCAATGAAACAAGCAAATATGTTTTATTATTCGTATTTAAATATTATTAACATTACAAAATAATGTACAGAAATATCCTTACCTTATAGGACTTGCACTTTTAGGGATGACTGCTCTTATTCACTGCTAGATTCGGCGAAAAATCGCTGCGGTCTAACCCAAACAACGAACACGTGACCAAGCATAGCTTCAGCTCAAAATTTAAATATCGGCCAACATCAGCTTAACATAGGTTTTTGGATATTGTTTTCACAATGTCGCCACAAATATCGGTACAATATTGGGAAAAATTGCGTAATGTTTAAATTTTAAAAAATATAGGTAAAACAACATGGTGTCATTATTTACAGTATTACTACATGTTTATAAGGTTATTAAAAGCGTTATTTACAGTCTTCCTCGTTTTATAAAACTAAACGATATCTGCCAATATCGACAGATATCGTAATTCCGACATTCGACATTCACAGACATTCAAAACATTGGCCAATATTGGTAGAATGTTGGCCAATGTTGTTGTGCTACCTGGGAACTCGCTAAGGGTGAAGGTTGCTTCAGGGGTGGGCCGTGAGCACATAGTCATCGACTAACATCAGTGCATGTGTCTGCATCACATTATAGGACTCCGTGGTGGGTGGTGCTATCGGTGTCTAACCAATTATGAATAATACAAAATCTTATTACTCGAGAGAGCAACAAATGGTCAATGTTTCATTTTCAAAAGCTCTATTTTTTTTGTGTTAAGTTACTAGCGCTTCAGGATCCTCACAACAAACTTCTCTTTTATGTCACATTTTCTTGCAAACAAAACTTTTCAATCTTTGAAACGACTTTGCTCTGGACACCTCGTTGAGGTTACAAATGATGCACAAGCTCAACTGTTACGATACTCGATTTCTTTTTAGTTACAGCGTTTCCCTACTTTTATTTGGACTTCGCGAGGAGTTGTTTCTGAGCCTAACTTTTTTAATGTCTCTGAGGAGGAAGTTTTGGAAAATCTACGTGACGGGAACGTGTTTGTGTTGTGCGTCGAACCACAATACTACGTAAAGATGGAAAACGCCTACCAACGAAGTACCTCTATCTTGATGTTCAGGGCCATAACTCAACCGTCAAGCAATCAATTTGCTTAGCTTAACTGTCTTGTTCGCCCATAAGTTCCCACTCCTAATCGCTATTTTAAGTGTCAGATAAGGACATTCGAAAATATTTAACAAATTTACAGCTATGAAGATCATAATCGAACATCTACTTTCCTCAGAAGTTGGTCAAACACCCAAAGATTAAAAAGAATTAGTCCATTTTCTCAAATCGATTTAATGGTTTTTCTATATCAAAACATTGAAAGGCTCTCCTTGAAGCCAACTGTAAACCCTCTAGAAGGACTGTCTAGAGTACACTTCCAAACTGATCTGACCCTTCAAACAAACAAAAAATTTGACTTGCCAGAACATCTGCTCCAACTTGCACTCGAGATCATAAACCAAATCTCCAATACAGATATTCAGATGTATACTGATGGCAGCAAAGATGAGCATGACGCATGCGGTAGTGAAGTTTTTATCAAAACCCCTACCTCTTCAAAGCAATTCAAGATTAAGAATCCATATTTCTGTTCAGTTTTCAGATATGAACTTATTGTCATGAAGAGGGACTAAAATCCATTAAAATTGAAACCTCTTACGGAAATGTGTGGATATTAACAGACAGTCGCAGTGCCATCCAGCACCTGAGCGACAGAGCTTCACTCTCGATTCTGGAGATCCTGAAAGATCTTTTACAACATCGCGATGTTTACTTACAATTCGTCCCGTCTCATATTGGCTTGTCTGGTAATGAGATGGCTGATGTTCTAGCCAAAGAGAGGACCCCTCTTACTTATGCCTCCCATGCTAACTTGACTTTACATGAAATCTGCCCAAGGAGAAAAATATCAAATCATCATTTATGGAAGACCCCTCCGCAGGCCCTGATTTACCATTAGGCCTGTGAGGCACGGGCCTAGGGCCCCCATAATTTACAGGGTCCCTAAGTTTCAAAAGTATCTAAAAATTTAAAAAAGTTTTTAAGTAGTTACATAAATTATTGGGTATTAACGTAAATGTCCGTCGACCGTTTCCCCCACTATCACATTCTTGTAATTACATTAATTATCTAACTATTATGTTTTTTATTTTCATCTGCTTTAATTTGTTTTGCCAAGAGTTATAAGTGATGTCACGATTTTCTCAAGCTTTTTGGTGACATCTGTGAAACGGCCAACAGTCAAATACCTAAGTACCAATTATTGTTATAAAATTAGTTTTTGTGATGAACAAATAACATGGGGGGCCTTCCTGCGTGTTGTGCCTACTATACCAAATTTTCTAAATCGGGCCCCTCCGTTACATGATTGGCATGATAGGAAATTTCCCGGTGGTGCTCTTACTTTAAAGGATGCAGACCACCATTTTGCCGACTTGCTAGTGGACACAAAGACTCTTCCTTTTTGGCAAATCTTATCTTCATTGCTCAAATGCCGAGGCCCCTCCAGATCACCTATTGAAGTGCCTGGGGTTTGACAGAGGATATTTTTGTGAACCCTGTGCTAGTCTATGACTTTATTGTAGTCTTCGGTCTTTTGGATCTGGTCTGACCTGCTGCTAGATCAGATAGAATAAGTAGAAAAAAAAAATCGAAAATATCCAGCTGTGGCTGTAATACCTACGTTAGTTGTGGTGAAATCGACCACGATAGCTGTACTGCGCCCCCCCCCCCCTCATTTCATAAACTGCAATGGAGATCCCTCAGCACAGTCACGATCATGCAGTAAATGGGCATTCGAAAAACGTTCAGTCTGTAGATTTCTCAAAAACTCATTCTTTGATGCTTGAAAACAGGTTGGTATTTCATGCTTCAGGCAAAAAAAAAAAAAAAAAACGTCAAGACTACACCACCCAGACTGATTCAACTTACAGGCTGTCTCATTATCTAAAGTTAAAATACCATCCAACAGCCAAAAATACCTCCTCATCACTAAAAAGGTCGAAGTCCAGTGAAATCAAAACCACAGCAAGCTTTGTAATTAAAAATGGTCCAAGATACTCTAACGAAGCACTCTCGAACAAATAAGGGCTTCCAAAATCCGCCCGAGATGTGGAAAGTGTACAGCTACATCCTTCTATGAAATTCTAGACATCCTTGTGAGTGAAAATTCTTCGGATGTACCTTGAATGGGAGCAAAAATACCCTTTATAATCAACAATTATCTATCTCTTGGAACAGTCGTGATTTTAGACCCAAACTAGATGACATGAAAAGTATATCTTCTTACCATCCCGCACTTCAAGATACATTCTTAAAACCCTCCAATACAAGCAAGGTACGCAGGTATAGATAGCTGCAGCAGAAAAATCATGACGCTGCAACTAGTGTCTGGTGTATTTTAACTTCGCACGACCTTCCCAGCATTGTAGTTGCACTTCGAACATCTTTGTAGGCTGCAACTGTACGATTTTACATAAATTCTCTAGTTATTCTGCTGCGTATACCTGCCACTGCACGTCGTCATTATAGAGGAACACAATAGACTGGTCCCTTATTATGCTCGGTGATTTAATAGTCACAGTACCTTCTGTGATAGTACGAATCGTCGTGTGCAACACTCGCTCAATAAAGACGAGAAAACGTACTTGCAAGAACCGACGATTCACTCATTGAACTTGTCTATCTGTTCAACACACTTCTTACGCTGTTGAATTTCGCAGCAATCACTTCCCCCAGACATTTTCATGACCATACTTCAAAATGAGGCGTTGCCCTTGGATTGATCCCAGACCGTCGCCATGTCTGTTCTTTTAATACACGGTCAGATGACGAGAACACCAGTTGTAGTGTACACGACGGTCTTTGGTTCGACAGAGTTTGGAACTCACAACTCTCCGGTTACTCGTCATCCGACTGTGCTTCAAAATTATGTGGTGTTGACTTCGGATCTTTCCCTTAAGGGATCGATCCCGTTGTGTTGCTCTATTACGATGCTAATTAAAAATTACCAATTAAGTTACCACGGCCCCCAGTCTCCTGTTCTTTCGTTTCATTTATTACTTGTTTTGTTAGTGTTGTACTTTTACGAGCGATATTTTGACACTGAATGAAAATTTACAAGATATTAAACATTTTTTTGTACTCCGAAAACAGTTGTATTATGCTAAGAAAGATACCCTCAACTGTCTAGACGTACTGCTGCAGAAAAGAAAAGTGAACCATTCCCTTTTATTTATGCATAGCTTTCAGAGTAAATTCAATTCAAACATTTACAGTTGCAAATGTTATATGCATAAGATACTGATTCTTTGACTATTTGAGAGCTAAAGGTTCGTGGTACACATTTAAGCGTACTTTATACATAAATCTGGCGTACTAACGCCGATTTCATGCCTTCTATAAACTAGCAGCACATAAAATGAACGTTAGAAGATGAATCAGAAATTTTCTTCAAAAATATTCTATTCAGAGCAGTAGAACAAATATGTCCAAAGTATCTTCTCATATCAAGGCACTTGTAGTCAGCCAGGTGTAAACGATTCAATTTAATTGTATAGTCAGTGCATTTTACTACTCACCCATTGAATAAAAATTTAAGAATCAGTTACCAACTGTGCAAAATCTGAATAGAAAATAAATAACACCTGAATTACTGAATGAAAATGTTTTATACACATTAAAAATGATACAACGGTAAACAGGAATGATATCATTACATTTCATCAAGAAACTATAAATGGATAACAAAACATTAAATCAAAAATGGACCCTTCTAATTTTATTTTAAAATAAAAATTAAATATTGCTGCAACATTCAAATGAAAACAAATACTTTAATTTCAAATGTACACAAATTTTATTTTCTACAGTAATTAGGTAAAAATTGTAAAATAATTGCGTGTAAAACTAAAAAAAAATATATATATATTATTCACGCAGTGGGAAAGTAGTCCTGGAAGCAGAGGATGAGCATTTAAATATTATTTAAAATTTTAACATCAAATTAATATTTTTTTATCCTTATTATTATAGCATATTCAAGATTTTCTTATAATTGCCCATTCAATCCAAAAGTCACAATGCTACGTTGACTAAAAGATGTTTAGAAAGCTAAAGAAAGTTTCCACCTAAAGAAAGATTCTGGCCTTTTAGAGTGTTTAATTTTTTATCAGCATATTTCAATGTAAGTATATTTGAAGCAAAAATTAAATAATATCAGTGCTATATTAAAACAAAATATTACAATTAGCAAATTTTATACCTATTGTAAGAGCTGTAAGAAAAAAAGTAAACTTCAATTGTCAATTTTAGTGATTTTAACAAGACATGAAAATGACATAAGTAGTATAATTAAAACACACAACAGACAAGAATGAATAACATCACAATATACCTAAAAATAAAAATGTTATGCTTAACAAAACAAATATAAAAATAAGCCTTAATTGTAACTACATACCCTTAAGACTAAATATTAACCATTAAATAAGATAGAACGATACACACTTTGTACACTATTACACTCATTCTAATGTTTTATGAACACTTAACCAAACAGCAGTAAAAGTAAAAATTATCAATATTGAACCAAATTTTTTTAATAAAATTTAGACACTCATAGTAAAGGGTAACTTAAAATTCAGCTCAGATTCTAAGGACTGAATTTTAGAGATGAAGAATTGCTTGGTTGCGATAAAGATATTTTAATTTTCGCATTTCATTGGTTTACAATTGAAACACTAAGTAAAAAAATAAATAGTAGTATAACATAGCAGTGAGATCAAGTTCTACTCACTAAGCTACACTCACTTTGTGCTTCAAGAAACCCTAACTTCATGCAAAGTAAAAATGGCCTAGTTGATTTCACCACATACTGGTCAAGAAAAGCGGAAAAACACATCTTGAAATTTTTGACAAAACATATTTCACTTGAAAGGCGATGATTTAATCCCAACAGGTATCCAATACTATTTTGGACAGTTTTGTTTCAGAGCAAGATCAGCATTTTGCTAAATTTTTACGCAAACTAAAGTCATGTTAGTCATTTAGTCCTTTAATGGACAGTTTTCGTTTTCAATTAAAAGTAAATAAATAGTACCCTGCAATAATTGCTCATAGCTTCCACATTAAAAATGAAGATGGATTACTTCATGAATTCAAATTAAGTCTCATTCAGGTATTATGATAAGTTAAAAAAAAATTCAAATACCAGTCATACATCAAATTTATATCATAAGATTGTTCAAGAAAGAATATTAAAATTTCCCCCAAACATAAAATAACAAATAGAATAATACCAGTATATATTTTTGACCAATACTTTAAATTCAATTAATAATATAAACAGAAGATCAAAAGTTAAACTCTTGATTTTAGTACAGTAGAAAAAGCACACAAATATTGCTTCACTATAGTTCTATATACTGCACCACTATTTTACAGTTAAAGTCATTTAATCAGCTGGTAAATTAACAGTTTCTCAAAATTGGGCTGGGCCACTAAAGGTCTCAGTAGACCATTATGCATATTTGTTGAAACTTAATATTGCAACACATATGTTTCAAATTCATTTGTATGAAATTTACCCTTCAAAATAATGAACAAATGATTTGAGGACTTTCTATTGTAGGATTTATATTTTAGCTAAGAGAGGTTTTTAGATGATTCAAAACACTTACTCAGCTTTATTTCTTGTGTGATAGATGTACAGTAGGGTGGGCCGAAAAAGTTTTTGTTCCCTATCAAATTCTAATAGAGCAGAAAAATTGGCTCATGCAGTAAAACTAATGTGTAAAAAATTTCATTCCAATTTATTGATATCTTCTGCCTCCCCAATGGGGGCCAAATAGCAGAAATAACTGATCACCAGTTTTTACTGTAATTGCAAAAGTCGATATTTTGGGAAAATGTCATTTTTTCTGCTATTTGATCCCCGTTGGGGAGGCAGAAGATAAGTACTTATCTTAACATTTTTTTTAACCGAAAATATTGAATGTGTTACTTACTTTTGCACACTATTAGAATGTAATTGTAAACACTTTTATTTTATATTAAAAATACCTGAATTTTGATCTTTTTGGAGGGTTTGAACCCCTTGGGAAGGCAAAAGATATCAATAAATCGGAATGAAATTTTTCATTAGTTTTACTACATGAGCCAACTTTTACACACAATTAGAATGTGATAGCAAAAAAAAACTTTTTTTGGCCCATCCTAATGTACAGGTCAAAATAAAAAAATTAATTTGAAATAGGGGGGGGGGATGTACAAAAATTCCGGCCTTTTAAAGTTAGTTTAATTTTTACGGCTACTTTTCACACAGATCGCAAGAGCACACATGAAGAAATTTTACGAGTTCTGTGTGGGTCTTTCAAATTCAGAGTTTAAAAACATTAACAAAAAAGTAACTAATAAAAACTATGCTATTGCTTTTTGATGACAGATGAGTATTATTTGACCATGGGTTTCAAATGCAGAGGAAATAAAACAGGCAGTGTTCTTGTATAAAATTTTTAAGGACTTGCAAAAATATTAAGGTTGGTTAAGGGCTATTAAAATCTGAAATTTAAAAAAAATCAGGCTTTCTTAAAGCCGGTGGGAATACTGCAGGAGCACAACAGTTCTGAAGAAAATGTACATAGGACATGAGATTTGCAATTTGAAATTTAATGAAGCCGAAAAGTGTAATTCAGACATTAAAGGATCTAAATAAGTACCCTTACTAAACAAAGGTATGGTTTAGGCAGGAAAAATAAAGAAACACTTTATAGAAGATGCAGCAAGGAAAAAACTTATTTATAACACATCATGAACATTTTAATGCACAGAATATAATTTGAAAAACACCTGATTAAGATACTGCACCAAATGCAGACATACAATGAAATTTAAATGAAATACGATGATAAATGCTTATTGAACAATTACGTCATGAATAGAAATTGAAGCAATCAGTTCAGCTGTTCAAAAATCAGATATAGATACAATATGCAAGATGCTTCTTGACACCAAAAAGTCATCTGATGATTCCACAAAGACTTTTATACAGAAATTGAAACAAATGTACAATTTGCAATGCATATAGTTACAGAATGATTGACTTGGATGGCGAGGAGTTATGAATGACCTCCATCGTTATGACCAAACTCTTCTAACTCTTTGTGATGCATCTTGCGTGACAAAAGGGTTACGAAAATGTCTTCTTCACCATCTTTATCATTGTCAGTTTCGATACTGACATTTCCAATATTTACCTGAAACAGTTACAAATTATTAGATAACACTGTAGTTAATTTATTTGCGCTTGATGATTTTATTTACTTAAAAAAACAAACTTATTCCAATTTGAGATAGACCAGGTCCAAAAGACTGTTAGTCTTGAGTACACTGAAAGTCAGCATCAGACTTTATTAAGAAATCCTCCCAAATGACTTCAATACAGGAAATAAGATGCTTCTAATTCCATGTCCAAGAGACCATTAGTCCTGTGTTTATTAAAAAACAATATCAGACTTTTATATAAGAAATCCTCCTTAATAACACTAATACAGAAAAAGTGCTCACGGGAAACTGGAGCATCCTTCTTACTTAAGCTACTTGGCGTAGTCTGAGATAGACCAGGTCCAAAAGACTTTTTACTAAGAGTTTGTTGAGTACCATATATGTTCCAGCACAGGATTTCATTTATAAAGAAATCTTCCTAGCAACTTCAATACAGGAAAGATGGTAGTAACGCGATGACAGAATGTCTGTGCACTTGGAACAAAATTATTTCCTCCCCATATAAACTTCATGATCTTAAGAATGATTGCTTCTGAATCTTGAAAAGGTGGTCTGATCTGCCTAGTTGAATTCGAGGGTTGCATTGGGACAATGTACCAGTTACCAATGCAATAACTAGTCGGCAACACCTAGGGACAGTATAGTTATTCTAATTACTTCATCCAAGTTTGCATCTTAAAATATTGGGTTAATACAAACCTTCGTCTCGGTTTTTAATAAAAATTATTTTTTTTTACTAAAAATGATATTTAATCAATATAGTATGAGCCATTCTGTTTGATTCCGTTTCTCCGGTAGCTGCATCATCCCACCCCCATTCAAGTTCTAGCTAAAGAACCAATCAAAGTGTCAAAACTTATCTAATCACTTACGGCACATGGAATCGTCAATGGCACCCTCACCAAAAATATCTTCTTTTGCGTCTGCAAAACATTCTCGCCATTTTTAATGCTAAACATAATAAATAAATAATAATAATAATTTTAAAAAAAACACACGCAATATCTCTCCCAAGTATTTGCTGAAGTTCCTTCTTTTAAACATCAAAACTTTAACGTGTGTTAAGCAGATAACACTTCAGTTTTGCAATGAAGTGTTTCTGCACATATCCCAAAGTCTATAAATGCCTTCCAATAATGCTCCAATATTGGGAGGTATTTATGCACCCGATACTGGAGCTGGATGACTACCTTTTAACACTAGAAAGACAGGAAGTTGCCAGTGTGAGCCTCACATTCTTAGAATGTTGGTCAAATTAGATCATTCCAGGTGACACATGCAATAGATTATTTAAATTAAAAAATGTATAGCACATTAACCTGTTTTTTTAAATTTAATTTCAGTTGTTTACATTCATTTAAGCAATCAGTACATCTCATTCCTTTCAAGCTTCTACTTCTCCATTATTAAACTTGGATTTTTATATAGCAACAACTTGGGAACCTTTCATGAAAAAAAAGACACCAGTTGTCAACCTAGAGAGCACACCCTTTTATTAAGTGGGATTTTCCTGCTTTTCGCTGTAATCAGTTGTGAAAATTCATGGTATTAAGTTAAAAATAGGACCTAATTTTGGCCTTTGATAAAATTTATATGCATAAAAAAAACTCAAATTATCAAAATTTAGAAAAAAAGTTTTTGCTTACAGCCACCTCTAGTCGCTAAGGTTGAAAAAATAATCGCATGATTCAGAGCAAAATCATCAATATTTTGGTATAGTAAAATTAATTCACTGCCTGTCAATCAAGAGAACTGCACCAGACAGTCTAGGTACTGGCAGTCACTTTAGAAACAGGCCTTGTGCAGTTTGAGTACAGGTGAGGTTTGGTTGTAGTACTTGCAAATCATGCATCCTCTTATGCCACAAGTACATGAAGACCATATTGTCACCAACTCAAATGCTTCACATAGTCTTGTTACTATGGCAACAGACTTCAGTTTGCTGCAGTTCTCATGGTAGACAGACGAAAATGCGATTTTGAGGTACTGAAAGTTGTAACTTACAAGTGGAAGGAGAGCCATGAAGTACCTGTGGATTTCCCACTTTTCCTTGCCTTTACAAAAATTTCGAAACGTGGTTGTCTGCTTTCTGTTGTTATCTTCAAATGAATTCAGTATGCGAGATCCATACAGATTTATATCGAAAGCCTCTCTCTGATCCTAAACAGAAATGTAATACAGAGAAGTTTATGTATTTGTGACAGGAGCTCCGAAACTTTTATTTGTACAATTTCCAAAGCATACACAACATGTCAAGAATATTTCAGATACTATGTACAACAAACAACAAAGGAATTGAAGCAATTTTACGCATTCCATTTTTTTAGTTATGTTTATACCCATGAAGATGTCAAGAAATGTGGTTTGAAAATCATCAATGTATAATTTAACCCAATGAAAAGTTTAATGTTATAATATTCTTAAGAATTCTTATATAGATTTACTGAAAGAAAAAAAGAGACTCTAGAGGAGGTTTCGATCAGTAAAATTTTTTAGAGCTTTAATCTCTACATTAAAAAAAGTTACTGCCACAGGATTGAAAACTCATTTCTCAGACGGTTTCCCAAGAAGGTACGCATCAGAAAATTATAAACTTTACATGGTTTGTTGAAAATTATACAGGGAAGAAGATAGAGAAATTTTTTTTCTTTTGATGATGCTTTAAGTTTACGCAACAATAAGTAAAAAAAGCAAAAATTCTAATATGAGTGAGCAAAATAAAAAAAAAACATGTACAAAATTTAAGCCGTAAGTTTTTTTAGAGTACCTCTAAACACGGATTTTTGCAACCAGTCAAATTTTTTAGAAACTTCAATTTGGTTCCTGGTAATATTTCTTTGTTAAAATTGTCACATCTTTAGCTTAATAGAACTACGAATTTAAAATTTGAAAATATCATGTGAAACTGGTAGTTATTTTTGAAATTGGTTAATAAATTCAATGCAATTAAAAGTTGGTCAAACAAATTTCGGAATTTTTAAATTGTAATTTCCAATACAAAGCTAAAATTGTCATATCTATAGCTTAATACTAATAGTTTTAAAATTTGAAAATACCATGCAAACGATTAGAATGTACTCTTTCTCAGGGTATAATTATTTTAAAATTTGGTTTATAAATAAATTCAATGCACTGAAAAGTATAATTAAAAAATTTTGCAACAGCTTATAGTAAGTTTATCCTTGTGGAGATGAAAAGGTTACATTTCTAACAGGTTTCCAGACATAAAATTTATTGCCGTAGCCATAGCAACATTTTTTTTTTGGCTGTTGAAATTCGCTGTGACATCATGGCCTGGAAAGTCCAATCAGGAATAACGAATTATTATTGCCAGATTCAAATACTGGAAAAAAAATATGCCCTCCAAAGCTAACTTTGTATGGAAGGGCACGGACAACTCAACTCTCTACATAATGAACTGCATACAAAAGAATTGGACCATATGATACCATAAAATTACTGCGATAGTTCTCAATCAGAATTGCTAGCAAGTGAATGATTTTCTTTGGTTCAAATTTTTAACTGCTGTTTCAATCGACTAGTCTTTCTTGCTCTTTTAGGGAAAGAATGAGTTGACATGCCAGAGTCATGTCAGGTGGTTGATGGGACTGATTCATTAAATAAATTCGTTTTTCTCTTTCAGGGAAAGAATGAGGCAACATGCTCGGGTCATGTTGCGTGGTGGGAGCGTTTCTTTAGAATTAGAACTTGCACAGCAAGCAAGCATTTATTTCGTGTGTTGGTTAGTGAAGCCAAAACACATTCACACCTGACCCACATCAAAACGCTTGCGAAAGAAGTGTTAGTTTGCGAGCAGGAGGCAAAGCCCCCTAGTTTAAAAAAAAAAATGAAATTAAACATTTGAGAAATTACCTGTAGAATAAGAAAAAGCTTTAAAGTTATTATACTCACATTACGCATTTTAAGCTGCTATTTTTCTCACTGTATGACAGACTAATGACCAACTGCATTTAATAATCATATGCTCTGAAACTCTGAACAATGTATGTATTTGCAAAAATGGATCATTTCTGAGAAATATTTGCTATTTAAACATCAAACAGATTTTACAAATTTTCATGAAAATAAAAATCGTGGTGGCAGTCTGGCTGGAAATTTATTCGTCTGCGCAAAATCAAAGCGGAAATGAAAAAAAAAAAATTCTCCACTTTTCTGCGGATGAAAAAAATGTGGCACGATTCCAAACCCTGACTGCAAGGTAATACGGATAGAAAAAGTTCTCCCCATTTGAAAAAGCGACGGAAAATAAAACTATTAAATTTATTTAAAAATCTTCTAGATTGAATTTTAAAATTCGCCACGACCCAAAAATTGCAAATAATTTGGACTACCTGTGTGCCAAATCTCATTTCTGTAAGTGGCATAGAATCGTCAGGATTTTGCAGCCCCAAACAGACAAACACTTCCTTTTAAAATATTAGGGATTTAAATTATTTAACACAAAGCTTTAATATAACACTTCTATACCGTCAGTTCATTGGCATTTAAAGAAAACAGGAAAACATTGTTCATGCAACAAAAATTGAAATAAAATTACAAGTTGTTTCATAAATTTCAATTTTCATATATCACACACTTTATGATCTATTATATAATTAAGACAAGGCAGAGTAAGGCAAATGGAAAACCAAAACAAAACCTCAAGACATACCAACTGATCTAAAAATGGTTTGATAGATTGTTCCCACTCATGCACTTTTCTAGATATGTCTGCGTTCTTGTCTACACCCTTCAGTGCATTAGAAATCACATGATGAGAATGTGTATTGAAACTTTCAATGAGCATGTCCCCATCAAGCTCAGGGATATGTTCAGAAGTCGAAGGTAGAGGTAACACTTCTTCAGTAGCTAAAGAAGTTAAAGGAAAATATTATAATTCAGAGGCAAAAACTTTATAAAAATCACACCAATATTATAAGATTCACATGTTGCATAGCATATGCACTGAGGTTTCTAAATTTTAATATCTACAAATGGCAGTTGTCACACACATTTAAAGCTTCATTTGAATTGAAGTATAATATAAGGATCAATATGTACACATCATACGTCAAATTAAAAACAATATATCAGAAATACAAAAAACAGACTTTTGTGTACATCATATTTCTAATACAGTGTACCCCTCAATTACATTACCACAATTAGCTTCAGGGCAAATTTAATATTTCTTAACATCAGAACTATTTTGATGTTTGCTAAGCATTTTCTTTTCGTGTTGATTTCTATTTTACAGATTTCTCGCTGTCATCTGTAAGAAGACTTCATTCTTCTTCTGTTAAAGAATTTCATTAGAGCAACAATCAATGTAGTTTTAGCTCGAAATCAAGCTTAATAGAACTAAGCTGAAAAATTGGTGAATTAATCCAGTAAAAGTTGACTTTGGTGTTGTTTACATTTGTTTGTTGACTGACATCCACCAAAATACAAATAATGATGATTTCTGTGCCACACACACCAGTGAAACATACAGTAAAACCTCAATAAGTCGTCCTCTAGATAACTCATTAGGATACAGTACTTTTGTAGCATAGTTTTGCTAATTCAGATTATGCAAATAATTTTTTTGACGAAATTTCGCTGATACAGTCAAGATTTATTGCGATGAACTCGCTTTATATGAATTGCTGATGGAACAAATTAAATTTCAATCCCTGTCAAAATGTATACCTAAAAGTTAAATCATTCATTTAAGAATTTGGGTAACACTAATCTGCGGTTAAGACTAACACATTTTCGAAACTAAAGGGCTAATGGATACTTTTCAATCGCATCATCAGGAACATTAAGCGAGTCCAAAATTATAAAAGAATTGTGGGAGTGAAGAAAGAATGAGGATTCTGATGAAGATGAGGAAGTAAACATGCCTTCTTTAAAAGCTACTGTTGGATTCAAGATTGTTCATAGCATCAGATTTTCTTAAATGTCACAAACTGAACCCCAACAAAAATCAACAAAACCAGAGTGTAAAAAAATCCTGATGTTTAAAAAAAATTTAAAACATCAGACTTATTTGATTTATATCAGATTAAACATTTTTTTAATCGGGATTCTGTGAATTTAATTAATTTTTTGCCTATACAAGTTTAAAATTTTTAAACAATGAGACATGCAAATTACAGTGTGGTTTCTAGATAGTTTTGATTTATTTAAACATTAATAATTTTTATGTAAAACATTAAGGTAATAGAAATTATAAGCTGGAGATATTTTTTAAGGCGATATAGGAATTAGCAAAGTAAATCACATGACAAGAGTAAATAGAACAGTGTCCCAAATGCCAAGCAGGAGGAATGTTTTTTCATCTGGTTCTCAAGCCAGTTAGATCACTTGAGTACTCATAACCAGATGTGAACTTTTTGGACCTCAAAAATAAAAGGTTGTCAGATCTCACTAGATTATAAATGTCTCAATCATACAAATTCCAGAATATTTTTGCATTATATATTTATCCTATATGAATAAAGTGTTTTGAATTGCTTAAATTATTTTAACAGTGAAACAAATTGATATTTTTTAAAGGTTAACAGTAAGAAAATGAGATGACGCGTGCACAAGAAAATACATACATTTAAAATCAAATATGTCTACATATTACTTTCAAATTCTTTGAGCATTGGCAGGTATTTCATAGGTATATTTAAAATACATAAAATGTGTTTACATATTAAAAAAAAAAAAAAAAAAATGAAGCTTTTCTCTACGAACAGCACAAAACAATTGCAAAAGCATCCCCTAAAACAGGGCTCGAAATACCCGGGTACACATGAAAATATAATTGTGCACCTAATTTTTTACCACTAGTGCACCTGTATTAAAAAATCTATTTTGAGGCCTGCCCTAAAATATGCTATTTCAGTCAACCCATAATCTTTTCTCAACATAGTCACTCAATTATCAGATAAGTGAATTGAATTGATTCCAAATTTCAATTCCATAAATATTGAATAGTTATTCTGGCAGTGCAATGAACTCAAAGGGATCAATGCATAAAAATTTCCAAAAAATCGAAACAAAAATTAACCAAAATATTACACAAAAAAATTCAACTTAAAATTATCAATGATTAATGTGCAAAATTGGAATGCTTTTGTGATCTTGCAGAAAATCCTTTCATTGTGTCTTTTTTATGAAGAGAGACTACAATACTAAATAAATAACTAGAACATCTCAAAAAAGAAAGCGAGTTACCAAAATTTTAATGATTTGATATATTATGGATATATTACGAGCATCTTCACTCATAGCATGGTGAATGGTTTAAAATTGGCCATGTGCAATTTATAGCAACACAGAATGTTTAAAACAAAAACAAAACTGATGAGCAGGCTTCTGTGTGACACCTATTGGTCAGTGGCCCAAGATGGAAACCCTCGTCTTGTAATTATTATCCAAACCAGCAAATACTGTTATTTAGTGTCTTCAAAGGGAGGATGATTTTGGAGTGAACTTAGCACGAACAAAGTTCTTACCATATTTGAATCAAGTAACCTACATTTAGTTCATTTATTTAATTTTCAATATTGTTTAAAAATCACTGGATTTAAATCGGCATACCCTCAACCAAACTTGTTGAAATAATGCTGTTTTCTGAATTCGGTTAAGACAAATTCTGGTTAATATGAATTTTAGTCCAAATTAGTCTTAATGAGATTTGACTAAGATTTTTACCATAAACCAAAATTTCAGTAATTCTCTAACGATTTGGATAAATTAAGATTTCTCTCAAGTTATTCAAATCTTAAAAAGTGAGATGTAGAGTTGCCTTTGGCAGAATTGTTGTCACAAGTAGTAAATGAACTCAGATGTGGCCATCTCGATGTCACTAAATAGGACAGCTTGCTATAATGGAACCTACTGAATTACCTAAAAGTAAACGATCAATCAGCTAACGTAAACTAATGGTATGCATTGAAATTACCTGACACAAAATCAGGATCATCAGGAAGTGAAATAATTGGATCATTATCAATCACTATGTCTCCATCTTCAAGAGGGGAAGATAGTAAGACGTCACTTGAATCAGCACCTGCATAAAAAAGTTCTTAAAATGGCAAAGCTTATGGTAAAGCAGTGGTTCTCAACATTTGAGATCATATCCATGTTAAATTTATTATATACTACCCACTGAGTGGCCAGTTTAATACCCTACACCACAGGCTTATCGTGATGTAGGGTATTAAACTAGTGTAAAATTTACCACAGATTTCAAATCAGTTAAAATTTTCAATCTATCTTCAACAATTTGGATTTTACGAAAAAAAAACTAAACAATGCCCGTCTAAATGGTTTTTTTTTTGTTTGCTCTTTTACCTTGAAATGGAAAAGGGCAGGAAATTTAATCTGCATTTCCTGCCTTTTGTGTTAAAAAAGCAAACCTGTAAAAGTTGACACGACATCACAATCTCTTGCGAAAATATAAAAGATATATTCAATTAAAATATTATTTATTTAAAGAAAATCATATTTTTAAGTATTGATGTAATGTGAAATTTTCCACAGATTTCAAATCTGTTGAAATTTTTACTATTATCTTTAACGGTCTAGGAGATAGAAAAAGGAACCACATAACTTAAGTTAAAACTTTGTTTTTTATTGTCTGTTGGAAAATCATTCCTCAGGCGCAAAATGAAAACGGAAAAAATAAATTTAGAATCTGTCATCTCTTTATGGTGTTGCCATTCCAAAGAAAACAATAATAATTAAATTTCATTTTAAAATGTTCTAGATGGAATTTTAAAATTTGCTGCAACCCTAAAATTGCAAAAAATTCTGACTACCTGTGTGCTAAATCCCATTACTGTAAGTGTCATACATTCGTCAGGACTTTGCGTGCAAGAAACAAACATTTCCTTTTATGATATCAGAGAAGAAAAGGCTCAGATCCAACAAATTTACTAATAAATACCTAATCATAGAATATTAGTACATTTATGAATTCAGTGTGGTATGAAAACAAGTATAAAATTACATTTAAATTAGTTATCTGTCTCAGAACATATGAAATTTGGAGAGTGGGGTACCAGCTCAGGTTTTGATCACTTCATATAACCGGGGTTCAAAATTACGTGTTGTCTTAGGATCTTCTCTTGAGATTGATCCAGGACCATTGTGTTGCTCTAGTGTGAAGTTACTAACTACATACCTGTAATCTTGTAGTGCATTATAGTAACCTCAGACTAAAGTCATTAATTTAATTTGTGAAAATTTATATTTGCTGGATCAAATACCTTCAATACAAGATTTTTTAAACTTCAAAATCAAACAAAGTCTCATGTCTCTTGTTCACATTAAAATTTAAACATGTAGTAAACATATTACTTTCTAAAAATCCAGTCGAATTTTGAAACAAACATTTTCACGCAGCAATGCGAACTAGTCAAGAAATAGTATTTAGTACTTAACCAGGGAGTAAAAAAATGTTCTATTTATACAATACAAATATTGACGACCCGCTACAGGCTCAAGCCCAACAAGGCTGGTCCTTTGTTTATGAACTCCCCAATTCCCACTGACTATCCAATTGTATCTTAAATTCGTACACTCCCTTTGAATTAACTATATTTTCTGGCAATGCATTCCAACTGTCTATTACCCTATTAAAGTAGTAGTTTTTCCTTAAATCCTGATTAAAATGTGTCTTATTCAATTTATACCCATGGCCCCTTGTTCTTTTATCCCTATTGAAATTTAAGCCCTCTGTGTCCCCTTGTTTTACAAACTTGAAAAGCTGAATCAAATCCCCCCTCCTTCTTCTTCTTTCCAGTGTATACATGTTTAGCTTACTAAAAAATTCATTATAGTCGAAATATGCTAGCCCCTTTATTATTTTTGTAGCTCTGTGCTGAACCCTTTCAATTGATTCTATGTCCTTTCTCATATATGGAGCCCAGAATTGTACAGCATATTCTAGATGTGGTCTTACTAAACCCTTATGTAACGGAAAGATTATATTCTTATCCCTTGAAGTTACAGTCTTTTTAATACACCCCAATAACCTATTAGCCTTTTTACCCGCAGCTGAACATTGGTGACCCATTTTAAAATCCCTGTGAATTATCACCCCAAGATCCTTGACTGTTTCTCCCTCCTTTACCTTTACTCCCTGCAGACAGTACTCGGCTCCACTGTTACTGTAACCCATATGCAGAACTTGACATTTCCCTACATTTAATGACATACCCCATTTTACAGCCCATTCGGATATCTTATCAAGATCCCCTTGTAAATTCTCTATCTGTAACTTGGTATTCACTGTCCCCCATATTTTTAAGTCATCTGCAAATATACTGATACTATTCTTAATCCCCTGACCTATATCATCTATGAAAATTATAAATAAAATTGGACCCAAAACTGATCCTTGAGGCACTCCACTTATAACTTCTGTCCACTGTGAATAATTTCCTTTTACCTGCACTCTCTGCTTTCTACCCAATAACAAATTCTTTATCCATATCAATGTTTTTCCCTGAATTCCCACCTTTCCAATTTAAACAGTAATGCCTCATGAGGTACTTTATCAAAAGCCTTTTGAAAATCTATGTACATGATATCTACACTGCTCTTATTATCCAGCTCCTCAGTAATTTTTTCGTAGAACTTCAAAAGGTTTGTAGAGCAGGATCTGCCCTTCCTAAACCCATACTGATTATCTGATAACAGTCCCCCCTCCTCCAAGAATAACATTATATGCTTTTTTAACAGAGATTCAAATATTTTGCAAATTAACTTACCATTTGGTCACAGACATTTGACAGCGACCTAAATTGGACGTCTCAAGACTTTTTTGAACACTCTTATATTTCAAGAATTTATTTATAAATATGCCTTTGAAACAAAATGACAATTTCCAGGAGAATCTCACAGCCTGCTATAATTGAAGAGCTGAGTGGATGAACATGTTAAGTGCCATTTAAAAAAAAATGGAGATTTCCGGGTAAAAGAACATGTTAAGGACTGCATTAAATAATGGACGGTCATTGGTTCTGCCAATTCTTATTATAAGGCGATTTTCAGTAGAAGAACATGTTATGTACACGGCTTTCTGTTATTTCATTTGTGGAAGAACATGTCAAGGGCACTTACCATCTTCTTCCACAAGAAATGCGTTCACCTTGAGTAACATAACATCTTCTTCCACTGCATCGGTTGTCCGATATGCTGGAGTTTGCTCGGCCATAAAGTTCCTTCAGCAATTTATTTCAAAGTGTTAGGCTTTAAAAGGGCGAGAACGTCTGTAACAAGAGTGTGTAGTGACTCGCCAAAAGGGTGCTCCGACAAAGGAGGGAGGAATTGGAACGCAGGAATTTGCTCCGCTAGGGTAATATTGTAACTTTGTTGGTCCACTTCCTCTTTTGGGAGCCGAATAAACGGTATAATGGTTAGGTATTAGCCTCTAGATCGGAAGGTTCTTGGTTCGAATCCGGGTCCGGATGTTTGTAAGCGCATGGTGTAGAGGCGGCTAGTGCACCTTAAATCTGTTGTGGCCGAAAGTCCTCACGTTGACGTAGTGTGGAAGTTTGGAGAGTGGGGTGCCAGCTCAGGTGTTGCCTCGTCATCTGATCGTGGTTAAAAATTACGAGGTGTTGTCCTCGAATCTTTCCCTTAAGGGATTGATCCCGGACCGTTGTCAATAGCCCGTTGTGCTTCTCTAGTGCGACGTTAATTAAAAAATTACTAATTTTTTCTCTTTTGGAAAGTTGTTCCCAGCTTTCAGATATTTTATTTCTATTCAGAGGAGTGGCAACATCTGTAACTGTTAAAATCTCTATGGAACACCTTTTTTATTTTACTTGCATAGTATAGTTTACATCACACTAAAATAATAGAGAGAGCTAAGCATAGCACTCCTCAAGTGTAATAGTGCTTTTTACGTGTATTCGGAGTTAGTAAGTGCAAATGATAAGCCTCAACAGTTTAAAGTTGCTGAGTGTACTTTTAGGGAAATATTTTCTTCCTAGTTTAATTTATCTTTTGGTCATCCTCGAAGTGATACATGTAGTACTTGTTCGAGAGGTTAACACTAGTTATGTTGAAAGCTAGGAACTAGTGTTCGTAATGCAGAACTAAACAAGCAGTTGGCGAAACAGACTTCAAGTGACGTCGCATATATCACACTTGACTTACAGCAAACCTTGCCGCTCCCAAAACTTACTGTGAGTAAGGCTTTCTATCTCAGGCAAATGTGGTTTTACAATCTCGGAGAGCACATCGTTACTGAGTCAAAAGAAGCTCCTCATTTCTTGAACTTGGACTGTAGATGTTGCATGTCGGGGAAGTAATGAGGTGGCTAGTTCCCTTTTGACCCTCCTAGAATTCGACGATTCTTTGAAGAGTAAAGATCTCCTTATTATTTGGACAGACTCTTGTTCGGACTAAAACAAGAATTCCTCCATGTTATTTATTCCTTTACCAATATCTGATTCTTAAAGGATATTTCAAAGTGATAGAACACAAATTTCCGGAAGTGGGTCATTCATATCTTGATAGCGATCAAGATTTTGGAAGAATCGAAAAGAATTTAAGGAAACATGAAACCTTATTTCTTCCTGACCACTAACGTAGTATCATACGGAAAAGTGGCAGAAACCATTGCGTCACCGATATGACATCTCACTGCTGAAATTTCCATGATATCCAAAATAAAATCAAGCTGATAAATCGTAAAAAGAAAGTCATCAACGAAAAAGTGGCATTCAGAGACCAAGTGAAATGGATTCGGGTAGAAGAGTTCGTTTTGTACCTGTACAAGGACTGCCATGATCCAAATACACCGTTCAAAAAAGTTGAATTGCTGAAAAAAATCGGAATGGTAGAACATATGTCGATGAAGATAGTATAGAATTGGAAAGGACATCGGAAAATAGAGGAAAGCTAACACTAGAAAAGATTGACAAATTACAACGGCAGCTTCCTTACATTAGAAATGAGTTTCGATATTTCTATGAATAGTTAATTCAAAAAGAAAAAGAGAAATATTAATGATTTATTAACTTTTAATGATTTTGCAATTTAATGCATAGATTTTACAATGATTTTTGCGTTATGGTTGTTTATAACCTCGCATATTCACAAAATAAAATAAACTTCTTAAATAAAATTTTTTATTTTCATTTTCTTTCACAAACTGTGCTAACAAATATATCTTTAATATTACAAAACTTGGATTAATCATTAGTCTACCTTACATTCTTAATTGTGTGTATTTCATGAACAAAGTAATCATAATGATAGTATAGAGTCGGTTATGCACATAACATGTTCTTCCACAAAATTAGAACTATTTCCTTGATATGTGAATGGAAGAAGATGTTATGTGCGACAAAATTTGGAAAATCATCTCTAATCAGACAAACTACATGGCCTACGACAACGTGAATGAAACCGCGATTTTTTTAACGTTATTTCTTCATAACATGGCCGGAAAAACAGTAAATAAGTGAACTGATAAAAAAGGGCATCCTGTTAACTTTAAAGCTGATTATCTCAAATTTACTAAATTGTCACTTAACATGTTCATCCACTCAGCTCTTCAATTGATACCATGTTCTGGTACCCATTCGTCGATTGACAAACTGGTATTAAGGGTGCAGATAGGTATGTATTTAATTAACGTTGCACTGGAGCAACACAACGGGCCATTGGAAAAGGTACAGGATCAATACTGAGGGGTATGATCCAAGACGACACTACGTAATTTTGAACCACAATCAGGTAGGTATTTAAATTAACGTCGTAATGGAGCACAATAGGCTATTGATGATGGTCTGGGATCAATCCTCAAGGGCAAAATTCGAGGACACCACATAGTTTCGAACCCACTCCCCAGACTTCCACATCGCACCAACATGAAGACATTTAATGTGTACCAGCCCCTTTGTACACAGCGGTTTTTTGTTGGATTCGAACTTGTGACCCTCCAGTTGCTAGTAAGTTACTCTTCCAACCGGGCTACCTAAGGGTGCAGGATAAACAAATAACTGATGATGATAAACTATAACCTGATTTTTATTGAATTTTACTAATCCAAATTAAAATTATAGTTTTAGTGGTAGTAATTTAAATATTATTTATTTTTCACAAATGGAAAAAATCAACTTGTTACGAACCTTGCACAGTTTCTGTGCCAGTTTCCAGCACATCTATTAGGTCGTCCTCAGGAGGATCAGTACCATCATCAGTCTTCTGAAAAATAAGTAAGGTTGATGAAAAATTGGTTGAGATTGATGGCATGAGATCCAAAACTGGATTAGACTAAAACAAAGATAATGAAATTCAATGAAAACAGACATCAAAAGAGTAACTACACCATCACCATGATAAAATATCTTATTGTTGGATATTTCTACTGTTCTCTTGACTGTTTGTAAACAATGTGAGTTAATTTGAGATCTTGTCGCTATTGATCAGTAGGTAGCAACGAATGCATAGTTTGTTCTGAATAGAATATTTCAATACCAAATCTGGCCCGCTTTGCATATTATGAAACGCCTCTATAATGTGATTGGTCAGAGATCAATATATAAGTAGAGTTGGTTAATATCAACACATGTCAGATCCTAATACTGGTCATCAATATTTGTTTTGATGCTGTTTTTATGTATACAGATTTCCATTAATAAACTTTAAAGTTTCATTGTACTAAATTTATTTTACAACTGTGCTATATAATGCATTCTGCACCTTACTGTTAAATTTTCAGCCTGTTTAGTTAAGAATTACCACGTCCTCCACATAAAAAGAAACATGCAGAATTATAATGCATTGATGTGAAAAGAGATGAAATAATGCAGTTTAAAACACATAAATAGATGAAGTGAACAAAAAACCATGTGGGTTACATTCGAAGAAAACCAAATTGTGAAATCTAACTCTTCTAAAAAAAACATGCTTAAGATGAATTAACCATATTTAATTTAATTAAAGAAACACAAATTTTAATTTAAAAGTTAAATTGTATATGGGGGTAAAAATCCAGAGAAATGGGAAAAGCTAAATTAATTAAGAAAATTTAGTTTTAAAATACAATCAATAGATTAGTATGAAAAAGAAACTTGCAAAACAGAATAACATTAGAGTACTTTTCAAAGGTGAATTACAGTACATTTTTAATCAGATGAAAAACTACTTGTTAAGCCATTTTCAAAGTAGGTAGTGATTTCCATAATTTCTACTTACACAGTCGACCAAATATATTTCCATCTTAGCTTCTAAATAGCTACATCTTTGAACATAATACTGTACACAAATATTTTTAATACAGTACAAATTCCCAAATCCGGATGTTTTGCTAACCAGCATTTTCTCTCTCACTTTTTTATACCTACAATTTTTAAAGAACAAAGCAATCAACCTGGACCAAATTGATGAAACGCAAAATAACGGACATGTTCAGACTAAATACCACACAGAAAAATTAGATTTGTAATTTGTTGCATTGTATTAAGGTTTTTTTTTCTTAAAAAAAAAAAAATTATTCCTATTTATATTTTTGTATTGAAAACGTGTTCTGGACGTAAATAACGCACATACAAATTCAGGGTTTTTCGACAAAAACTGCAAATGTTCCGAAAAGGCAGAGTTCCGGATTTTGTACTGTACACAGTAAAACAGCGATGAGTCACCTGGATAACAGCAAAGAGTCATCTTTGTGTCTGATGAACAAAATTAAGTTAAATAAATGAGGATGCCGACTATGACTACTTAATTTAATTGAAATTGCGAACTAAAGTGGATTAATTTAAAGTAATTAGTAAAGCACTTCTATTAATTAAATTAATTATTATGAACACTGCAGTGAATTGAAATACACGACCATAACAGTAATACATTTTAAACACCTTCTGTAGTTAATGTTTTTTGTTTTTTTTTGAAATTTTTTTATCTCTTTGCATAGCGCTTTAACAAGATTTTACTGTATAACAAACAGAAACAGAAAAATTGCCCAGATAGTATTTTTAACATTTAAAAAGACAGAATAAGTTATATAAAAAAAATCCTAAGTACAAAAATAATATAAATAAGGCAGAATTTTGTTTTTAGGGGGCATATTTTCAATTGCAATGAAATATTATGATTCAATCTACTATTATCAAAGGAAGTGTTTGTGTGTTTTGAGACTATCTTTACCACTTACAGTCCTGAAATTTGGGACACAGGCAGTCACAATTTTATGCAAATTTTACACAAAGCCCAAATTTTAAAATTTAATCTAGAATTTCAAATGAATTTATTGGCATTTATTTATTATTTGTTTTCCTTAGAATGGCAGCAGTGTGAAAGACCGGATTCTAAATTAATTTTTTCTTTTCATTTCCCAACCACAAACAATTCTAGTGAAGCAAAACAAAACAAATAAAATTTTTTTGACTGGTGTTTATTTGTTGTATTCTTTGTCCGTTTCTATCTTCGCAATCAGAAAGAGTAAAGTAAAAATTTCAACAGATTTGAATACAGTGGAAAATTTTTCACCAGATCAATACCGTAAATGGGATTTTCTTTAAATAAATAATTTTTCAACTGCAAATTTTATATTTTTGCAATACAAATTTGGTTGCATTTGACGAAGATATTCATTACAAACACATATAGGAGGACTATTTGGGGCTTTCTATCTTCAAGATCAGTGAAAGTTTCAAAGTGCGAGAGTGAAAATTTCAATGGATATGAAATAATTTTGTTTAACTCCATTGGGAGGCTTTTTCTGTCAGCTAAATGAATATGGCACTAGCGTTTTTGTGATTCAACATGTTTTCTGCGTGCATTCAGAAAATATTATTTTCATTTGCCTTTTAAAATAAACTCTGTTATCTACTGAGCAAGAGAATTGGATAACCAAATGTAAAATCCTGTATTTGATTACATTGCAAATCTCTTACACAATTGTACAAAAATTTAATTCAGGTTTATTTGGAACCACTTATTAGATACTTGAAAGAAAATAATGTTTTCAAACAATACCTTTTTGGAGCGGTTCTTATTCATAACTTCATAATGATCTGCAATTCGTTTACAAATTTTAGAGTTGATTCCAAATGCAGACACTCCACACCTGAGAAGTGTACCTTTGAGGATTTGATTGTCCATAGAGAAAACTAAAAAGATATTAATTTGACAATGTAAATTAAATTATTATTGAGCATGTACAATCTCTGTAAACGTGAAGTTACAAAGAGTACGGTCACCAATCTATTTAATATCTCTTTATAAAAGCCTAGGATGTTTTAAACTTTTTATTATGGCTTGAAGCCTAATACACTTAAACCGAGGATATAATATTCCAACTATTTATACATAATAAACAGATCAGGTGTGTTTGTCTATTTCCTATATTTATTTCAAAACAATTGGTTTAACTTGCTTGAAATTTCAAATATAAATACATTCCTCAAAGTATTAAGCAATGCAAATTGTGCTATTTCATTCCTGTTATAATTTATAACTTGCAGACCTGTGCATAGCACATTACTTCTTAATTGCTAATTTCAATTGATGACAAAGTGTAATTATTCACATTCAATATCGCATTTCAATCCATTTATAATGAATAGAGCACCCATACTCACATAAATGGATTTCATACTTCTGAAATAAAATTTTGCAAAAATATATAACATTTAGTATATTTTTAATGTGGTATACATTATCCTAAATCGTAACTATATAACAAATACATCCTCAAATAATCTACAATGCATCACCCACATTTAATTAATCTAAAGACCAAGTAAAATACGAGTTTTGAAAATTCTAATGAATCACACAAGTATAAAAAGCTTGCTGATGTACGTACGCAATATCCTAAATAAAATTATGAATCCAAAAGACTCGAGAAATCATAACTAATGAGGAACACATCTCCGAATAATGTGCAAAACATTATCCATATGCTTGTACAACCTAAACCTTATTTTGCTAAACACCTAGCAAAATAAGACAGATTCGTAAATTTTTGAGTATTGTACAAATTAAAAAACGTTTATAGGTATCCGAAATAAAATTCTCAGAATCCAAAAGACCCAAAATCATAACCTGACAAGGAGCACATCGCCAAATAATGCAGTACATCAGCCATAAACAACGTAAACATCGGGGAAAAATTTGTCTGATGAAGAGACAAATTTGAAGAAAAGCGCTGTGTTAGTAGAATACCAACTTTGACACTCTGCTCCTCCTATTTCAAATATCAAGACGAATCACTCATAAATTTCTGGAGTTGAATTTAGCCTTATACCTATTTTCACTCACTGTCTTTTCTTGGTAGATTCCTTGTTGCATTCTGTAAGCAAATTGCTGAAGAATTTCATTAGTGGCAAGCTCTTCCTTGTAGTTTTAGTAATATTATGCACACACATGCTGTCTATTTCATTAGATTATTGTTTGGAAAAACTCTTGATCAAATCTAATTTCCTATATTCGATTATCTAATCAGTTAATTAAAAAAATTGTGTCAGCATTGTCATTAATTACAACTAAAAGTAAAAATTTTCAATTTCTGATGGTAAACCTGAGGTTTTTTTTGGCAGAAAAATTGCTACTGTGATAAAAGCCTTGCATTGTGATGATGGTTAATACTGAAAGATTGCTTTCAACACACAGAGAAGTACACAATCTGGTGTAATTGTCAGTTCATCTAGAACTTTTAGACACTAAGTCCAAATAAATCCATCAATTTCCAATTTTGTAAAACCTGTGGATGGTTTGGTCACTCTATGGTTATTTATTGCTTTAAGAAGGATAATTAAATGTAACAGAGAACTTTTATTTTTGAGAGAGATTTTTTTTATTGATACTTTTGCAGTCTAAAAAAGCACTGTATTTTTGAAGAGGTAGATATGTACCTATGCATCATTGTAAAATTTTTATAAACATATCATATTATCTTAAATACTAGTTTTGTTAAAACTTGCAAGAAAAAAACCTAATTCAAGATTTTTAGCATCTAAAAATTCAGGGTCTAGTTATGATTTGATATTAATTTGTTGAATACAAGCAATTTTTTAAAAAGTATTTAAACTTTAATCAATGATAGAGCAATAGAAAAAAAGTGATTCACATATGTCATCACAAGTTTGTTTTTAACTTATTAACATATACCGATATCAGATATAAAAAGATAATATAAAGTAAAACATATCAGCTTTAAGATCAATATAGTTGCTTTTAAGGAATTACTAACATGTTCGGGCACAGTATCCAGACGCAGGTTGAATAGAATTGTTTTCATCATCTCCCAGCGATCGCAGTTTAGAGGGCAAATTGCATGTGTTTTTCTTCTGTATTGCTTTTTTCACAACAAAAATCTCTTCCTCTCTTTTTTGTATTGCTACAGGCTGCCAATGAACAAGATGTCAGCAACATAAAAACATGATGTATAACATAGTAAAAAACAATTGCATTTGAATTAAAAATACATTTAGATCAAATAGTATACTTTAAAAATGAAGTAAAGGTGCCATAACTGCCAACCCCAAGAAAAAATAAGGGAGATTTTTGCAACATAAAAAGCAATGCGTAACTGTCAGAGAGAAACAATTCTTAAAAAAAACAATAATTAATCAGCATCAATAATGCTAATAGAAATGTTACTGCTGAGCGCTCTCACTACTTTTGCATGCTTGGCAGTGGTTCCAACTTGGTATAACAACTTGGAGATATTTTACACCAAATATGCACAAAAATGACCATGCAAGCCTTTTCTAGTGTTTGCGGTATAGTAGAACCGTGGTTAGTCAAATCCAATTAATCAAGTGTCCATGCTATCAAAGGCGAATTTGAAACCTAATTCTTTAAAGCTTTAAATAAAGCACCAGTGTGCACATTTTATTCTTGATTGGCCTGGTTTAGCAGGTTGGTTTAGATTTTATGACACATGATCCAAACATGGACAAGATATGTCATTTAGGAAGATTTAAAAAATACTAACACGATCAATATTAAGTTGTTACGATAAATTTGATAATCTGCAAACCAGTTAGTCAGAAAATGTAACCTTCATTTCCGTGAAAAATAATAATAATAATAAAAAAACTTGACTGAATTTTCGTTTAACTTTAGAGGATTTTAAAAAGATAGTCGCCAACATTTTCAAAAATAGGAGCTTCAGAGACTATTTTGCTAAAAAGAAATTCCTCATTTCTGTGCTCAGATGATAAAATGTTATGTCACTTTTCCCAAAAAATCGAGTAAGTTCCATCCTGGAGTCTGGTTTGTTAATGTTTAGAAGGTGGCAAAATGTTGCAAGTCTTTTTCTTCTAGTTTATGAGAAAACAAAGGTGAAAAATTGTATTAAGTCAAAATCCATATGTTGAATCTTGAATTTTAAAATTGCTGTCACAAAAAATTGAAAAAAGTAACTTATAACATATTGCCATCTGAGCACAGATATCAACTTTTGACTACTGCTTTAGATAAAATGGGCGCAATCCTTAGGGTAGAACTGCTGGGCTGGTCGCAGTCTAAATTCTTTTTGGCGCGATTCTTATACAGGGTGGCAACAAAATCCTAGAAATAAAGTTCCCTGATATTTCCATGATTTCCCTGATAGTCTCACAAAAATTTCTCTGATTTAACTATTCCCTTTAGAAATGTTGTGATCCGTGATTGCTATCGATATACAGCATCCACCCAACACTATTTTTAAATATTTAGTGACTGAGGGTGTAAAAGGATCATTCTTCACAAATATTTTGTATTTTTTCTCTACAGATATTTTAATTGTTATTGTAAGGGTTGGAAACCTTAATGGAATTTTTTTAATCAAAATTGAAAAAACTTTAGAAAAAATGCAAAATATTTTATGAATTTTTTACACCTGACACTACATTGTCATACTATTCATCGAAACCAAATGCAAATATACATAAAAAATTCTACAAAAATGTAATTGCAAACAAAAATAATTAATTTAATACACAATAAACATTATTTGTTACACAAATTTCAAATTGTATCCCAAGTTGTATCGCTAGTCTCACGGCGACAAGACGCTGCAGCCGCGAAAAAAACGTCGGCGGCATTCAAAAATTATGACGCTATGGTTCTTAATTCTAATTACAATTTCGGCGAATAAGATTTATTCGTTTCTCAAAAGCACTCGTAATCGCGCATCTCTAAATAGGACAAACGATAATGGTAGACGTTTAAGCTGTCAAAATTTCCCTGATTTTTTGTAAAATTTGGAAATTTTCCCTGAGATTTCCCTGATTTTTCCAGAAATAAAAAGTTCCCTGAGAATTCCCTGATTTCCCGGTTTTCCAGGTT
The DNA here is from genome assembly GCA_947359465.1 of Metellina segmentata. NCBI lineage: Eukaryota > Metazoa > Arthropoda > Arachnida > Araneae > Tetragnathidae > Metellina > Metellina segmentata. The sequence goes on from OX375882.1 coordinate 99,316,924, forward strand.
CTGTTACCACCCTGTTATAACTTTCAAGGTACAACTGCTGTTCTGGCCAAAGTCTAAAGGATAACATTACAGGGACTATTAAGGCAACTGAGGAATAGGTATTGAAATTATTTTCTCATGCTTGATGAAGAGCAAAAATATTTAAAAAAAATCAGATATTCCTGAGAACATGGTGGGATTTTCTGAGGTTTGTATACATGGGTAGATTATACCTCAGTTTTTATAAGTGCCAAGTTTAATGGGGTAAAGAGTACCCCCCCCCCCCAAAAAAAAAAAAAAAAAAAAAAAAAAAATTTAAAAAAAAAAAAAAAAAAAAATTGGGAGTTATTTAAATGTACTTGCTCATTCTCCTAGAAGACAGTTTTAAGTTGTCATTGCAAAACTCAAGTTTTGAATTTCTTCTGCCTGACACATCTTGAAATTAATAGTTAATTTAGGAAGTGGAAAGTCAAAGGGAAAAGTTATGGTTGGTTGGATTTTGGTTTTATGGTGTGCAAAGGGCCATACTTGGCCAAGCTGTGCTGAACGCAAGTTTAAACAACAAGTAATTGTGAAAAGAAAGAAAAAGGGGGAGCAGAGGAGAAATATTGCTTGCGTCCTGACATAAGGAAAGTTATCTCAAATTTCATTTTCCTTATTTAAAAATAAAAAAATCCCTAAATCAATACCCATAATACTGTCTCATATCTAATTACTCCTGTAATATTGTATGAAGTGATTCAAGCAAAATTCAATTTCTAGTGTTCCTGACTATTTTCCTTTCAAAAATTGACAATCATGTTCCACTCATTATTGGTAGGTTCCATAATTTGAAACTCAAACTAAAAATAAACCATGCATGTTTAAACAGATTCATAGTTACATTTTCTTCTTGTTGGTTCTGAGATCCTTCCTGCTCAAGTTGACAAAGCTTCAGTGCTTGGCGCATCGATCGTCGAACAGGTCTTGGCGCTAGGTCTAAATCATTTTCTAGACCGTCCATCGGAACATTCTCTATTCCCTCTGAAGGATGATCTACAAAAGAAATAGAATATGTTAGTTTCGAGTATTTCCTCATAATGTTTCATAAACAAATTAATGGATACCACTGTTTATATTTAATATTAAAAAACAATTCCTAAATTTTTCTAGAAACATGCCCATGAAAATCTCCAGGAGAGGAAACTAACAAAATAGCATAAAACCGATGATTATCCAAAGACATAGCACAAATTTCGAACATTCTAATTACAACTTTATTCCAAAAAATGTAGCTTTCCCATAGGTGGCAGTTTCAATCAGAAGGAAGTCAATACACGCATCGGGAACTAACGAGATTTATTTACAGAAGTTGCACACATATCTGATCCTTCTTAAGCCACCAGTGTGGTAGTTATATACAACAGTAACATAACAGACATGTAAATAAACAACTTCCTACAATTTAAAGAAGAAAAAAAAAAGAGTAAAAAATTTATAGTTCTTTAAAATATTCAATAGAACTCATCTTCTGAACTCCAAGTGGTCCACAAAGATCAAGAAAGAATTCATGAATTGAATTTAAACTCAACCCAACTAAAGACCACTGTGTATGTGTGGGCTGGTACATGCTAAATCTGTAGTGGCCACAGGTATTTGACATGGTGCGGACATATGGAGTGCCAGATTGATCTGAGACCTGACCATGGTTGAAAACGACAAGATGTGTCTTCGGATCTTTCCCATCGGGATTCGTCCCATACAGTCGGCAATAGCCCACTGTGTTGCTACATTGTGACGTTAATTGAACTAACTACTTTTAAATCCATAGAGTAGGCCATTTCAATACCATGGCATATCTCCAATATGTTCTCATGCTCATAACATCGGCACCATGTCTGTAGTGCGAACACCATTCAAAACAGTAACAAATTAAGTAAGAAGTAATTAAAACCTAGTACTCACCCAAATTAGATACAGCTTCCATGGGTTCTTCCGAGTGAGACGGCAACTGAGTGCCGCCCTCCACTGGGGTTGGGGGCAGAGACCCCAAGCCCTCGTCTTCTGTCTGTTGTGAAGAGGGTGTTTGCGAACAGGGGGCAGAAGGGGGAGAACTCGAGCAGCCAGAAGATGGAGGGTACCCTTCGTCTGTGGGAGACGGATCCGGCATGTCGTCTCCAATGCAGAAGGAATCGTCGTCAGACTCTTCTTCCACAGTATAATCGGGTGGGGAGTCTATAGAAGGTATCGCCTCGGGGCTTATGGTCGGCAGGAGCAACCAACCTGATTCTGTCACTCGACATTTGTTCAGTGTATAGTCGCCTTTATTTCCAACTGCATCTCCCCTTAGACTGATAAGAGAGTTATACTTATTTTAATGAGTTAGAGTTATAAATAGAGAGTTAGCGTTATAAATATTTAAACAAAAAAAATGTCATTATGCACAAATTGCTAAGGACGACTAGCTATTGCTAAGGTACTTGGACAAACACATCCATTAACTCTCATGTGTCACATGAGTGCTGGCTTTGTAATAAGCTCTACCTTCAGATTTCACTGTGACACATGAAGTTTCAGTATTGAACAGGATGGTAGGAAAACTAATCGGAATCCAGCTGCTTCTGGATCGGTTCAGTAAGAGTCCCTTCCTTCTTGATGTTGAACATTCCAAAAGATGGTCACAGTCCATGCCACCCTGCACAGGAAACATTGCGGGCTACTATCGATGCCAAAACGAAGTAAATGCTAGGTTAGGCAATCATGTCCTGTCAAAAATAAAAAAACTGTCTTTGGAATATAGTGAAGGCCAGCAGAGATCTGGGTTTATAAATCTTTTATTCTATTCTTTGTAATTCAAACTGCAGATTTTGAGGGTATATCTTGTAAACAGGTTTGAAGGATACGTGACCCCTTTAAAAGGCGACATTTCCTTTCCATAAATATCACTGTGAAATGGGACCCAATCCTCCGAGGTCTGTAGACAATTTCTATTAGTCTCGTTATTAAATTTGTATCAAAGTCCCAGTGAATATTACTATCAAGACTGAGCTAACAAAGACAGTAGCAATTTAATGAATCATTCATCTGATCCCAATATTATGTCCTTTTACTTTTCCCCATCTTATGTTATTATAACTCTCACAACAAAATCTGACCATACAGCATGAAGGATGGAATAGATGTTGTCGCTTTCAGTTGATATTGCCAATGAACTGTAAAATTTAACCCAAGACCCATCATACAAAGATGGCATTTACCATGATTGTTGTCTCTAATGTTACAAAAGGAAGTGTTTGTTCGATTGTCTGTTTGTTTTCTTGGACTCAAATTCCTGACGAATCTATGACACTTACAGTAATGAGAATTAGCACACAGGCAGTCCGAATTTTTTGCAATTTTAAAATTCAATCAAGAACATTTTAAAATGAATTTAATAGTTTTTTTCACCATTCTTAATTTTTCCATGAAATGAAGAAATTTAGACCCCCCCCCACACACATCAGCCTTTGGAAGGTAATGTGCGAAAAATATGGAACCATGCCATATTTTTTCCATTGTCCGTCTAGATCGGAGAGAACACATTCGAATGACCTTCGTTTGTTTCCGAGATTCATTCATTTTGATTTCCTGCGAAACGAATTCCAATGAAGCAAAAGATATTATTAAAGTTGTCACTGGCATTCTTCAGTGCTTTTTTTTCTTTCTCAGTGACTGTTAAAGGTAGAATAAAAATTTGAACGGATTTGAAATCTGCAGAAAATTTTACATCGTAAAGATACCTTATACGTTTAATTTTCTTTTAATCTTTTATATTTTCACAAGAGATTGTAACGTGTCGTGAACTTTCGGTTTGCGAAAAAATACAGATAGCATTTTCTGCCCTTTGTGTTACAATAAAAATAAAAACAGATTACATTTACATGACCTATTCCATTTCAGCGAAGGAGAGCAAAAAATAAAAACATTTTAACTAGGCTTGTCAAGTTATTTTTTCGTAAAATCAGAATCATTAAAGACTGATTGAAAATTGCAACAGGTTTTAAAATCTGCGGAAAATTGTACACCACATTAATACCTTACATTACAGGCAATGGCTAGTTGTTACATAAATTAAGCCCTTGTTTTGAGTTTTCTGTAAATATATTGTGAAAAAAGTAAATTTTGTGTGAAAGTGGTTCACAACAGAATAGTTTCACAAATTTCATGTCACACAGGTCAGGCAGAAAAAGTTACAATTTGAGAATAGTGCACTCCTGAACACAATTTGCAAAATTCTATTTACCTCCAGAATATACAACAGTAATATTAATAAAATAAATTTTTGCAATTGAGTATTGTTCAATTCTTTTACAGAAAAGACTCTCAGTATTGCTAATTTTTGTTTCCACTTATGAAATCGAAAAGCTAATCTACAACTATTAATGCAATATTACTGATACTATGATCACTGAAAAAGAGACCTGCCTTCACCTCCAAGTGAATTCAAGAGACCAAGCAAAACTCCATGGTTCCCACACCTTTATCCAAAAAAAATTCAAGGACTTTTCAAAACTTAAAACAAATTTTTCAAGGACCTAAAATTTTTTATAACGACCTAAAACAAGGCAAACACAAAAGTTGTCAATTAAAAAGAAAATGTGAATACAAAAAAAAAAAGACAATTTTTTTTAAAACTACTGTGATAGCCAAAAAAAATAAAGTTTATCATCAATTTTGGTAAAAATTTGGACTTTCTTTTTTTATTTTGCTTTTTGTCTCAACTCAATGCTATCAGGCTACTTGCACACATATCAATTTCGGTCGTGCGATAAATTATTTTAGTCGCACGAAGAGTATGGGAGCTCTCGGTTCAGACGGTTCGATCTACATGACACAATCTCTATTTTCCTGTCGTCTACTGCCAACAACAGACGTCTGTCATGGTTTATTTTGTTTGAGTAACAAAATAAATCAAAAGTTTTGACTGGTGTTAGGGCTTCTTTATTATCTAGTCCGAGTTTCTATCTTTGTGATCGTTAAAGATAGAGGAAAAATTTCAACAGATTTGAAATCTGCAGAAAATTTTCAACAATAGAAATCTTTAATGTAATTTTCTTAAATTTTTTTTTTTTCAATTGTAACTTTTATATTTTTGCAATAAGAATTTGGCTTCATTTCTTTGGATGCGTGACAGGTTTTCAATGACATCCTGACTGCTAAAGCTACGGTTTCCTAAGAAAGCAGTGGTGTTATCTAGCGAACGTGATACGTCATTATGTGGCGGACATAACAAGATGGCTGTCTTAACGTAGACCAGAGGTGTCAACTTAGACGGACAGAATACTGTGGAAAATGGACGATCTAGACATAGCATTACTAGTATATCTTGTAGTGTCAAAGCGGGAAACATCGGTTTCATTCAGAATGACGCTCAAATGGCACACCTGCTTTGGAGGAAACTAGTCTGGACAAGTAGCAATGCAACACGAAATTACACTATTATGTACTAGTTAAAAAAAAAATCAAGTACTTTCAAGGACTTTTCACCAAGTTTCCTAATTTTCAAGGACTTTCAAGGGCCCCTAGTTAGGAAAAACAAATTCAAGGACTTTTAAGGACCGTGGGAACCCTGAACTCTTGACAGTCACTTCTGAAACTCTTTGTTTGGTTTCAACTATTAAATTTAAATTTTGTAACATAAAACTTAAGATGGTAAAATTTACAATACATAATGAACTGGCATTACTTACTCATAAAAAATCTCTCCTTTCTCTTCACCTTCCAAGGGTAATAAATCAACAGGTACAAAGGTGTATTTCTTGCTATTTTCAGATTTTTTGCTGGCTTTCTTGTTAGGAACATTTTTCTTTCTTCTCAGACAGCTAAGATTTTTACCAGGCTTTATTTCAATAGAGAAAAAAGGCTAAAGGAGAAGAAAATTCAGGAATTAGAAACAAGTGAATTGCTCAAGATTCACTCAAAAGTATTTTCTTATGATTGTATTGTTTTTCACAAGACACTGCAACGAAAAAATGTCTGTAGCAGTTTTTGTGGTGTTCAAAAATTACAAGGCCAGTGTTCTTTATTCAAATTAGAATTTCAACGAATATGATTCTCAAAAGTACTTATAATTGCGCATCTCTAAATAGGACAAACGATAATAGTAGCCATTAATAATATCAAAACTTCCCGGATTTTTGTGAAATTTGGAAATTTCCCCCGATTTTTCCAGAATTAAAAACTTTTCTGAGAATTCTCTGATTTCCAGGTTCTAGGATTTTATCTAAATATACCATTTTCTAGAATAACAGCTTTCTCAAGTGACACAGCCCTGTGTTGAAACAAATTCTAACATGTAAATCCAAGAGTAAATATCAAGTTTCCTTTTATGTAATGTTCCATGTTTTTATTTTGTTAATTTAATGATTTCCTCAGAAACAGGAAGGCATGCAATTATTTAATCAGGAAACTTAAGAATGTAAAATTAATCTTTTGATACAAAATACATTAATATGAATGGGTAATTTTTCATTGAATTTTTGCATGGCAAAATTTTAGCCTTCACTGAACACCTTGCATGCCAATTTTAAAATTGACCTACACAAAAATATAACATCTGACCATTACATATTATTTTTTTCTGATTTGTTGGAGTTGAGAAAATTAAATTCGTCATCTGGGAATGGCAAATCAAAGTTTTGATTTCAAATGCATAAAATATTTTGAAAAATTATTATCATGATGGAACACATTATCAAGTACAAAGTTTAAATTTGTGGAACATTTTGGATATATTATGTTACATATTTGTACAAAGAAACTGGCAAGACAGTCTCCTTATCAATAAATTATTTCACTTATGATCAGCATTAATATATTAACTTACATCATTGAGTTTGTTTTCTTTTTCTCTGTTGTTTCTTTCCCTTTCTTTGGTATCTTTTTTGATTAATTCATCCTTCCTATAAAATAATATAAATATTAGCGGTTTTTCAGGACTTAATAAGTTAAAAGAATAATTTACCAAACATATATTTAGAATAAGTACACAACATACAGTAAAAATCCCATATTCGGAATTGCCTAAAATCCAGACGTTTTGTAGCACTGTATTAAATAATTTTTTTCTTTTTTAAAATTAATTTCTATTTGTAAATTTGCTATTTTAGTATTGCAAACGTAAATAATGCGCAAAGGGGTTAGATTAGGCAATGATCCCAAATGTGGAAATCCATAAGGGCCAAGGTCTGGAGAGTGACGGAAGCAAAGCAATCACTCGGGTGTAAAGTTGAAAGGACGAAAGACAAGATGCACCCAGAGCAGAGAGTTAACTAACCGACAGTCAAGAGTTGGATTTCTGTGGCCTACCGGCAGGACGCAGACAATTAACCCCATGTCAGAAGTTCATTTCCGCCGCTTCCAGGATCAGAGGAGACCACAGAGACTTAGGTACTCGTCGCCAGCTGACTCACTAATGAAATTCCCGCCTTTTTATTTAAATCAGATTTTTTAAATTTAAATTTCTGTAGGCCTTATACACTGTTTTTACAATAATGACATATAAATTTGAAAATAAAAAATTGAGTTTGTGATATGGCAAATCAATATTTACTTAACATTTGTTTAACTTTAAAACACAAGTTGACATCCTACATAGTTTTTCGAGTAAATTACATATTACGTTAAAAAATTTATCAGTAAGTGCAAGTGACAGACCTAAACTACTGTGCGAGTAGAATAGAGGACAGAGAAATAATGAGACTAGTAAATTCTAATAATAAAACTGCTGAGCAACAATAATAAATGAATCTTCACTTATTTCTAATTCATATTGAATCTTTCTTCCTGCTGACATTTTAATGGCGTGTGTAAAAATGTATATTTCTACTCTTTAATCTCTATTGCTTACCACAAGAATAAGCTAACTGACAAATGCCTCAAAAAACTTTACTTCCTTTCCTACTTGTGCATTGTTTTCTTAGCTAATGAAATCAGTCACCCCTTTAGTTTATAATTTTGAACTGTTGCATACTTCCTTTAAGAGTCTGTTAATCAGGAATGTTTACACATTACTCTTCCTGGAATTTTGATTTATGATGTCATGTGTGTTTATATTAGTGTAATATTAATAGTGTTTATATTAATAAGTTACAACTGGTTGTTGCAATCTTTTATAATATGCAGTAATTGACCCAGTTCCCTCTAAGCTGGGTGTAGCCATAAGTGCTGAAATCACCATGAGTGCAGAAAAATTAAAGCATTTGACCACTTCTGTGGTTCGTTTACTTAGTTATAAAAATTTGTAATTACATGTGATTTAAATTAGTGATTTAAAAAAATATTTTGATTAAAATCATGATTTTAATCTTAACACCCTGCTTGAGACCAAGGACAATTCACTGTGTTAGGCAAAATCGGTTCCTCTGGACTCTGCCTGTAGATATATGCAAACTACATTAAGTTCTTAGTTTTCTATAACAAATATTTTAGCCCAGAACACTCTGTGCAAACGATATCTTCTAGTAGACAACGCTACCATTTCCAACACGTCACATGATTCGTGATTTTGGAATTGGTACTGTATATACATAGTAAGTATAAGCAAAATTTATAAATTTTACTCACTTATTTTTCACCAAACTTTGGTATAACTGTGTAGCTAAGTTGTGTAAGTATTCCACCTAAAATAAAATATTTTACAAATAAGTGTTCAATATTCACTTCATCAGATCATGACATGAATTGGTAATACTGTGTAAGCTTTATACACAAGGACAATTTATTTTATGGTAGCAAAGATTAGATTTGCCTACATGCACAGGGGTCAACAAATTTCTGTAGGTCCATTTATGGACTTTCTAAAATAAATGCATGATGTGATTTTACATGATTATGTGGGTCAGTTTGATGCAATTATAATTTTAAATCAGACCTTTTTTATTGTTTACAGTCATATCTCAAGAAAAGAGGATTCTAGTATCTTAGATTCTATAAATATTCCAGCTTAAAATGCTGTTTTCTAAATTAAAAAAAAAATTAATAATAATAATAAAAAAAAAATAATAATAATAAAGACAAACCATAATTCATGTCAAAGTAGACGAACATTAAACAAATACTTGAAATTTTAGTAAAAATTGAAGGAAAAAAAATCAACATTTACTTACAAAATATTTTGTAATGTAAATTTTTTATTTGTATGCATCAAATGAAGTTGGTAAAAAAATATCTATCAATTTGTGTATTTAAACAAACTGTCTCTGAATGTGGTTGAATGGGGGGAGTTACACCTTTTCCATTTTCTTTTCAGTTTGCATAATTTTTGTCTAGTTGTTAAATTTCATCACTTGCAGTTTGCATTATTTGCTATTTTCTTTTTTTAAATTTTGTTTAAGTTCAGTTGCAGCCACTTTTTGCCTACATTCTTCAGAATTCTGCTTCAATCTTTTTTGTTTTAAGGCCTCGGCTCTTTTCCCTGAAGCACTGCAAACAGTTGTATTTATTCCTGTGATATCATTATTTTCTATACCACCATAGTGTAGAACAGCAGAATGAACTACCAATGAACATTGAGCTACCAATGAATTTTGTTCTAAATTTTCAATAAGACACTTTTTGTTAACTGAAAAACTTTGCTCAACTCCTTCAGTGCTCCCCACTCGATTTGATCCGGATGACAGCATGATTTGTGGTGAAAAGTATGACAACCCTTTAACCAGTTTTTTACACAAGGGAGACTTAATTTTCAGTTTATTTAAAAGATTAATTAGGAAATCCTTGCATTCTCTTTGAAACACTATATTGTTGGTTTCTGTCACCTTTGACAAAGCAGTAGAAGCACAAAACCCCAAAAAACATTTTTTTCTTCCATCCATAAATGGACTTTTCCCCAATAATAACAAGGAGATAAATTTTCGGGACCATTTTTCTGTTTTCGGGATCAGTAGACACCCTGATACATAAGGCCTCAATCTACATTCCTTCTAATTCTATTTGTATACAATAAATCTGTTATGGTTTCATGGAACAGAATATTCATTAAAAAAATAGTGCAAAATAATTAATATTTTTAGTGTAAATAGTGTTTTAAAACATTAAAAAAAAAGCACACATTTTAGGTTACACAAGTCAAAACAGTTTTCTATGCACAAATCTGAAATCTTTGGACATACTGGACAAAAATAGCTTGATACAGTTGTTTGTGTACATACTCTGTATGGCTGTAAGTAATGCCAAGGTGGCATGTTTAAATTACTGTAACAAGTTTTTATTACTAATTGAAGTCATGAAATTACTCAAATAAAAAATATATTTAACTGAACACATATAATTACACCAATGAATGAGTCGTACCGAAAATGATTTTTTTTTTTCATTTCACTGATAAACATTTTTAAACTTTGTTAATTGAAAATACATTGGAGAAATAAAGCCATTCCCAAGCTGAAAAACATGAAGGATGCTTAACTTTACATGTTTCATAAAAAATACTATTCAAGTGGTAGATTAAAATTGCATTATTATTTATAGAATTCATCAATAATTGCAAAACTGGGGTTTCCTGTTTTAAAATATTTTAAAAGTATAATTTTTTTACAGATTTTGTAATGCTTGCCTAAGGTTAACAAACTAAGTAATTTAGTGTTGTAAGTTTTGAAAGATGATATGCATTTCTTGATCTTTCTACTTAAATGGATTATAAGAAACACAGAATCCTAAAAAAATCCAAGAAGTATTTCTTTCATAAAATTTTGCAGAGTAAAAACCATCTGACATTTCCCCACCACCAAAAATGCAATTCAACCGGCTTTTGCTTTATCAAAACTGGGATTAACAACTTGATTTCAAATTTTTTTCGTCAAAAAATGTTTACAACAGAATTTTTCCTTTTCTTCCTTACAGTGAAAAAGACCCTTTCACCTTGTAAACAGCAAATAGGCTGAATAGCAGCCTGGTTTTTGAATACTTAACAAGGGTCAACTAGGTCTGGAACTGCTTTTTTACACTGCGGAAGAACTGGTTTAGTAATTATTTCTGCATTCAAGACGGTAAATTAATTTTTTGTTTATGACTTTTTTTTTACTGTTTTATTCCACCTTTGCCAAAAACTATCCTCTGCTCAGGACTGTGAAATTAGGGATACTTGCAGCAAAGTGTTTGTAGTTGACCAGTACAAGAGGAGAGCACAATTTGTTTTGGCCTATAAAAATAATTGTAATTTTAGAATACATATTATCACTTAGATAAAGATGAAAAGACTGAACCTGGGTTGCACAAAGATTAGAGAAGTCAGCAAACATTTTCTGAGAACATATTCTTCTGAGAGATTTTCTTTTTACTTTAGAATTCAGAGAATACGAAAGAATTGTTTACTAAAGACCTTTTTTTCCAGGAGGGAAAGGAATCTGAATACAATTTCATTATTTTATTTTTCCTTTATCAGAGATAAGTCAGAATGCAAAAGAAGAGTAAACTATTTTTTGCAAAAATCACAAACTCAAATCAAATTGCAAAAATGGTTGGAAAAAAAAAATATATTTATGCTCAAAGTAATTGAGATAATTAATTATTCTACATGCACATATGCAATTATTTATGACAAGCATGCATACAGCTGTCAACTGCTGAATATGGTTTGGAATAATTTTTGAAGCAATCATATGAGTACTTGGAATAATTTTGTAAATACAGCAGCCAATTTGCAGCAAGTGTTATTAGTCTATATTTTGTTAATTCAAAGAGGAGATTCAAATTAATTTTGAGAAATTTTGCTATCAAATTTTTTGTAATAAAACAAAATTTAGAAATTCTTAACAAATTATGTGAACAAGTAAAATTAATTTTGCTAATTAAATTAATTAAGCTAATTTTGATGGCTTATTTAATTGATTCATAAATCTCGAAAATAAGAATTCTGACTATCCGAAAATGTAAGAATCTGTTATCCCAGTTATCTTCTATCAGAAAAAAATGGAAGCTTTCAAGTTAATATTTGGGAAAATAAGATCTGAAAAACACAAAAAGGGGAAATTCACGGATGGTTGGATTTTGTAGCACATATTTGGCCAAGCTGTGACAAACATTAAGCAGTGGATATACAAGGGTTAAACCCAATGGGTTTTTTAAAAAACCCACAATTTTGTATACATTTTAGGTTTAAAAAAAAAAAAAAAACTATATATATATTATCTATTACAAGCTATCATTCTTAAGTGTCATTGTCTCTTCAGGAAACACTGAACTTTGACCAGTTTCCCGGCCTCTAGTCTATTTATCAACTTTGTCCATATGTAGAGAACAGACGTTCAATGGATGACAAATTTGGTGGGCACCTGAGGAGTTGAGTGAAAAACCTGCAGAATCCTTCGGGCAATTATCCAAATTTCTGTGTGTTATGCTCCATTAGCAACCACCACTTTGAAGGATTACTTTGTACAAGTTCAAAACACCTACATTAAAAACGTTTTGGGGAAACAACTCACTGTCTGTGATTTTGAAGGCTTAGACACTGGACATATATATTTAGGTTTCTGATTGTAACCAGGTTTCCCACTGCTTTGCTTGCTCTGCTGATAATCTGTTGCCTATAACATGATGGGTCCATTATATTAGCCAGGTAAAATAATGGTTGCATTGCTTTATCCATCATTTGTTGTATCTGTTGTGTATATGGCAACAATTCGATACTCATGGTGAGGTCAATCCAGACCTCCACAGATGTTGAGAAGTTTTCAGAATCTTCCTACAACCTATCTAAAGCTACAGAAAATTCTCCCAATTGCTTCTGTAACGCTGAACTTTCGCGGTACAGCTCAACATTACTTACAATTTTTCCAATATTCGAGTCGACTCGCATTTCATTTTCATTAATAATTTCAACATATTTGTGAAAGTGTTAATGCATTCAACTCGCGAATACCAACAGATCTTTTATTTTTGGAATTTGAGGCATGAATCCACCCTTTTCCTTTAATAATCCATAAGAGACGTTGTGGTTGGGGGGAACTTTACAATACGTTCAAGGACACGTTCATAAAAAATGTTTTTTTTTTTAAAACCGGACTGGGGGGGGTCTTAGTTTTTTCTGAAAAACATAAGTGGGTCATTCTTGCAAAATAGGCAAAATTCATGTCCCTTCAAAATTTATAGAATTCTATCACTCTGAAGATTTTGTCAACTTTCAAGAATAGTTTAGGATCACTTTTATAATCTACAGAAATAGAAAATTAATGACATATTTTTTTATTTTATACATTTTTAAAACATCATTGTCCTGGCATGTCCCTGAGTGAAATTTTACAATTTCTTCATTCATTAGGGGTTTAATATTTATTTATATATTCTTGTAAATAATTTATTCTGATTCTTTATACATTTGAAAGGTTATTAGTTACAATAATGGAAATAATATTGCAAAAATTTCCAAAAGTAACTTCAGTAACTATTGTCCCAAGTAATATCATCATTTTCCTGGCATCTCAGATATCATTATGTGGGCAATTAATAGATGACAGCACTGAGTTAGAAGAATACTTTTCAAGTAATCTGGGGTTGAGATTATTTAAATAAATAACTGCCATCTTGAAAAGTTATCAACTTTTTTTTTGGTCAGCACATACAAGTTCAGAGTTCTAGGTTTATGTTTATTGAAGATCATTTTCCTGGCTTTGATAAAAATTAAATGTTTGTAGTAAATTTTTAATTTTTTTTATTATAAAGTGTATAAAAGATATTTCTTAAATGTGTGTGAAATTCAAACTGAAATGTTTAAGGGTTCATCCATTAAGCCCTGAACAAGCCTATTTCATCATTATCCTGGCCATCATTGTGTCCTGCCTTTAACATACCAAGTCAATGATGTCAAGACAGGAAAATGATGTTTTGTGTTCAGTATTTTATAAATATTTAAATTATTAACTGAAGACACATATATTCTTTACTTTTAACTTAACTTTTGATTATTTATTATCCATTGTAATTTTTTTAATAGTAAAATACCTTATAATGGGCTTGAAATTTTGAAACTTATTTCTTTCTTTTATTTAAAACATAATGTTTTTGTCATTGCACCTAAAAATGTCTAGATATTACTAAATATCCTTTATCGCATGCTCTTTTTTTATAAGTTGTAAACAATATATGGACAGATGTGAGTGGTAAAAAGAAACAAACATATGAGGAAAGGTTGTTAAAGAAAAGGTTAGCTGAGAAACGTCGTCAGGAGCATATTAAAAAAAATTCCATAATGTTTGATACAAGATAAATTGAAGAGGCATGTGAAATATATGTTAGAAAGAAGAAAAAAGTGGTAAAGCCTATAGCTAAAATGAGTTCGAGGCAGAAAAGGGGAATTATAAAAATAGGAAAGAAAATTCAAAACTCTATCGAACAAGAAATTGTCATCAGATAGAATTGGCTACCCAAACCAAGTGAAAGTGGTATAGATATTCAACTTTCAGGTTCTTCAAACCCAGACACAACAAGAGATGATAATGTTAAGAAAAAAAAGTTAGAAAAGATAGAGCAGAGACCTATATTCGTATAAAGAAACTGGAAGAAAATTTTTAAAAATATACAAGGCAAATGGAAAAATACAAAAAGAAATACTACAGATAAAAAATAGCTGAGAATTGATTGCAGTAATTTAACACCACACAGCAAAACACGTAATCTGTTAAAAAAGCATAAAAGTTGCAGTAATAGCTATCCACAATGTTCCTACTTTCTAATAATACTTAAATATTCGGGAATCCATAATTTCCTGAAGTGTCATGTTCCTAGTAATTTTATTTATGTACTTAATCAGCTGAATTAAAAATACGTGGTCATATGAAATGTTCAACAAGAAATTTATATATTTTTTTCTATTTTCATCATTGTCTTGGCAGGCTCGTCATTGTCCTGCCTTCCAATATTTTGAAATATTTTTTTCCTTAACAAAATGTTAATAATTTAGATTGCTGATATTTTTAATTTACTTAATGAACATGGTAGAAAATTATTAGGCCAAAAAAATAAAGTTTTAAAAACCTTCGATTGAAAAAATTTTAAGAAGCCAATTTTTCCTATTTCACAAGAATGACCCAAGTGTGTTAGCTTTATATATATATAACACAAACCCTACCTTTGTTTTTGGCAACCCTGGGATATACACAGGAAACTTTTTTACTGACACAGAAGAAATACATTCATTTGAAGCTAGGAATCGAACCAGTGTTATCTGCAGCTTGCAGTGGGAAATTCATGATTTTTTTGAAGATTTTCATATTTGTTTAATACTTCTATTAGAATTTAACTGTGCTGAACAAAATGTAACTGATGATATACCTAAGCAATTCATTCACACTGAATGCATAAAGAAAACTGATTACCTTTTTGCCATAAATGCTACTGCTTCCCTGAAGCAATAAAGCAGCTGAATTAAAATTGGGTGGCACTTTTCCTTGAACAAACTGAAATAGAAAAGCATATTTCAAAACAACAATGGTTCTTTCACACAATTTGTTTTTAATTTTTTTTGTAGATTAATAATATTTCTGATAAGAAACACATTATATAACTCGATTAATATAAGTACCCCAAAACAAAATTCAATGCCTGATAACTAAACAGATTTTTATTGTATAGTTCTTTTGAGAAGTTATAAAGTTGAATATCAACAATGTGAATTTCTACTGAAGACAGGCATGAATTGTATTCTTATTAAATGGACAGTTAATAGCATTCTCAAGTAAGGATGAGTATTATACTAACCTAAATTTAAGAAACATATTTTAAATACAATTAGGTAGAAAGCAAAAATTAAAAATGTTTTTTAAAAATTTGATTTTAGACTAAATTATTTTCTTAGAAAAGGTAAAAAATAGTCATTCAAGGAAGAATTGAATTTTAAAGTTCAAAATTTGAGTTCACAATTTAAATTTAGTTTACGATTCAATTCACTTACATTTTTAAAACTTTAATTACGAGTTGAAACAAAAATGAGGTATGAAATGAAAGGGTACAAAAATGTTCATCCAAATTTCAAAATCTATATATTTGAAACTTTTGGGTTCCAATTCTTTTAAGTTATTAAAGAGTGAAAATAAATAACAAGCAAAGAAATCTTGTTTTACAAATGTAGCTTTCCAAAACTTTTACTGTAATAAGTAGTACATATTTTCATATTTGAAGGATTAAAACAAATATTTAAAAAGTCATCTGGAAATACATATTAAATGATTTAGATGAAAAGTGTGTAATATTTTTATGTAATAAACATAGTTACGTGAATTGTAACATATGTATAAATACATAAAACAGTTAAAATTTTTCAAAAACCTGATGTCATTAGAGCTATTTACACTAGAGCAAAAGAATGCCCTAATCGTAAAGTCGACAAATGGTTGGTTTAATTGAAGTTTAATGATGTGTGACAAAATATTTTGCATGGCTAACATCATGTTCATGTTTAACAGTGTGTGAATAACACTCAAAACTTTGAATGAAATTCAACGATTTTCTGCTGCACAGCGTATGTCAAAACCTGATCACAAGAAATTAAAAATTTACACATAAAAAAATACAAACATTAACTTTAAAAAAAAAAGGTTATTTTGGTACATAACAAAAATGGACACAAGCATATTTAAAATAATAAGTTACATTTGAGATGTAGCTTTGAAGCAATTCTGAAATGTTGACACCAAATGATTTTTCTGGATCTTTAATGGGATTCAAAAGATCCCTATACTGCACTTCCACAGGTTCAGGCATTCTACAGAAAGGAAAAATAAGTCTAAAAACCTTAAAAATGCACAATTTTATTAATACATTAAATACATACTAAACGTCATTTGATGTATTATTTAAACTAAATAAACAGCAGATATCACAGAGAGTTTTATAAATATTTTATGCTGCAATATCAGTTTATAATTTGACAATCTCATCCTGTTGTAAAAGTAATGGCCCTATTTTTGCATCCTGTTGTCAAGTATGACATTTTTTGGTTCAATTCAGGGATTGCTGATGTCCAAAAAGGCCCGATAACCTCTTGACTGATTAAACACTTAATCCTGCTTTCAATCTAAAGGGTGTTCTTAAACTCAAGGTACATATGACAGGGGGTAACAGAACACAACTAGATACGGCCACAAAAAAAAAGCTCGTTTCCTGTAACATGAGCAAAAATAATAAGGTAGGTAGGTAAGAAAGTTTTTTTTTTTTATTAAATATTTTTAGAGCAAAAGGAAATCTTATCCGAGTATTAAGGTTAAGATTTAAAATTGAGCCGACCAACCGGTCTAGTGGTTAAGGTGTTGGACTCTGGTTCAAAAGGTTCCAATTCGGGGTCAGGGCATGGATGTAATTGTGCTGTCCTTTGTAAGGGGTAATGAGGGTCACCCATCAGGCGCTCCTTTACAAATGGTCATCGCTTCCGACCTTGTAGTCTACGATTAGCAATCAAGAGCCCGCCGTAGTAAAAAAAAAAAAGAGAAGATTTTAAATTGATCAGAGGTATGATCAGTGATACCTGGGTATATTTATTTTTGCAGGTCAATATCCTGGGTATATAAATCTGGGCTTTATAATTTTTCTTTAGGTTTAACTGCTTATTCACTCCTAAATAGTTTATTTATGACACATAATGTCCGAACTGAATAGTATCAGAGATCGAAATGAAAGAATTTCTCTCCTTTTATAATTATATTAATTATAATTTATCTCTGTTCATCAAAAAGTTTTTAACTTTTTAATTTAAGATGAATGTTCTGCTGTAAGACCAACTACAAGTTTTTCTAAGGTGACTACTTACTGAAATCGATTTTGAGTTTTTGAATGATTACGAATGTCTCCATACATTCATTTTGAGTAAAAATGAATTTTCAGCAGATAGTCTTGTCCCCTCCCCACTTAGTTTTCATATTAAAATGTTTTACTTGTGGCATTCTTGCACCTTGTATGGGATGTTTTCGAATTTCATCAACAATATGAGCAGTTGCAAATTAAATTGTTTCGGCATTCATGACTAATTTAAATTGAAACAAACATACTTTTTTCTTGAAAATTACATTCAGCGGCACATAGAATAACGGAGCCTGAAAAAGATGTCCTTTGTGTAGACAAATCAAACTCAACCTATTCTAATTTTTAAAAAAAATACAGCACTTTTGAAAAAGAAAGTCACTTCTTTGGATCTTCAACAGCGAGTTCTCTAAGAAGCACATTGGAAGCTCGTTAATCGACTAAATTACTGGTGTAGTGTGTTCGAGCCTTAAGGAAACCAGTTCGACAAGCTCTTAACAATTATTAATAGATTACGATCGCCAAGACATTGTAGTCAATTAATTGTTTTAAGAAACACTTTTTTTTTTCAATCTAAAAAGAACTTTAGGGTTGTAATATTTTAAAAAGTAACTTCAGGGTTGGCCAGGTACAGGAAACAAACCATTTTTTTTATTTGGCCTAAGAACAGATCACCGTGCGATACATGGTCGGAACTCAATATTTAAAGTGCGAGACGGCGCTACCTAGCAAATGCAGTAAAAATGCTGTTCACAGCAGCCGCCTTCATCTGTGCTATGGATCACCAATGAGATGAATGCATACATGAATCAAGAGACAGCAGAGATGCATTACATGTACAGGGTTGCAGAGGGCAATGCAAGAGAAGCTCAAAGATTGTACCAAGAGCGTTTTCCAACAAGACGCATCCCCCATGCAAGAATCTTTTAAACGATTACACTAACTCTGCAAAAGAGGTTCCTTTTCAAGTTACATGAATGATACTGGGCATGGAAGGAGTACAAGAACCCATCTGTAATGGACAGCCTTTTGCAGCGTATCAGCGAGCGCCCTGAATATAGCAACAGACATTGTCAAAAGTTGTTCACGTTTACCATCAGACTGTGTCCGACGGCTCTTCGAACTCTGACTGCGATAGAGGAGGATCCAGAATCTTTATAACTTACCCTGATGGCTCAATTTCAAGACACAAATACCAAAATTGCTTCCAACTTCGCAAGCGAACTCATCGAAATCAAAGAGGCTCTGAGCATTTACCTCACTTGGACAACACTCAACCCCTCCGAAGGCATAGTAATCTTCACGGACTGCAAATCTGCTCTCCAGGCTCTTGAAAAAGGAAAAAACAAATCTCGTCCAAAAGATCAATACACTCCTGTTCTTAGTAGAGGCAAAGAAGAAGCTATCCAAGCTTCAATGTATCCTGGCACACGTCGACATCAAGGGGAACAAAGAGGCCGACTCTCTGGCCAAGGAGGCGAGGACCATCGAACCAGCCCCCCTGATTACAACATCTTCCGACGCCAATGCCGTTGCAAAACAAAAGCTCTGCGCTAACGCCCAAAGAAAATCATTCCTTCCCGAGCTTAACTACGACAGAGAAGTAACAACAACAATTGCCAAACTGAGCACGATGTACCTCAGAGGTATGAAGATTTTGCCAGATGGATCAAGAACATACCCTGAATGCAGGCACTGTCCGGGCAAGCAGCTTAATCCCAAGCACCTCTTTAACTGCCCTTCCATTATTGCACTACTCTTCAAGATCGCCTTGAACTGTTCCAGGGCGACCCTTTATATGGACAAAGCTGTAGATGTTGCCTACGCAGTGCTCCACACTTTTGGACCCATTTAACTATGCTCTCCCATCCTTTTTCAATTATTACACTGGTCACACGACAACAACAACATCAGACAGTGTGGGTAGTACTGCAATAGGAGCAAATGCACCCTTACCATGTGCAGAGGGCTCACTACTTGTCACTTGCAGATTTCCGGTCACATGTCGAATTCACCACTTGGTTTCTGCAACAGACCACTGTGGATCTGGTTTTACCTACACATGTATTATTCACTGACGAATGCTCATTCACGTAAGAGGAGATTTCAAATATCCATAAATGTCATGTGTGAGGAACTGATAATTTACACACCATGGGTACAGGGTCGTACCAGCGGTTTGTCCGAATAAATGTTTTGCCGGAATTGCGAACAACCATCCGATAGGGGTATATCTGCTGCCAAGTTGCCTGGACGGACATTCATACCAAGTGTTTTTGCAAGGTGTTGCCCGAACTACTGAACCCTGTTCCAGCAGCCATCACACAATGCCTGTGGTTCCAACATGATGGGGCACCAACCCATTACAGTGTAGATGTGCAGAATACCTTGGACAGTATGTATCTGGGGCGATGGATT
This sequence comes from Metellina segmentata, assembly GCA_947359465.1. Classification (NCBI taxonomy): domain Eukaryota; kingdom Metazoa; phylum Arthropoda; class Arachnida; order Araneae; family Tetragnathidae; genus Metellina; species Metellina segmentata. The sequence continues at coordinate 99,337,066 of OX375882.1, forward strand.
CGTCGTGGCGGTCCAATCAAATAGCCGGCCCTCTCGCCCGATTGATCCTGCCAAAGAGCCTCCATCTACCATGGAAGTTCCATCGATTCCAATACAAACCTTGTTGTACGGATATCTGTAGCTGCTGGCACCATACAAGATGCCTGCCACCAATGTAAAGGCATTTACTCCATCGACAGTGTGAAGATTGTTATTGTTGGCGGCCGCCATTTTTAGCAGCTGTTGTGATGAGGATTTGTGGTATTGTTTAACTTGATTTTGTTGTATAAAACCTTTTTCATAATTTCATTGGTGTCTTTTAATTCTGTCTCTGTCTTGTTTCTCATCATATGATGCAGCACATATCGCCTTGTATCACTTTAAAAATTGAGATCCAACCAAGGAATGTATGACAATTTGTGCTCGTCTAGTTGTGTTCTATCAATCCCTAACGTATGCACCACGAGTTTAGAAACATTACTATCACTTTTATTTCTCTTCCCTAATCCATAAAGCTAGTTTTCTAAGAAAGCGGAGCCGTTAACTAGTAGCTGTAATGTACCTGTAGATGACGTCACTAAAACGTTGTTTATACAAACCAATAGCGTTGGCTTTCAAAAGAGGGTTGTTTGTGAACACAACGAAAATTAGCAGAGCCGCCATTTGCATGACGATTGCCATAGTAGTCACAGATGGGGGAACGTTTTTTGTCTTGTAGTGGCAACATATATCTGACATCTTATAAACATTTCAACAAGTTTATACAAATGGTAACTCGATGTTGCAAGTGCACGATATCAGTAACGCTAGCATTAGTTAGTGGAAGAAATTTCTGACTGAAATAGTTGAGGTACAAAATACAGGTGCTTCTCTATCATCGACATAATTAGCAACATTAGTGAACTTGACTCCTGGAGAACAAAAAAAATGTTGATGAAACTAATATCAACGAATAGCCTGTGCCAAAATAGCTGAGGGAAGCAAAACAAACTAAATATTTTGATTGGCATTGGTTAGTTCATTTTTGTAAAATCAGGATCGTTAAAGAGAGTTAAAATTTTAACAGATTTCAAATCTGCGGAAAATTTTACACCAGATTTATTAAAACTGCACATTATTTACATAACGCCAAACAATAGAATTCTGTTCTGAACAGTAACTTTCATTGTTCTTCCAAATCAGAACTCCCAATTCCTCTTAAAGATGAAAACAAAGCACCAGAAAATACACAATGGAAAAGTTGCATGCAATTTAAATAAATCAAAGGATCTATCTAATGCTCTTATTCCATCCTTTGTATACAATGCATAAAAAAGACGATATAGTTGCATTCTTAGGTTGCCATATACTGTTACCAAATAATTTCCAGTCAAATTCACTTTAAAAGTGGACTATTAATACGGAAAAGTGGCATTTATTTTGCAAGACAGTATTGTTTCTACTGTTAAAATATTACCACGGGAAATTGCAAGACTTAGCTATTTCTGAATTGGATAGGAAGATTGAAGAGAATCTGCATTTTAGAAGTTGCTTTGGCCAATTCCTTTAAGGATGTTCTATAGCTTTATCTCAAATTGTGTCAAATTCGAAAAATTCATTACGACGGTATTCTTTGTACAATGGAAGTAACTATAAATTAAGTCTGATATAAACAGGATACCAGATAAACATTTGTACAGCATTAGTTTCTGGATTTTGAATTCATACGGTTCAGAAATTATTATGAGTTTCTTCGCCAAGTTACAAAGTTTTCAAGCGTTAAAACTATCAAAAATCTCTAAATTATTTTAACTCGAATAAATTATACTTGATCCATAATAATAGGTACTTAAAAATAAAAAATAACGAAACCGAAATATACATAAATAAACCGTCAGTTATGATTTTAAAGGATATAAATATATATGGCAAACATACCCGTTTATAAAACTATCGTAGATTAAACACATATGATGAACAGTTCGAAAAGATGTATAAATTGTCAACAGAAGAAAGACTGATTGTCATTTTTTTTTTTTACGGAATCAAAAGTCTTAGAAACAAAGAAATAACTTACATGATATTTATTCTTAGATTTCAAATATATATCTTGCAATGAAATTAGTTTTGATCAATCCATGAATTCAAAATATTCAATAACAGATTGATACATCAAGTAATTTTCAAATTATCATAATATACACTCAACACGCGCGGTTTAGTATAACCGTTAAACAACATTCAGAACTCGATTATTTTGTTGCCATATTCTTCAGATAAATTTCTGTTCATCACAAGAAAAAAAAATGAACGAGCGGCTGTGTCGGGAATCGTGCTAGGTTTAAGGCGTAGAATACGTCAGTAAGCCAAATGTTGAATGAGAAGGAAATAAATTAATTCTAGACTGTTTTTTAATTTTACACATCAAACGTTCATCTCTCCACACACATATATCACAGTTGGTGCACTCGCTGTTATGTTGAAGGTTGTGGCTCAATACCGACCTCTATGGACTCTCCATCATTCGTTTAGTCATCGTATTTAAAACGTTTAGTCATCAGATATGCGATTTGTGTCGAACTGAGCGGTGGAGGTATATGGCGCACTCGTATCAGGCTGTTGAAGAACGTGAACAGACTCAATGGTTGTGACTTTTGTTTACTAGTGACTTTAATTTAACATGTTTTTTAAGGAAAATGTTTGTGGCAACAGTGATGTTGTTCGGTTTTTTCTATATAGTGAAAAATATTGATATATAGTTCGTTTGTTACTGTTCTTATCGCTGTTAATTATAAAGGTTTTCATTTAGTTCCATTGTCATTTAGTAAAGAAAAAGATTTAGATCGAATTTAAACACAGGCATTTATTCAACTTGAAAGTGTAACGCCTATATTTTCAAGAACAACGTCCAAGCCCGTTGACACTCAGCATCTGATCACAGAATCTTCTTGGATTCCCAATCTCTCGATCGTTCTTCCTGTCGACGTTTTCTATAATTCTTCTTGTGTTTATTATGCATATATTTGGATATTTTTAAATTTTTGCGATTTTCCATACTTTGAAGTCCGATATCTAAGCAAGTATTAAATTTTTAAGTTTTATTTTTATTACTATTTATAAAGCGCAAAGAGACGAAACAAATGACACCTCAAACGTCGTGCTCACACAAAGAAGGCCGGTACTATACTAAAATAATGCGAGCTTCAGTGCGTATTTTCGTGACTTAACTTAGCGCTCCGATTGCATCACCCAAACTGAAATAATGGGTGAGCCGGAGAACTTAGGCCGAAGGCCTTCTATCTCCCTCAGAAAGTAGTTGGGAACTGAGCAGGTTTTGAAGTTCACTGAAATATGTAAGGTAGAGTGAGTGCAGTTGGTTGACCAATGAAAAACAGGTGGCTTAGAAATTGGGCAGATCAAGGACAAGTCCAATTGGTACAGTACAAAAGATGCAAGATGACAAGGAAGGCTTAAGACTAATTAAATTAAATAAAGAAAAAAGTAAAGCAGGAGATTTAATAAGTAAAACATTAAGGATTAAGAATGACTCTGGGTCTTTTATTATATTCCGGTTGACGAGGGTCATATCTGGGGATACACTGGATGGCAGGGTTATCAATTAATTCAAGTTTAGCATAAAAATTAGTAGCAAGTTTACTGAAGTAAATTTTAAGTTCGGTGATTTCAAGATCTTCGCGAATTTTAGCGTTTCGGTAGTACCAGGGGTAACCACTGATAATACGTAGAGTAGAATTTTGAAGAGATTCAAGTTTTTGGAGGGTAGTTTTCGCTGCGTATCCCCAGACAAGACTGGCGTAGCTGATTTTTGGTCTAATCATGGCTTTGTAAAGGAGCAATTTGTTGTCGATTGAAAGAATAGAATTTCGACCTATTAAGGGGTAAAGGGTGGACCTAGCGGCGATGACTTTGTTCCTTAAAGAAGTGATATGGGGTTTCCACGTTAGGCGAGAGTCTAAAGTGGCTCCAAGATAAGTACATTTAGGGGACCAAGGTAATTCATTGCCGTAAAAAATAGGGGGGTCAGGAGTATTCCGTTTCTTAGTAAAGTAAACAGCTTGGCATTTGTCAACATTGATTTTTATTTTCCAAGCAGTAAGCCAGGATTCAAGTGAGTGTAAGTAGTTGTTGAGTGTATTCATGACATCTGTAGGATCATGGTGTCTGGCTAACACAGCTGTATCATCTGCAAACATGCAAAGCATTGATGATTGATCTTGTGGTATGTCGTTCACATACAGATTGAATAGTTTGGGTCCTAGGATTGAACCCTGTGGAGTGCCAGCCTGAATGGCATGAGTGTTTGAAAGAGTCTTGTTTACTCGAACGACGAAGTGCCTACCTGTTAAGTAGGAAAAAAGGAGTCTGATGAGTGAGGCAGGGATGCCAAATGTAATTAATTTGTGGATGAGTCCGTAAATCCAGACCCTATCAAAGGCTTTGGCTATATCTAGGAAGATCGCACCAGTACTTTCTTTGTTTTGGAAACCTTCCAAAATATGCTCAGAAACTCTTAGGAGTTGATGGGTGGTAGAAAGCTGTTTTCTGAAACCAAATTGGTCAGGTATAAGGGTATTGGCTTCATTGCAGTAAGCTTCTAGCCGTTTATTAATAATAAATTCGGCAACTTTACTGAGGACTGGGAGCAAGCTAATTGGCCTGTAACTCTCAGGTGATCTATTGCTTTTGTTTGGTTTCAGTATAGGGACAATAACAGCTGTTTTCCAAGACTGGGGGAAATGTCGTAATGACAAAATGAAGTTGATCAAGTGGGTGATTTGAAAAACGGTTTTTAGAGGGAGTTTTTTGAGCATAGTGTTTGAAAGCCCATCTATTCCAGGGCTTTTCTTGGTTTTGATCTTCCCAATGTATTCAATAACCTCAGACGGGCTGGCAGGCTGAATAGAGTCAGTAGGTGTGGTGCTAAGAAATTCAGTAAGTGAGTCATTAACCAAATTAATTGTTTCTGGGTCATTATTGTCATTTTCCTTGAACTGTTGTTCATAGCTGGAAGCAAGTAATTCAGCTTTGTCAGGGTCTGTGTATGCAATGTTAGCCTGGCCCCTAAGGGGCGGAATGCGGTTTGAAGTCTTTTTGTATCTCCTCACTGCCTTCCAGAGGGATCCATCCTCTGTTGACAGTGAAGTGATGTAATCAGTCCAAGACTTTTGTGTGTATTGTTGGATTGAATCCCTGAACTTCTGTTGGGCTCGGTTCATGTTTTGTTTGTCCGTAGGGTCTCGCGTTCTCTGCCAAGTCTTTCTGGCTCGGTTTTTAATTTTGATTAATTCCCTAATTTGGGGGGGTAGGGGACTGCCTTGTTCCTTGTGCACGACTCGACCAGTCTCTTGATAAGCACTAGTGATAGTATTAGTAAGCTGCGAAGCGAAAGAGTTAAGCTCTTCCTTCGTTTTAATAATAGGTACAATGTATGGAATGTCATTTAGCGATTGGGAAAACTTCTTCCAATTTGGTCGAAAGTATCCCTCCGCCTGGGTGGATTGCGCTTGTGTGTCAACAAACAACATAACTGGATTGTGATCGCTTGATAGCTCTTGGAGCGATTCAATGTTACATTGGAATGGTACATTCCTGATCAAAGCCAGATCTATTGTTGTTGCACTAGCGGTTCCATAACGAGTGGGTGTGTCGGGTGCAGTAATTTCTAGTCCTGCGTCTTGCGCAAAGGAGTAGAGTAGTCTTCCTTGGAAATTGGTATTACTGCAGTTCCAGTGAGTGTGGTGTGCATTCATGTCTCCAGCTAGGATAATTGAGGAGTTTAACCCTAGAAGGGTTTCAATGTCCCAGGTGAATTTGGCTGTGGCATTACATTTAATATAGGTGGAGACAAGTGTTAAGGGGGGGAGGTTGTGAATTCTAATAGTGATTGCAGTGGCTTCAATTACATGTAATCTAGGTGTTGTTTCTCTATAATGTGAGATAGAGTGTTTGATGTAGATTCCAGTGCCGCCTCCACGGCCAATGGTTCTTGATGTTCCATGAAAGGTATAATTTGGCAGTAAGGCGTTTTCGCCTGATTTAAGGAAAGTTTCCTGTACTAACAGGGCGTCAGGAGAATGCTCATTTACAAAGGCTCGTAGTTCATGGATACAAGTTTTCCGCCAGCTGGGTTCGAACTGAGGTAGTCATCCTCCACTGCCGACGCTAATCTGAATGTGGGTGACTTTAGCCGTTAGGCCATCGTTACTTGCATCACCCAATGACAGCGCAAGATCAATGAGTCTTTATAACACTAGGGGGTTCCGCCCCCTGTTCGCTTACGCTCGCCAACCCCCGGGGATTGCTACGCAATACCTCTTTCGCAAGTGATTTTACTTTTTTTTTACTTTAACACGTAATGCACCCTAAACTAATAGCCGCATGAGTAAAAAATCTTCTGCATCTTGTTTCCTGTACAATTTTAAGTAAACCGTGTTAATCTCAAAACTTTACGATATGTACTTAGTACTTTCTCGGTTAAACATCTGAGAAAAGAGGGAAAAATGCGAGTCTTTTTCCTCGCCAAATAAAAACAAATAGTTTTTATGGCAATTATTGCTACGTTAAATTTGATATCTGGCAATCCCGATAGTCAAAAATACAACCCTCCGCGAAATAAAAAATACGAAATTTGTGTGAACAACTTTTGATTGCATCAAATTTATTTATGAACCAATTTTAAAAATAATTGTACCATAAGAAAGAGTGTAATATAATGTATTCAGTGAATTTCTCAAATTTAAAAAATAATGGTATTTGCTGTTGATATAATGGTTTTAACAAAAAGTAGCGAAAATATCCAAAGATTCCGAATTTTGTATGATCAACTTTTGATCGCATCCAATTTAATTATTAACCGATTTCAAAAATAATAGTACCGTAAGAAAGAGTACATTCTGAGGTATAGTGCGATATTTTAAAAATTAAAAACTAATAGTAATAAGATATAGATACGGCAGTTTTTTTTTAAATAACAAAAATGTCCCGTTTTTTCCCGAATTTCAAAAAAATATTATCAAGAACCAAATTGAAATTTCCAAAAAAACTCGACGAGCTGCAAAAATTTACGTTGAGAGGTACTCTTTAAAAAAATCTCACCGCTGAAGTCTGAAAATGTGTATGTGTTTTGCTCACTCGCGGAAGAAATTTCGCTTCTTCAATTTTGACACTTAATAAACCCTAAACTAATAGCCGCATCGGAAAAAAATCTTAATAATTGTCCAGGGAATACGATGAAGAACAAACCATGTCCGATCAGTACTTTCTCGGGAAACCGTCTATGAATCGAGCTAAACAACACAGTTTTCAATCCTGCGACGGCGGCAACTTTTTTTTAATATAGAGAGATTCTTTGTTTAATGCTCTTTTGAACGCGATATCGTTCCTTTATATTTTTAAATTTATTAAATGTTTCGCCCTTACGCTTTTTTGTGACACTCAAAAAGTTAAGCGTGGTACCCCGGTTTCGAAATGTAAGACGTATTCTACATCACAAACATAAATTAATATTTTTGGATCTGGTTGGTTCGATTTTAGATTAGTTTTTTACTTGGCTCCACAAAGCCACATTGAGCTAAGAACAAGGAAAACATCAAGGAATAGACACGCAGTGGTTTAAGGTAGGCATTTGTATTAACTTCGCACTCTCTCTGGAGCACAATGGGTCATTAAAGTGGTTTAAGAAACGCAAGATAAGAGATTGTGAAACCTTTAATGTTGTTTAACAAAAGTATCCGCTCGAGAATGAGAAAAAAGTATGGTATTGTGAAACAAGTGAAATATTCAGATCTTATAGACGTAAATGGCACATCTTCCATTGGCGAAATTTAGTTTTTTTTTTCTTTCTATTTTTTGATTCATGTCAAACCATGATTTTAATTTAAGCCCATTGTGTTGCTTCAGTTTGAAGTTAATTAAATACTTTTTTCATATATTCCTATCCATTTTAATTAATTACTATTTCGGTTTGACACGCATTTTTGAACATTACGGAACAAGGAAAGTTTTACTGCTAAAGGAATTACAGATACACCCAGGGTATTGGTACTTTTCATTGACGTCACTCTGGAGAAACACAACGAATACACACAGGGAGGAATCGAATTTGGTGCATTTCTTCTGCTCCGTAGCTTCTGAAACTCGTTGTTTGCTAGCACAGTGGGCATATCCACTGAGCCACGACGTCCACTTAAATTTTCGGGATTCAGAAAAAACAAGAACAAACATAAAAATGTCTGTTGTTTTATAACTAATCCAAAATTGTCAACGAGGGTGCATCTGTATAGTTGAATTCAGAGAGTGATAATGTTTTAGTATCTTCTTTTGTAACTTGCGGTAGACCAAAAATAAAATGTGTTCAAACCGGTAGAGTTTTCCTTCTACGAAGTTTGTTTATGTTTGCAAGGTTTGTTCATTAATTTACTTAATCTCATGAGAGGTTTATCGCGACTGTTGTTTGATGAGAGCAATTTTAATGCTACCAAAAGTACATAGAATAGTTCACAATATGCAGATAAATACTATTTCAAAAACAAAGGCATTTCCACAAATTATCATACAATGGAAAAAAAAAGACGGGGTGGTATAATCGTATAATTCATTTATTCACCTTGAAGGTGAGACGCTTATACAAAGGGCGTTCCATAAAAACTGAGAGTGAAATCATAAAAAGTCAAGAAATACATATACGGTAAAAAAAACCATCATCTTTTTTAAAATACCTCCCCTCATATGATATGCAACGGTCCCATCGTTCAACCCACTTTTCAAAACAAGTAGAGAAGCCTTTTATTGGAAGCTGGTTCAAAGAACCCTGTACTGCTGAAATAACTTCAGAATCTATCTGTATTAAATTTTCTACCACAGAGCTTCTCCTTTAACGTCGGAAACAGCCAGAAATCGTACGGTGCGAGATCTGGTCTGTTAGGGGGATGTGGCATGATTTTAATATTGTATTTTCTAAGATATTGTTGAACAGAAGTAACGACATGACGGTGAGCATTATCGTGATGTTATGTCCAATTTCCAACCAGTTCATATCGCTTTCTCGATATGTGTTGTCGCAAAATTTTCAAAACTGAAATATAATATTCACCATTTACAGTAGTTTTTGGAGGCATTAGCATGCTGATAGATTACACCTTTATGATCAAAGAAAATAATCATCATGACCTTTCCAGCAGATTTGGTTTGTCGGATTTCTTTCAGAGGCGGAGAATTAGTGTGTTTCCATACACTTGTTGCGGACTTGGTAAGGGGATCAAAATGATGCACCCAAGTTTCATCACCTGTTATTACAGTCTTTAGGAAATTCGTATCATTTTGAAGCATCTGTTTCCACTCACAACATTGGTGAATTCTTGTTTGCATTTGTTCTGTAGTAAGGTGATGAGGGACCCATCTAGAACAAACATGGCGAAGCTGTAAATTGTTGCGTAGAATGCGAAATATCGACGTTTTCGAAATGTTAGTTGATGCCGCTATCTCCTCACATGTCATTCGCCGATTTTCTTGCAAAACTGCCCACACAGTGTTAACATTTCGATCATTCACAACACTTTCTGGTCGGCCAGGCTTAGGAGCCAGTTCTGTAGACAAACGTCCTTTTTTGAAATCACCATACCATCTGAAAATCGTATACTCATCAAAACATTTGTCTTTGTAAGCTTCTTTCATTAACTTAACTGTTTCTGGAGCTGTTTTGTCCAAACGATAGCAAAATTTTATGGCAGAACGCATTTCGTTTTTTAACTTTGAATCACTCACTTGCATTTCTGTAGGGCAAATAAAAACAGTTCTACAAGCACGAAACTAGGAAAATAAAATCGTCTGCTTCGTTTAGAATATTTATAATTGTACAGTAAACAGTTTGAAAAAATCGCCTGCACTTTACTTTTTAGTTTCGCTGTTTTGCCACTACGTAAAAAATTCACTCTGTTTTTTATGGTATGCCCTTTGTACTTTCATGAACTTCCTCTGAGCCCGTTGACACTCAGCATAGGATGTCCAGATCTTCTTGGATTCCCCAACTCTCGACCTATCTTCTGCTTACTCATAGACCTATCTACCTGTCGATAGGCCCGCCACTAGCTGTTTGAACACCCGTGTGCAATACCGATTACGCCGCCCCTGTTTAACTACGACTACCTACGCTGAGCTTGCCAGAAAGGCTCTTTAGTGTTGTCTCATAAGCGTGTAAAAAAGAAAAAAAAATACTTTACATAGAAAGACTTCATTTTTATCAATTAGTTATTTTTGTTTACTTAAGTGTAAAACCATATAAATATTTATCTTCTAAGATTGAACTCTTCCTGCGTTTATGTTTTCGAAATCTGTTATCAATTTTCTAGTATTCAAGCTGTTTAAGATTTTATGTTCAATTGAAACTATAGCTAAATTACTTAGTCTTTGCTGGTGCATTGTTGATCTTAAATAGTTTTTTATAGTTTTTAACTTTGAAAAGGACCCCTTTCACCAGATGCAACTGAAACCGGCAATGTAAGTAATATTCTTAGCGCTATTCCTGTGCTCGGTAATGTGTTGAAATTAAGTCATAAGTGAAAATATATTGCAATAGGTTTTGTGGATCATTAGACTGGTTTTGTGGAAAATGCAACTTTAAAGCATTGATTTCATTAAACAAATCAATACCGTCAATGTCTGTTTCACTACTTGAATCGTCTATAAGCTTCAGATTTAAATCTTTAAATGTTTCATAAATTCATCATTGGAGTAATTAAATAAGTTATTGCTGAAAATGCAAAATACGTCGGCAAATGTTTTTAACTCCTCGACTCCATTCTTTAAAGAAATTAATGTCTGATCTAGGGTTCTGAAGAAAAAAAACTCTACTTTGTATTTGATTATGGGGTCTAGTAAAACTTCATCACTATGTTCATATTGAAATTATGTTGGTTTTCTTCTTGGACGAATTGTGTTTATTGGTGGGAAATCTGTTTCTACATTGAGTTCGTGAGCCACATTGGTAGTTTCTTCTAACACCCTTTCAAAGTGTTTATCCGTACGATATTCTGTGAACTTGTCAATCAACTTATTTAACAAATTTATGAAGATTTGAGTATTTATTATGGGGTTTTACATAATTTTACTCAGATCATTAATTTTGTTTAAATATCGAATCAAATTACACAAACAAGCAAATAAATCAAAATTTTGAATGTTCAAAGCAAGCGAATGAGCTTTGTGAGATGTAGTACAATCCCATTCCAACGAATTGTCAGATATTTCCAGCAAAGTATCAAATATTGTTTCGAGGTGATACCGTAATGGTTTGGCTGAATCGATTCTGCTAGACCAGGGAAGGCGAACCTATGACCCGCGGGTCAGACACTGACCCCGCGCAGGCTTTTTAAATGACCCACGCGTTGATTTTTATAAACTTATCATCATCAGTTCATCATATACATAAAGAATTTTAATATTTTTCGAACCCATTTTTTAAAAAATATGAAAAAAATTCAAATGTTAATAAAAAAAAAAAATGCTTAAATGATTTTTGTAAAATGATTAGATTTATTGATTTTACATAATGCTGTTTTAAGATTTATATGAATTCCGATTGAGTAGACTATGTAAATTTATAACATACCGCTTGAGAATGAACAGATGTGGTAAATACTAATAATAAAGACATATTTATTAAGGCCCCGTTCACATGAGGAGCGTAACACGCGCGTTTGGCGAGGCTAGCGAGGTCCCGCTCTTTAAGGTAGCAAAGATGGTAACTTGAATTAGAGGAATAAAAAAAACATAATAAACGACGATTTGTACAATTATTAGAGACAGTGGAGTGCCAGTATTCAGGAATTTTGACAGATAACAATGTTCGATGCCTCAGTTCCGGTAAAGTCCTTAATCGTTTTGACATTTTATTGAAAAAAATTACGCTCATTTTGAATGGGGAAAAAAAACAAAAAAAACAAACGAATTTTTAATTTTAGATTGGTTAAATAATTTTTATTTTATTTTTTTATGCGACATCACTCAGCACTTTAATGAACTGAATAAAAAACTTCAAGGAAATGGACAAATTGTTTTAATGATGTTTGAGAATATTAAGATATTTATGACGAAACTTGACATCTTTACTAGGGATTTGGAAATGAAAATCATGAAATATTTTTCTCAATAACTAAAACATTTTCAAAATACAATAACATTGGAAAATACGCTTGACGTTCAAGAAAATGCAATCAAAAAATATTTAATGAGTATACAGTAAATAAAACAAGCATTTGAGGAGAGATTTATCAATTTTAAAAGTATGGGAAATACATTTCACTATATTTTATATCCATACAAAACGAAATTAGAAACAATGGAGTTAAATGAATTTAAGTGGCTAGGTATCCATGATTTAGAAATGGAATTAGTTACATTTCAAAGCTGCATAGTGTGGAAAAATATATTTGATTGTTTGATTTCCGAAGTAGAAGGGAAAATGTCTGAAATTAGTGCAGACTAGAATGATCCCACACTAATATTATATTAAACGTATGGGATTCTTTACCAAATAATTTTGTATCAATGAAAAAACTTGCTAATGCTCTTTTAACGATGTTCGGATCCACATATTCATGGAAAAAATTGTTTTCGATGAATTTTGTAAAATCTACCAATATTACCGATTTTTTGCTCTTCAAGCAAAAGTGAAGTATTGAGATTTAATTGTGAAAATAAATCCAAAACAAAATTTAATAGACCTTCACCTGTAGAGCTGGTAATCAGACAGAAACCAACGAAATTTTCGCATTTCGCATTTTTAGTTTTATTGTTTAAAAGAACATGCCGGAGTACAACTGTAATTTGCTCTGTGTGACTTACATCTGGTGTGCAATCTAATACAAGGGAGAAATATTTTGATTTTCTGACTTTGTATAGGATATAATTTTTTTATGGTCGTGCCGAGTAAATGAATGATTTCATTCTGAATTTGATCTCCTAAATAGTGAGTCATACGACTTGAATCAGAATTCGAGAATTGAATTCTGTGAATATATTCCCGCATGACTGAATCAAAGCATGCAATCATTTCGATTCATTTTAGAAAATTACCATTATCATGCTCATATAATGTTTTTGACGAGCCCCGAAAAGCCAGACACTGATGAGATAAAAAATTGATAGTGGCTATCATTCTTTCTAATACATTACACCATTTTATTTTTATTCTAATAGTCTCAGTTGCATTTGATTTACAGTAGTTTTTTTTTTTTTAAACATATTTTTCAATTGTACCCACGATTTCACATTTTCATTGTGGGAAACACTTGTTTCATGTCTTCAATGTTAATGATAAATGCTGCCAATCGGAAAAACCGTTCAAAGCAGACAAACTACTTACAGTTTTACCAAATATTTTATAACAAAAACAATAGCTGAATCTTTTGAAATAGAGTAAACAAGCCATTCTCTGTTAAGTTTTTCTCCATTGGAAAGATTTCTAGAATAATGGTCTGCAAACTTACTTTTTCCTCCATCCAATGACATTTCATATGCTATAGGTTTGGTGGGTATTATGACAATTACTTTAAATATGGCCCGGTGTTGTCCGTGTCCATGGTGTTGGTTTAAACCAACTTCGCACGGGTAACGCCGTGATGTAAGTTGTTAACATGGTGTTGTTAACATGGTGTAAAAATTTCCACAGATTTCAAATCCGTTGAAATTTTCAATATATCTTTAGCGATTCCGATTTTACGAAAGAGAATTAACAATCCCAGTCAAAACGTTTTTTTAATTTTTGCTCTCATTCCCTGAAATGGAATAGGACAGGAAATGTAATCTGTTTATTTATTTATTTTTTAACGAGAAGGACAGAAGATGCAATCTGTTTCACGTGACGTCACAATCTCTTGCGAAAATATAAAAGTTTTATTCAATTTAAAAATTATTTATTTAAAGAAAATCATATTTTTAGGGTCTTGTAACGTACACTTCCGGAATATCTTTTAAATGTTATGATAATATTTCTTTTTCCTTATTCCAAGATATTGTGATACTTCCTGTGTTTATTTATACTTCTTATTACTCTTGGAAAGGATATCTTTTCTTTTGACATATTTATGTGAGCTTAAATGGTTTTCCCGGAAGTTCATTTTTTTTCTTTTATGTATAACGTTGGTGAAAAGATATTTTTTTGTAACGGCTTTTGAGAGTCGATTGGATGCTTCGTTGAAGTGTGGACTGAGTGCAGTGTTCGAATGGCGTGTTTCAGCCGTTATGTGTAAAACATATGATGAGAGGTAGTTGTAACGGTGATGTCGCTACCATATTGTAAATAAATTTTTCTTTAATTCTTTAAAAAAGGCTATTTCTTTTATCACGACGTTACAGCTACCTATTAATGGTGGCATGCACTGTGATCGTTCCCATTAAATTGAAGTCTTGGACATCCCGTCCTGATTTGAGAATAAACTGTGGACATCTCGTCCTGTGTTCAGCGAAAATTTGCGTGCGTCCTGCAGCAACGAAGAAGGCAATCCGGTCTGAAGTTTTTGGACATCCCGTCCTCGTGAGTGGGATAGTTGCGTGCGTCCTGCAGCAACGAAGGAGGCCATCCGGTCCGAAGTTTGTGGACATCCCGTCCTCGTGAGTGGAGTATTTGCGTGCGTCCTGCAGCAACGAAGGAGGCCATCCGGTCCTCGTGAGTGGAGTATTTGCGTGCGTCCGGCAGCAACGAAGGGGCCATCCGGTCCGAAGTTTGTGGACATCCCGTCCTCGTGAGTGGAGTATTTGCGTGCGTCTGGCAGCAACGAAGGGGCCATCCGGTGCGAAGTTTGTGGACATCCCGTCCTCGTGAGTGGAGTATTTGCGTGCGTCCGGCAGCAACGAAGGGGCCATCCGGTCCGAAGTTTGTGGACATCCCGTCCTTGTGAGTAGAGTATTTGCGTGCGTCCGGCAGCAACGAAGGGGGCCATCCGGTCCGAAGTTTGTGGACATCCCGTCCTCGCGAGTGGAGAATTTGCGTGCGTCCGGCAGCAACGAAGTGGGCCATCCGGTCCGATGTTTTTGGATATCCCGTTCTGTTTCTGTGTATGAAACGTGGCCTGTTACTGCGTGTGTCCAGCAACGAAGCTTAGTCCGGTCAGTAGAATTGGGACATCCCGTCCTGTTCCTGTGTGTGAAACGCGTGTGTGTTTAGCATCGAAAGGGCCATCCGGTCCGAACTTTTTGGGCATCCCGTCCTGTCATCGTCAGCAAAGTCCAGTTCGAACTTTGGGTTCCTGCTCAAGGACTTCCTGTGTACCATCAAGCAACTGTTCCAGATAAGTGGTTTCGGTTTTAAGTCTAAAGTTTTATGCACTATTAAATTTATTGTACAATTTTACTTCTGTTTTTGTGATAACTTCCATTTATCGTAACAGGTTTCGAAACAAAAAAATTTCTTAATTGCAAATTTTGCTTTTATAATAGAAATTAGTATTGATTTGGAATTTATGTGAAATAGAAATTTAAGAGATTTTAGTTGTCGTAGATGATTATTTATCTTAATTAATAATTTAAATTTGTTTTGTATTTGAAATGGTGTTTTGATTAACATTTTTTTTAAATTAATTTTCTTTTTAAGGTCTTTTGGGTTACAAAATTGGTTTTTGTACATTTATTTCTTTTCTATTGTTCTATTGTCTTTGAGTTATATTTCTTGTGGCTTGGCTATAAGGTAAGTCAGAATTCTGGACGGTTTCGGTTTCGAAAAGTTTTCATTTTGTACCTTACGTTATATTTGAGTCCAAAGGGGGAAACTGTTTAGAATTTAATCATGACTTATTTAGTTAAGGGAAAGAAAGAGGACTTGATCAAATTGGTGGAGGAGATAGATTTAGAAATCACCGTAGAAAAATCCATAAAACAGTTAGTGAATCTTATTACTTCAAGTGAGGGATATGATGAGGAATTCACCAAAGCACTTTTTGGTAGAATTATAGAAACTCGAAAGACAAATGAAGCCCTTGAAGTGGAAGAAAAGCGGAGAAATGAAGCCCTTGAAGTGGAAGAAAAGCGGAGAAATGAAGCCCTTGAAGAAAAGCGGAGAATTGAAGACCTTGAAGAAAAGCGGAGAATTGAAGCCCTTGAAGTGGAAGAAAAGCGGAGAATTGAAGCCCTTGAAGTGGAAGAAAAGCGGAGAATTGAAGCCCTTGAAGTGGAAGAAAAGCGGAGAATTGAAGCCCTTGAAGTGGAAGAAAAGCGGAAAATTGAAGACCTAGAAGTGAAAGAAAAGCAGAGAGAACGAGAGTATGAGTTGGAAAAATTGAGAATAGAAGCAACTAGACAAACCCAGCAAGGTGCAGTTGATCATTCTAGACCATCGAATCGAGACTTGACCAAGATCCTTCCGAAATACGACATGAAAGATGATATGAGTCTTTATTTAATCTTGTTCGAGCGACAGGCAACTTTGCTGTCGCTGGGAAAAGAAATGTGGGTATCTCACCTATTAAGTTTGATCCCCCAAGAGATTGCTCATATAATAGCCCGTGAACCAGCTGACCTAGCTACAAATTATGATCACATCAAAAATATTCTGTTAAAAAGGTTCAAACTAACACCAGAAAGATTTCGACAGTTATTTAGTTCACACCATAAAGCAGTTGATCGGAACTGGAGGGATTTCTATCATGAATTGTCTACTTATTTCGATGGATGGATTGCAGGTTGTCAGGTCCTTACTTTTGAAAAACTGAGAGATTTGATCATCACAGATCAGATGAAGAAAAAAACACCATCCGAATTCAAAGATATGTATCTCAGAGAATGGACAGAAATAAACTCCCCTACAGATTTGGTGGAACTGTTGGAGAAGTTTGAAGACGTTAGACGAACTGTGAAACGATACCCTGTCTTTGCGAAAGACAAGTTCGAGGGTCGAGTTCAAAACAAGTTTGAAAAGACCGATAATCCACCAAGGAGAAGCGATACCATAAATGGTAAAGGGATTAAGATAGAACGAAGATTTTCCGAACAAGACCCAAATCCGGAATTCGACCGCAGGAGACAGATGCGGTGTTTTCATAGCAATCAGCCTGGTCATATCCGACCAAATTGTCCAAAGTTGAAGAAACCTTCGGAAACTGTAAATTACATTTCGGACATAGAACCTGAGAAGTACCTGGAACCGTATATCATGAAAGGAAAAATAAACGGTCAGGATATAAATCTACTAAGAGACACCGGAGCGACCATTGACATTGTGTGTCGGAAATTGGTGAATTCAGCTGACATGACGGGTGAACATGTTTGGGTACAGCAACCTTTGGACTCCAGCTCAACTTGTTTACCTCTTGCCGAAGTTTTGGTAGAGTGTGAATTGGGAAAAACACTCACTAAGGCTGCTGTGATTCCAGATGAACTAGACCGCGGACGATATCTTTTAGGGAATCGGACTGCTGCCTTGTTAAAAAGGGAAGATTGTCAATCTGTGGATCAAATAAATGCAGTACTGACAATGCATCAGAAAAAAGTGAAAGAAAGGGAAGAATCTCTCTCTCTCTCTCTCTCTCTCTCTCTCTCTCTCAATCTTTAATTAAAGAATCCGAAAACCCTATCCCAGCCGAAGAATTCAGTAACTTGGAAAAAAATGAAATGGAAACAGGGGAAGTAAGTGACGAGTTCACTCAGGTGACAGAAGATCAAGATATCACTGAATTGTTAAAAGTGGACACTGAGCAGCTAATCAAGGCTCAAGGTGAAGATGAAGAGATGAGCTCTCAAGTAAAACAAATCCAAAATGGAAACCCTCCTAAAGATTTTGAACTGGAGAAGGGCCGACTTTTGGTAAAGATCAAGAAGGACAAGAGTGGTATCGAAAGGAAGCTCATCGTCGTGCCCATAGAGTATCGAGAAAAGATACTGAAATTGTGTCATGAAGGCACGTCAGGTCATCTTGGGACCACCAAGACCAAAGACAGAATGACCAAGTACTTTTTCTGGAAAAACTGTTACAAAGAAGCAGAGGACTTCGTGAAGGCTTGCGATTCCTGCCAGAGAGCTGGAAAGGCAAGGGACAAGAAAAAAGCGCCGATGACTCTTGTTCCAGTGATTACTGAAGTTTTTTCCCGTATTAATATTGACGCTGTAGGACCTTTGCCCGTGACGGACTCAGGCCAAAGATACCTGATTACGGCAATGTGTATGTCGTCGAAGTACCCAGATGCTGTGGCAGTACCAAACATAACATCTAGATCCGTAATTAATGCTCTCCTTCAGATTTTTAGTCGAATGGGTTTTCCTAAGGAGATTCAACACGACCAGGGAACCTCGTTTATGAGCGAACTCACATCGGAATTTTTTGAACGTTTCGGCATCAAGGTGGTACTTAGCTCTGTGTATCATCCCCAGAGCAATCCGGTAGAAAGGTTTCATCGTACCCTGAAACGGATTTTGAGAGTTTTGTGTACCGAAGAAGGACCAGATTGGGAGAAGCATGTCCATGCAGTCTTGTTCGCCTTAAGGACAGTCACTCATGAATCCACCGGATTCAGTCCAGCTGAATTGGTTCATGGAAAAAACTTACGGACTCCCGTCACTCTTCTGTATGAAAACTGGTTACAGCCGGAAGAAGGAAATTCTTCAGTTGTTGAATATATCATCAATCTTCTCAGAAGATTGGAAAAATGTCGCAGCCTAGCCATTGATAATATGGAGGAAGCTGCCAAGAAAAGAAAAAAATGGTACGACAAAAATACCGTGAAACGTGAATTCAATGTTGGAGATAAAGTACTGGTACTGGCACCCTCACCTGTAAATAAGTTAGCGGTTCAATGGCATGGTCCTGGGACCATTGAAAGCAAGATTTCGGAGACGAACTACTTTGTTGCCCTGCCTAACCGGAAAAATTCGTCACAAATCTACCATGTAAATCTTTTAAAACCTTATTACCAGAGGCCTGAATTCATAAATCTGGTCACTACTTGTGAGGATGAAGAATCAGAGTTGGAAGAAGAATTCCCGCCCGTGGAAAACAATCCCAATATTTTTGATCTCGGGGAGATATTGAGAAACAGTGAAGTGAAAGGAAGACTGGATGACGACCAGATTGACCAGCTCAGTTGTATTATATGTAGAATCGGAAATCGCTTCTCGCGAGGAATCTTGTCCATGACCTCAATACACAGCAAGTGCTTGCACGTGTGAGGCTCCAGAAGCTAACGAAAATGAGCGGTTTTACGAAACCTATAAATATATGTGATCCCTGAATGCGGGACGATTCTTATTCTGGAAGCTGAGTGCTTCAGTCGAGCAGATTCGCTCGTTATTGTCCGCGGGTGGCGTTCCCGTGATGACATTGTAATCCAGAAATTATGTTTGATATATTTCATTGTATATAATTCACAATCATTTAGAAGTAAAATTTAACAAAGTTTAATCGTGTTGTTCCGACTATTTAATCATACCCCACCGAGCCAATACTACAAATGGGGTGTCCGCCCGGGATGTGGCCTCGAGAGAGAACATTTTCTGAGGAATAAGTGCGTTACTGGAGATTCGCTTGGAGAAAATTTACCGTGAAGCAAAGTACGTTTCCGGAGTTTCGCTTGGAGAAAATTTTTCGTGGAGTAAAGCACGTTTTCGGACTGTTGCTTGGAGCCTGTGCTGACGGTTGTCGTTTTGCTGGCATCGCTGAAGAAAGGGTTCTTTGTCCAGTACGCGGTGGTTCATCATTCAAGCGGGTATATTCTTCGTTCAAGTTTGTGCGCGTGTGTTCGTTCAAGTTTGTGCGCGTGTGTTCGTTCAAGTTTGTGCCCGTGTGTTCGTTCAAGTTTGTGCGCGTGTGTTCGTTCAAGTTTGTGCGCGTGTGTTCGCTCAAGTTTCTGCGCGTTTCTTCGTTCCAGTCTGTGCGCGTTTCGTCGTGTTCAAGTGCGCGTTGGCGTACATATTTTAGAAAAAGTATTCAGTGTTTTATGAATGGGAAGAGTGATTTTCCCCCCAGTGATTATTCGTAGCTCTGTTGTGTTGATTTGTGATTGTGGTTATGATTTGTTTTAAAAAGACTCAGAAATCTAGTTCAGAGAATTAAATGAAAGATGTATTAAATAATAATTCCAGATGAGTGGAAAAAATATATTAGGTGTCTTTTTAAAATAGTAAGTGCCTTCTTAATTTTCTTACTTGTGTAAAAATTAGTACAAGAACCATGGCCTTTTTGGCAAGATCTCGCAAATGTGATCTAATTGTACTTGTAGAGGAATTAAATTTAGCTCTCCCAGTAAATGCGAAAGTAGTCCAGCTAACCGATTTAATAGTAAAGGATACTAATTATAATGAGGAACTGGTTAAGGGTCTGCTCGCGAGAATTACCAGTGAACGAGAAGAACGTGAGGAATCGACTGAAAGGAAATTAGAGGAAAAAGAGAAAAGGGATTTTGAAATTAAGAAAATGGAGCTTGAATTAGCTTTGGCCAAAAGCAAAGATTCACCGATAATAACAAACACTACTAAAGATCCAAATTTACTAAAATTAATGAACAGATATGAAATGCAAAATGATATTAGTGTTTACTTAAGTCTTTTCGAGAGACAAATTAAGCGAATGTCAATCGCTAAAGAGAATTGGGTAACTTATTTATTAGGGTTATTGCCTCTGGAAATTGTTAATGTCGTATCTCGAGAACCGGAGATTCACTCCAACGACTATGATTATATCAAAAAAGTATTGTTGAATCGTTTCCGTTTAACTCCCGAACAGTTTCGTCAAAAATTTTTCGGCCATCGGAAAGAAAATTCGGTTTCTTGGCGCGACTTCGCGTTTGAGATAAATAGTTTTTTGGAAGAGTGGATCACCGGGTTAGAAATCTCAACTTTCGATAACTTAAAAGAGATTCTTGTAGTTGACCAAATTCGACGAAAACTTCCAACTGATATCAGAGAACACTTTGTAGATGACTTGCCCAAACTAGTAAAAATAGACGATTTAATAAACAAGTTAGATGACTATGAGTCTGCGCGAAATAACCTAAAGAGTGCGTTTAGTCCTAAATATTCTAGTCCCGATACAAGAAAGTCTTTTGCCCAAGGCAATGAGAGTAACAGATATAACAGCCGTAATACTAATAATAGAGACCCAAATAATTTTTCACAGAATCGAACACAAGAGAGGAAAAATTTCTATAACGCGTTGAAACCTCAAGATCAAATACAGGGTAACTACAAAAATTTGAAGTGTTATACATGTGGTGAATTTTCACATAAATCTGTGCATTGTCCCCGTAAGAAAGACGGTCCCGTGTGTTTTCGGTGTGCCGCCCCAGGTCACAAATCTGACGTTTGCCCAATGAAAGATGCTAAAACAGCTTGTAGTAATAGCTCCAGTTCTAATAAAATAATGAAAAGTATAAAAATTAAGGGTGAAACTGCGGATGCATTGATTGATTCCGGAAGTGAAGTGTGCATGGCCAGTTATAATTTTTATGTTGCCCTAGGATGTCCAGAACTGTCAAAAAATTCTATAACGTTGTCTGGCATTAGTGGGAGTACAGTTTCCCCACTAGGCTTTTTCAATGCTAATATTATGGTTGATGATTTTGTGGTAAAAATGGACTTTTATGTGTTGAAAGATTTAAACAATGCTATAATTCTAGGCCATAATTTTTTGAATAAGTTAAATTTTGTGATAAGTGAACATGGTTTTTCAGTTACGGGAATTAGACAAAATTGTGTTAGTGAAAATAATATTGTTGTTAATTATGTGTATGTTAATCAGGTTAGTCAACAAACCGCAACGAAAAACAATTTCTCACCTATTGCAATGAGTAATGTGATCGCCCCCATAGAGGAAAAATACGATAGTCACAACAAAGTAAGACTCTCTATCTCCGATAGTCTAAACATTTCACCGGCTGCAGACAGTTATTGTAAAAATACCCGAGACTGTAAAATAAAAGCAACTGTCGAGAATGGAGGAAAATTTGTATACTTAGCAGAGATGGCTAATTGCGTCACTTTAAATGAGCTTGATGTTATTCATGTGTTGGACAATAACAATAGAAAAACGTATAATAAACAACGAAAGAAAGCCAACACCTATAAACCAGGAGACTTGGTTGCAATACAAAAAACTCAATTCGGAACTGGAATGAAATTACGTCCTAAATTTCTTGGCCCTTATCAGGTGACCAAAGTAAAGAACAACGATAGGTACGATGTTCAAAAAGTTGGGTGCCATGAAGGCCCAACCCAAACTTCAAGTGCAGCTGACTTTATGAAACTGTGGACTGTCACATAAATTTCATTTATTAAATTCAATTGAATATTTTCATTTGATATCATTTTAATATTTTAAAAAAAGTATTGTGTTTCATTTAGTAACATTGTGTTTAAAAAGTATTGTTTCATCAATTTATGTTTATACTATAGTAGAAAATATTTGTTTTTGTGTATTTTAATATTTTTCATGTAATTGAGGTCTGCTGGTTTTTGATGTGGTCATGAGGCTTGGTGAAGTCTGTGAGGACACAGGACTAGCAGGAGGGCCGAGTGTAGAATCGGAAATCGCTTCTCGCGAGGAATCTTGTCCATGACCTCAATACACAGCAAGTGCTTGCACGTGTGAGGCTCCAGAAGCTAACGAAAATGAGCGGTTTTACGAAACCTATAAATATATGTGATCCCTGAATGCGGGACGATTCTTATTCTGGAAGCTGAGTGCTTCAGTCGAGCAGATTCGCTCGTTATTGTCCGCGGGTGGCGTTCCCGTGATGACATTGTAATCCAGAAATTATGTTTGATATATTTCATTGTATATAATTCACAATAATTTAGAAGTAAAATTTAACAAAGTTTAATCGTGTTGTTCCGACTATTTAATCATACCCCACCGAGCCAATACTAGATATATGTAAATATTCCAATTGTTTCTCAAACGTGCCTGGTCTCACAGATCGTATCCAGTTTGATATCGAACTTTCTGAAATAAAGCCCATCTGTGCGAAGCCATATCGAATGTCGGTCCGACAATCTCAGATCTTGAAAGCCGAAATTGAAAAGATGCTCCAAATGAAAATTATTGAAGTGGGTGAGAGTGATTTCACTTCGCCTATGATTTTAGTTGAGGTACCAGGGAAAGACCCAAGGCCCTGCATTGACTATCGAAAGCTGAATGAAATCACGAAAACTCAGTATTTTCCTATCCCTAACATCGAGGAAAAGTGGAAGCCGTCTCCAATGCCAAATTCATCACTGTTCTGGATTTGTCAAAAGGTTACTGGCAAATTCCCATGACTAAAGATGCTCAACGGTATGCCACTTTCGTGACCAGTTTCGGGTCGTTTCGACCATTAAGGATGCCGTTTGGACTGAAAAATGCTCCTTATTACTTCAGCAAAATGATGTCTGAGCTCTTGAGAGGGTGTGACATGTTCGCAGTACCATATCTGGATGACGTTGCCATATTCTCTTTGGATTGGAGTTCTCACCTTAAACATCTAAATTGTGTCTTGGAGATAATAAGTAAAGCGGGCCTTCGTCTGAAAAGTAGCAAATGCAAATTTGCCCAAGAGAAAGTGATGTATTTGGGACATTATGTGGGACAGGGGGAGAGGTCCCCTAATGAGTTGAAAATTCAGGCTATCCAAAAATTTTCTATTCCAACCACCAAGACAGACATTCGAGCATTCCTTGGATTAGCCGGGTATTACCGCCAATACATCCCAAACTTTTCTGTTATTGTTGCTCCTTTGACCGAACTCCTGAAGGGAAAAGTCAAGAAGTCCTAAATTCAGTGGACCAATGAATGCCAACGGTCTTTTCAAGAACTGAAGAGGAGGCTAACTCAGAACCCTATTCTGTATGCTCCTAACTTTAAAGCCCCGTTTTACGTTCAATGTGATGCCTCAGATTTAGGCATGGGTATAGTTTTATCCCAGAAAACAGAAAAGGGGGAGGAGCATCCTATTCTGTTCCTCAGCAAAAAGTTCTCAACAGCAGAGCGAAAATACGGAACTACAGAAAAAGAATGTGCCGCTATTGTGTTTGCTGTCAAGAAGCTACGATGCTACCTGGATGGACCTACCAAGTTCTTTATCCAAACTGATCATAATCCTCTAGTATGGTTAAAAAAGAACTCTGGGGTAAATCCACGTCTCATGAGATGGGCTCTTGCATTGCAGCCCTGGAACTATTAGGTTATCCATCGTCAGGGCAGAAAACACCAGAATGCTGACAGCCTTAGCCGACTGTTCTAAGTTACCAAAATGTCCTTTGAGCTTAATTTTATAGTTTTGTAGGTAACTTGGCAGTTGTATGTATATTTGAAAATATTTGTATAAAATTTTGTAGAAATTAGTTTTTTTTTGAAAAGTTATGGTAACTTTTTACAGGGTAAAAAGTTATTCTAAGGGGGGAAGAGTTGTAACGTACACTTCCGGAATATCTTTTAAATGTTATGATAATATTTCTTTTTCCTTATTCCAAGATATTGTGATACTTCCTGTGTTTATTTATACTTCTTATTACTCTTGGAAAGGATATCTTTTCTTTTGACATATTTATGTGAGCTTAAATGGTTTTCCCGGAAGTTCATTTTTTTTCTTTTATGTATAACGTTGGTGAAAAGATATTTTTTTGTAACGGCTTTTGAGAGTCGATTGGATGCTTCGTTGAAGTGTGGACTGAGTGCAGTGTTCGAATGGCGTGTTTCAGCCGTTATGTGTAAAACATATGATGAGAGGTAGTTGTAACGGTGATGTCGCTACCATATTGTAAATAAATTTTTCTTTAATTCTTTAAAAAAGGCTATTTCTTTTATCACGACGTTACAGTCTATAGTGAAATTTTCCGCAGATTTCAAATCCGTTGAAATATTTACTCTATCTTTTTCGGTCTAGGAGACAGAGAAAAGAACTAAGTGACTCCAGCAGTTAAAGGATTTATCGTCTGGTTGGAAAATCATTCCTCCGCGCAAAATCAAAGCGGAAACGAAAATTTTTTCTGAGCGTTCTCAGGGATGAAAAAACTGGCATGGTTCCAAGGCTGACGACAAGGTCTCTTGGGTGTTCTATCTGGGTTTCACATGGGTTATTTGTTCTTTTAACAAAACTGTTACTGTCTGTACAACTTCGACACACCTTTAAAAATGAAACTGTTGATCAGTTTCTATTGAGATGTGTGAACAAAAACTGATTCGAGTCATATTCAACTTTTATTGATCAACTATAATCGGTCAATTAAACTTGATTTGTGAGAACCAGCCTTAAGAAAGGGAATTCCAAATCTCCCTCAAAATCGTCTTTTGTAGTAGTCACCTTTCGTCATTTTGTAGCTTTGTCATACCGCAAGGGTGCGATGTATGTGAAATGCATTACTGAATGGATATACATGTGTAGGACTTGTATCCGAAGTAAGTTGTACAAATTATAAAGATGGTGAAAGGTTTAAAAATAATATTTTATTCTACGAAAAACGTAAAAGATTATTTAATTTGATCATCTCTTCAATCTAGAGGAAACCAATTCAAACCGAGTAAAGTCGGGTATTTTGCTAGTACTGTGTAAATATTTCTTAATGTTCTTGGAATTATAAGAACTTAATTAATCTAAGCTGTTGGTTGTCTTCACCTTATGTACGATTCGTACTGTTTTTACGCTACCTTTTGGGGGCAACGACACAACAATATGCTTTTCATGACAAAATAGATTCTTGGAATATAACGTGCACAAATTTAAAAAAGCAAACGATTAAAAAAAAATACCATAGTTGCCGTATTAGATACCAATTATATTTAAAAAGATTTTTGTTACGTATATTTTATTTATAATGTTTTATTCTCTTCATTCTCTTTCCTAAATCTTCACGCTTTTATATTTTGTAAAGGAAAACAAAGGCTCAAAATAAATAAATGATTTAAATTTATAAATTCCATAAAAAATAGTTCTGGAAAAATAATTGATATTCAGCAGCTCTGTTCAAACATTCCAAGTAATTGCAATGCTCAATATACCTTCCAGCTGCTCCTTCATAAGTAAGTATACAATTTCAACGCACTGTATAACAATAACAATGTAAGATATTTTATGTTACCTGTTACAGAAGTGTAGGTGTATGTTTCAAGTTTTTTTAGAGACAGTCGCAGATGTTCTATGTGTGCACCAAAGCCCCGCCCACACCGGAGAAACCGAGCTGAACATGGATGATTGATTAATCCCGGAGACAGGTTTGGTTAATCAATCTCTCTGGTTTTTCTGTTTTGACAGCTGAGACACAAAATGTTCCATGTGCTCGCGATCAATATGGTTGGTTGTGTGTTGCAATTAAACTGCAAACTTATTGTTCAAATGTCACGTTCTTTATGTTTCATAATATTGAATATTCATTTTCAATTCGGCTTATGTCGGCAAAACGTATTAATATTGCCAGTGCGACAATTTTAAATTTTCTTCAATTGGGCATAAAGTTGAAATACATTTTAAATAGCCACTTCTTCTTTATCTTAAATTTAGAAGATAAAAGTTCCCCAATACCACTATTAGTCTAAATACACATGAATGGACACATCAATTTTGACATTAATATGTGTATATTCAGTGATGTTTTAAACATTAAAAAAGTACTAGTATTAAGCTATACATGTGACAGTTTTAGTAAAAAGTAACGAAAATGTCCCAATATTCCGAAATTTGTATGACCAACTTTTGATCGTATCGAATTTATTTATTAAACAATTAAAAAAATAATTACACCGTAGGAAAGACTACATTCTAAGGATGAACATTAAGGATCTACGTTCGTCTCCGTGATGATTTCAAATTTTAAAAATAATAGTAATAAGTAGGGCAACTTTTTTGTTGCAGTAAAAATGGGAAAAATTGCATTTATCATTCCCTAAAGTTGCATTTATGGAAATAACGTTGCATTTACTTTTGATGCACTAAATTCTAAAATAATTAAAAAATGAAAAAATTCAAAATATGTTGACAATAATGTGCTGTATCGGATAGCAGAAGCGCAAAATCCTTTCGCTAAACATTCAGAGATTTTAAAACGTCATCTACAAGGCGAACAACATATTGATGATCGACACTCACCTCGCAAACTCTGCAGTCGATTACGCAAGTTTTCTATGGATTATCAAGAGTGCCAACCAATGTGTTAAGAGTTACTTCTTGCCATTTATTTCACTTTCGACTGTTAGGACGAACACCTTCTTTCCATGAATTTCTTGTTTGATCCGCAATACTTCGGCGTTCGCAAGATCAGACACACGTGATCGAAGGGTTGGTTCTGAGGGCAAAAAATTTAATAGAATTTTCATATTAATTTATTTTAAGTTGCATTTTAAAAAGTTGCAGGTGGTTGCATTTATGCAAAAAGTTGCATTTACGCAGAAAGTTGCATTTATGTTCAGGTTATAACTCACTTACAATACACCCTATGTAGGAGGAATTTTGGTTTTAGTATTTTACATGCAGCGTAGAACGTGTGAAAAAAAGTTGCATTTGTTGCAAAAAGTTGCCCTAGTAATAAGGTATAGAAATGACAGTTTTAACAAAATCGTAAGAAAATGTCACGATTTTTCCGGAATTTCAAAAAAATATTATCAGGAACCAAAAGACTGAAAATGTGTACGTCTTTGGCTCACTCGCTCTAATTTGACTCTTTATAAACCCTAAACTAATATCCGCCTTTGAACAAAAATCTTCTTCATCGTTATACCTGTACAATTTTCAACAAAACCATGATTTCAATCCTGCGACGGCGGCTGCGGCCAACGCCTTCATTAATTATATATATTATACGAAAGTCATACTTCGCAGAAAGTGGCCCCGTTCGTAAAGGAAAAAACGCAAGTTTCAATTTAAAAGTTATTTATTTATAGAAAATAGTATTTTTAGGTATCGATCTATTGTAAAATTTTCCGCAGATTTCAAATCTGTTGAAAATTTTACTCTATCTTTAAAAATTTCTCAACTAAAGTTAAAACTTTATTTAATTTTTTAGTCTGTTGACAAAACGTTCCTCCGCAAACCATAGTAAAAAAAAAAAAAAAAAAAACGATAGAAAAAATTAAGAAAAATAAACGTGCATTTAAGTATTTGTCAGTGATGGCGACATCTGTCCAATCAGAAAGAGTTTTTTTCCTAACTGGAGGGATAGTTAGTGTAAAAAAGAAGTCGACAGAAAATTTACAAACTTCTATTTGTACAAACTGTAAATAACAAATATTGGGCCTATAATAATTATGTTATGAACAAACCTAATTATACTTGTAGTTAGTAGTACCTATCTTGCAAATTGTTGTAAATGTTATTTTCTTTTATATTATTAAAAACTAATAGTAATAAGATATAGATACGGCAGTTTAAAAAAAAGTACCAAAAATGTCCCGATTTTTCCCTAATTTCAAAAAAATATTATCAAGAACCAAATTGAAATAAAAAAAATAAAAACTCGACGAGCTGCAAAAATTTACGTTGAGAGGTACTCTTAAAAAAAAAACTCACGGCTGAAGACTGAAAATTTGTATGTGTTTTGCTCACTCGCGGAAGAAATTTCGCTTCTTCAATTTTGACACTTAATAAACCCTAAACTAATAGCTGCATCGGAAAAAAATCTTAATAATTGTCCAGGGAATAAGATGAAGAACAAATCATGTTAATTTTGTTTTTTTCCGATCAGTACTTTCTCGGGAAACCGTCTAAGAATCGAGCTAAACAACACAGTTTTCAATCCTGCGGCGGCGGTAACATTTTTTTAATATAGAGAGATTCAATTTGAAAATAAAAGATTTGAAATTGTTCTAATTAATTTTTTTGACTTTGTTTTGACAGTTAACAAAACGTCTTACTTATAAATTGATTAACACGGCAAATGACAAATTAAATCTCCCCCACCCTTATACGGCGAACATTAATGTTTGAAGTTGTTAAATCAGTTTTAAGAAATGGAGGAAAAAAAGTTTAAATACACTGATTTTTAAAAACCTCGATGTTTAAAAACAGCGAAGGTTTTTGGTCGATGTATTATAAACACCGAAGTTTTAATTTTGAACATCGATGTTTTTCTGTCGATGTCACATACCTAATACAAATGCCAACTACTACGGATTCTCCATAGTTTCTACGGAAAAGAATCGGGTTCTACGGAAAACGGAATCGATGATTTCTTCTACGGAAAAATTCAATTATACTTATTTTTCATTAGACGTCAATTTTTTATTTCAATACATACAGCATAGTCTCAAATCTGAAATTTTCCGGACTTCGAGGATTGCAAGTTTTAGATAAAAACGCAGTCGAAAAATTTGCAACACGTGTCAACTACGGTGAATAATAAGAAAGTGAATAAACACTTGACCTTGTATACATCCATGACCCAATCCCAGTAATTTAACCACGTCCAACACCCGTGTTTTTAGATCCCCTCTCCCCTGTTTAAATTTAATTATTAAATGTTTCTTTACGGAAATTTTTTTCAATTTTTAGTAATGTGATATAATTCTTTCATACACAATTATTGGTTC
The DNA here is from genome assembly GCA_947359465.1 of Metellina segmentata. NCBI lineage: Eukaryota > Metazoa > Arthropoda > Arachnida > Araneae > Tetragnathidae > Metellina > Metellina segmentata. Next base: position 99,366,512 of record OX375882.1, read on the forward strand.
TGTTGAAGGTAACCTGTTTATTAGAATCCATCTTAACATGTTTGCACCTTCTTGTATGGTTATGATTATCCAAACAAACAAATAAGTTGAGTTGTCATGCGTTTGTGATTGGCCACAGTATGACATTACAGCTATAAATGGGTGTGGTCATAATATTATGGTCAATCATCTACTTAATGCAGTATTATGATTCTGTTTATGGCAATCTTTCTATTGAGATACTTATGCTAATTTTAAGATATACAAGAAGTATAAGGCCCGGTGCGCACATCCGGTTTTTCAACGTGCGGCGCCACTGCTGCACCGAAGCCCAACTATGCACACATAACCGTGAAATGACGCACGAACTCATTTCGCGCCATTTGCGATAAATATTCTATCGAAGAAAACGTGTTTATTTCGCTTACTTGGTGGAAAAAAAGTATATTTTGAAACAAAATAGACGTTACTGGACACAAAAACATTTATTAATTATCATTGATATTCCATTTGTTTATAAAACAAGGTACTTTAGAACGGAGACTCATGTGCGGCGCCATGGGGAATTGCGGTACAAATTGCACGCAAGTTGGACGTGCGTCGCCCCAGCGGTTTTTATATCTGGTTCTTCAATCTTTGTTTCTTTTCTGTAAATAGTTTTACAGCTTTTAATGAATAAATGTTTTTAATTCTTTAAATCTTTAATGATTTATTTTTTACTCAACATATCACTGTGCTCTAGTACGACGTTAACTAAAAAATTACCAAACGATTATTACCAAGAAAATTACCATTTCTAGTTCCTACAGTATTTACTTAATCTTTATTCCCGATTTTATTTTTCGGAAAAAAAGTTTTTTAAATTTGGAAACCTTTTTTTGAGTTGGTAATAGTAAAAATATACTAGTAAATTGTCTGAAACGCTATCCATAAAGCTCCCACACGCGGTTGGACGCCTTTCTTTCGTCTTACATCGTTGAACCACACACATCGTCTGATTTATTTTATTTCTAAAATGTTGTTGGTCGAAAAAAGTTTAGCTGGTATGTTAAAAAAAAAATTGGTCGTCTGTTATTAAATGTCTGGTTTACAGGGTTCACAGACCGTGGGACGGCTACAGTTGATTTGCAGGTTGCCCTCCTCACCATGTTTTTTTGGCTTTTAACAAGTCACGCAAGTAATTTTTTTTAATTGAACATGGCGCACAACAAAGCTGGCGCGTCACAAATATCCGCCAACAAACTTTTTCATATTAACAAACTTTTTCATATTAACAAACTTTTTCATATTAACAAAACATTTCAATATTAACAAATAGAAAAATAGGAACCGCTTGATGAACGAAAATTAAGAATCAATTTTGTGCTTTATTAACTTTAAAAATCGATCCAAATAATGAAACAATTATTAAATCAATGAAATTTCACGCAATCAATTTAATTTCTTTACTTAGTTTTTACCTTTGTAACAATATATATGAATAAATACATGATCGATAGCTTTCATGTTTTTGGGTCTAGTTTTTAACATCGTTCTCAGCGACTAGTTATTTACTACTACCAACTAGGACAGGGACGGCGAACCTTTTTAAGAAGTTGGTTAAATTTTGTTCATTATTTTTTTAGTACTAGCGAGTGGGTCACTTGGAATGGAGGTTATTGGTAATTTTAGTTAACGTCGTACTAGAGCAATACAACGGGCTATTGACGACGGTTCGGGATCAATCCCTTAAGGGAAAGATACGAGGACAACACCTCGTAATTTTGAACCACGGTCAGATGACGAAGCAACACCTGAGCTGGCACCCCACTCTCCAAACTTCCAATCCAACCCAACGTGAGGACTTTCGGCCACGACAGATTTAAGGTGCACCAGCCGCCACTACACCATACGCTTACAAACATCCATGACCCGGATTCGAACCAGGAACCTTCCGATCTAGAGGTTAACACCTTAACCACTATACTGGTTGGTGGGCTTGGAAAAGGAGAAGGGAGTATGGTAAAAAACTACTTTTTTTCGTTCTCAATTTTTTAATTTTTCAAAAAGTTTTTATTATTTTTTTGGTTTTACAATTTTTACTTTTTCTATTACAATTTCTATACTATTTACAATTTCTATTAAAGAGAAAAGCAAAAAATCGATATAAAAGGGGAGAAATCATGCCCCCCCCCTGCACTGAGTTTTTAATGAACAAGGAAAACAAAACAACATACATATGAACTATTATATTTTAATAGATGATATAGTTACAGGGTATGTGTATGCACAATAAAGTTAAAGTATATTTGATGAGAAATCTTTTGTTGTTTTTGGCAGATAATTTCTTAATATTAAGTTCATATTCAGTATTCAATACTTTAACGCATTTCGCAGTCATTCATTTCCGAGTTTATTTCTATTGGTAGACTTTACAAAATTAATAGAAGAAAACATTTTTCACATGATTTTGTGGATCCAAACATCGTTAAAAGAGCATTAGCAAGTTTCTTCATTGATATAAAATTATTTGGAAACTATCCCATACGTTTAATATAATTTTAGTATGTGATCATTATAATTTGTGCGTCTGGCAAGGATAGCAAGGTCCCGCCATTAAATTATGTTTTTTTTTTATTCCTCTAATTCAAGATACCTTGAAGAGCGGGACCTCGCTAGTCTCGCCAACAGCGCGTTTTACGCTAAATTTACATATTCTACTCAAGCGGCCTTTATATAAATCTTAAAACAACATTATCTATAATCAATAAATTTAAATTTCATTTCTGCATTTTTTTTTTTCATTTTTAAGTTTTTTATTAACATTAGGGGGTTCCGCCCCCTAGTGTTTATACGGTGTATAACGGTTAGTGTATAACGGTTTTAACAAGAAATAGCGAAAATATCCAAAGATTCCGAATTTTGTATGACCAACTTTTGATCGCATCCAATTTAATTATTAACCGATTTAAAAAATAATAGTACCGTAAGAAAGAGTACATTCTGAGGTATAGTGCGATATTTTAAAAATTAAAAACTAATAGTAATAAGATATAGATACGGCAGTTTTAAGAAAAAGTAACAAAAATGTCCCGATTTTTCCCGAATTTCAAAAAAATATTATCACGAACCAAATTGGGAGAAAAAAAAAAAAAAACCCTCGACGAGCTGCAAAAATTTACGTTGAGAGGTACTCTTAAAAAAAACCTCACGGCTGAAGACTGAAAATTTGAATGTGTTTTTATCATTCGCGGAAGAAATTTCACTTTTTCAACTTTGACACTTTATAAACCTTAAACTAATAGCCGCATAGGAAAAAAATCTTAATAATTGTCCAGGGAATACGATGAAGAACAAACCATGTTAATTTTTTTTTTTTTTCCGATCAGTACTTTCTCGGGAAACCGTCTAAGAATCGAGATAAACAACACAGTTTTCAATCCTGCGGCGTCGGCGGTAACTTTATTTTAATATAGAAAGATTTGTATTTTTTTTTTTTCATATTTTTTAAAAGAGGGGTTCGAAAAATAATTAAAATTTTTTATGTATTTGATGAAATGTTGTTAGGTCATCAAAATCAACGCGTGGGTCATTTAAAAATCCTGTGTGGGTCAGTGTCTGACCCGAGGGTCATTGGTTCACCATCTCTGAACTAGGATGTTGTGTACTATGAGGAGGTGACCTCTACCTCCTTTTGAGTGGTTACAACTAAAAGCACTAGGATTAAATGGTTGTTTTAAAATTCAGTCATGAAAATTTTGGTGTTTTTTGACATCACTGGTCCTCAAAGGGTAAAAATTCAAAAAGTTTGAGGGGGAAATAACGTATAGTAGATATGTTTTGAGAGATTCAACCGTGAATCAATTTTTTGAGAGACAACGTGAGATTCTGAACGTGGTTCAAAATTACGTGGAATCGATATCAGATTTTTGCCTTCGGTTCTGATATAGGACCGTCGTCAATAGCCTGTTGTGTTGATCCAGTGCGAAGTTAATTTAAATACCTACCATGATATTTTAGGCAATGATATGATAATTAAGGTCGCACTGGAGCTACACAACGGGCGACGGTAGGGAAAGATCCTTATTAAAAAATTATCTTCCATCTGAACTACAGCGGCCATCCAGATTTAAGGAAAAGGCCAGCGGGAATATAGTGAAGTTAGAGAACGGGCACTGAAACGGAAAATGAATAAGTACTTACTTGCTATTCATCTGCTTGGTGATAATGAATAGGGTAACTATATGTTATCTCAATAAGGCATAGCAATCTGTGAACCTAAGGGAAATGTGATCGCCTGAAACGCTTGTGAACATTTCGAGATAACGAAGTGTTGACACAGTTGGTCATGTTACTATCTTAGTATCCTTTTTCAGTGCATACCAAGGTTTATTTCTCTCTTCTGCAACGAAAAACTTCCATTGGTGAAATGTATGCCTATATGCTCGACCGAAATCACATTGCTTGCCCAGATACGATACTTAGTCTCATAAAAACCAACCTTCCAGAGCAATTTTAATAGACGTTGTCTGTCTTATGTGTGGCGCCCCCCCCCCATCAATCTGTGAGACCCGTTGCCAGTTGTTATGATGGGGCCCCTCCCCCATCTCACCCATGTCCCTTTTATACTGTTTATGTTTGAACAGAGACATTTTGAATTTTTTTTGGAGCATTTTCCATAGTTTAATCCTAAAACATACTCCATATAGGTATATAAGAGTGACATTCACGATATAACATATAACAACAAAACATTTAGGGAAAAAAGTGTCAAATAAACATTTGCTTAGTAAACATAGTTACTAGTAACATCCAGTGAAAAAAATCCGGAAAATCGCAAGGTTATTTGTATATCATACTTGCCAACTTTGAAAACTGTGCATCAGTAAAACTTTTGCGTAAACGCAAGTAGGAGGTCGCAGAACAATTCAATGAAGCTGTAGTAGCTTTTTTGGTCTTTCATGATTCTGCACTGAATTTCTGCTCAAAACAAGGTGTGGGGTTTTTGGGGATGATTGCAGAGAGTGAAATATTTCGATCGAAATATCAAAAATCCGTAATAAAAAAGCAGACACATCCATAATTAGTAAAATTAAGTGAAAATTACGGATAATAAGTAAAAGTTTGGCAAGTATTGTATGTACAGTTCTATAATTGAAATTAAAAATCAAAGCAACTGATTAATATAGAATTCAAACTTCAATAATACTCAATAGAAAAAGAAAAGTGTCCTCCTTGAAAAACAAACATGAATAAATAAAATTACACTTTTCGGCTCATACATATTTACACATCGGAAGGTTGTGAGTTCGAATCGAACCAAAGACCGTCGTGTGCAAAGGGGACACGTTGAATCTGCCGTGACCTCAAATCACCCACTCTAAGAACTTCCACACCACGCCAACATGAGGACATTTGAGGCCACGACGGATTTAACGCGCACCAGCACCCCCTTTGTACAGGACGATCTTTGGATGGATTCGAACTGGCAACCCCCCAGTTGCTAATTCGATGCTCTTCCAACAGAGGTATCGAGACCCTCCTACATAGCAAGAGTTTAATTGTAAAAAAAATTTAATTGGTTCCCACCATTTACCAATCAAATGCGTCGTCGTCCGAATATTCAGCAACAACGAAACAATCAGGGCCTTTCCAGTGGTATGCTGGGCGTGCACTTATTCGTTGTCAGAAAAAGTAGAGTCGATCGACAATTAGGCGCAGTATACCTCCAACTATAAACAATCCGGCCAAGTTTTCCGTTTTTTGCAAATTGCAATGATATTTGAAGAATCATGAGCCAATTCATGTGTTGATCTTGTCATCTGACTGTGGTTCAATATTACGAGGTGTTGTCCTCGGTCCTTCCTTTCGGGACCATCAACATTAGCCTGTTGTGTTTGTTGCTCCAGTGCGATGTAAATTCAACTACCTTCCCGATTGTTACGTTTTCCTTTTTTTTATTCTTTACTAGCCACTGCATGACCAACACGTCATTGCCCGTGACAGTTCTTTTCGTGGGGTCAAGTGGTGACCACTGCTCGTTAACTCGCCATCCCTAATAAAAAATTATGTCCATCGACATGATGTTTATGAAGTTTAAGGGGGTCTGTGACACATTGAAAAAATTTTTTTATTAATTAATTTAGAATTTTGATTTTTTTTGTGCTGATTACCCATTTAACTAATAAGCAAAATCACAACACAAAATTTTTCCAAAAGTTTTTAAAAAATTTAAACTAAAATTTTTTGAAAAAAAGAGGGGTCATTTCAAATTACTAAAACTCAAAATATTCTTGATCAATTTTCAAAATTTTTGCAGTAAATTATTCACAAATTTATAAACTTTAATTTTGATTCAGCAATTTAAAAAATATTAATTTAATAAAAAATAAAAAATATTTGAATGAAAATGTTTGAAAATTTTAAGGTACATTTTTTTTTAAAAAGTCATTTTTAAAAGCAAATATGTGTTTTAAATTTGCTGAATCGAAATTAAAGTATAATGTTTGAAAAAGATATATTCCAAATTTCAACCTTTAAACTTTTCCGGTTTTCGACTTTTAGCAATTTGAATACAGGAAATCATGAAAAATGTATCATAAAGAAAAACGCATTTGAAGTTTTAAAGACAGATGTTGTTGCCATGACAACACCTGTCAAGAGTGTTAGATTTTCAAAACAACGCACCACAAAAATTATTATATCTCTAGTTCTCATTAAGATAGAAACATGATTTAGACGTCATTTTAAGCAGAAAAACACTGAGAATTTCTTAAAATAATAAAATTTTTTTTCGAAAATGTGACGATTTTTGTGTCTCGGACCCCCTTAATAACTATAAGAAATGGAAGGAAGGAAAACAATGCGTTGTTCATTCGCGCGTTGCACGCAAGTAGTCTACTAAATAACCACTCTTGCGCGAACAAGCCTGAGCATGTATGTTGCATTCCCACAGATGCGATACTAAAACAATTTCGTCACCCTCGAAATGTATTTATCATCTCAACTAATTAAACAACAATGTGCGAGTCTAGATTGAAAACAGTAAATTTGATTTTCGTTACTCATCAGTTTTGCCACAAAAATCGCCAGACAGCCTAACAAATTGGAAGAAGACCTGGGCATCCGGAAGAAAGTTAAAAACATAGATCTAGGACGGTTTGCACAAGTAGCAACTCAAAACCTAACTAAACGGCAAGGTAACAAACATAATTATTTCATGGAATAGTTTAAAAAGTGGAAAACTTACGCGAGGTTTGCCTTCTTATTCTCCAGCCACAGAATGTAGAGGGGCAGTTTTTGCATGTAGGTAGATATACATTCTCCTTCTGTGTTGGAGTCCATGCCGCAACGCAATGAAAATAAACGATTGTTAGTTTTCGCTTGGACTGCAAATGTTGAAATTAGGGGAATGGAAAATGAGGATTTGTCTCCCCCGTTCCCAAAAGTGGAATGGCTTGCCTCATCGTGATAGGTTTACCATACGTAATGATAGATTTCCCAAGCAAAAACCTAAACAAAGTTAAATTGGATTCCATTGGTCCATAGCATTCGGAACGGATATTCTTGGAAAACTAGTCCGATGCTTACGTGAACACCCATTTGAGCGTTTTCCAAGGTCGGCTTTCCTTAAGCATTAAATTGTTTTTATTTTTTATTTTTCTTATTCAAATTTCTATCTTTGCGATGGCTGAAGATAGAGTAAAAATTTCAACGGATTTCAAATCTGCGTAAAATTCTATGCCAGATCAATACCAAACACATAATGTTCTTCATCTTTTTAATAAGAATGGTGTGTTTGTACATTGAATATTTTCGACCCATTTCAAGTTTTCTATCCGTTTTGGACCCTTCTGATACCAAATCCACCTCTTGCGCGTTTGGTGGTGTCTATCTGTCCATCTGTCTGTGCCCTATACACGTGCACACGGCTCAATATATTTTCATGGAAATTTGTATACAGTGACTACTTATCTTCATTTAGTGAGTGAAAGTTGTTGCGAAAGTCTGTGTCCGTCTTTCTGTTCTATGTTCGTTTTTGTGTTTGTGCACGCATCACGTGAATTGAATTCCAGATATTTGATTGCAATTTTATTTTTATTTTATACATTATTTATTTGTTTAGTGAATGCAAAACATTTCTTTATTGTTATATTTAGATTAGTTACATGCTAAAACACCCGAGTAAGTATACATTAAATCAACCATAATTTGGTAGTTTTGGAAAGTTTGGAATGTATATTGGGACAGACGATATTTTTCAAAGAACGGAAATAAAACGGAAACTCGTGTTTCTTTCGCTCTGAATTAGCTTCGATTTTCTAAATTTTGTGCACTTTTTAGTTGTAAGTTGTGACAACTGTGAGATGAAGAGATAAAAAAGAATCACAAGTTTATATCTTTAGAACAACTTTTTCCCGACATCCTTTATTTCTTTTTATTTCGCTGTTGTCTTTTGTTTTCTGTTTTAAATATTTATTATTTTAATAAATTGCGTTTCATTTTCATCACACGCAACACCACCACAAAGTATTCGACTTGCAGTGGCAGGTATATCAGAATAAAGCAAATTTTAAGTGTAATTATTTCATTATTGAAAAAATAATGCCGTTATTGAAATCTGAAATAGAACTTTTCAAACATTAAAAAATTCTTCGTCATGATGATAGGAGAAGATTGTGAAATTCCACAATGTCGCATGTCGTATGCAAGAGTACCACAAGTAAAAAAATATTGTTTTGTTGACTATGATGGCGAGAGTACTCTCCGTAAATCGTCGTTTTTATTAATTGAGTTGAACAAGAAAAGAACTTAAGAAAGGGAATTCCAAATTTCATTAAAAATCGTTTTTTTGTAGTACTAACCTTAATGTCACCTTTCGTCATTTTGTAACTTTGTCATACAGCAAGGGTGCGATGTATGTTAAATGTATTACATGAATGGATATGCATGTGTAGGATTTGTGTCCAAAGTAAGTTGTAGAAATTATAAAGATAGCGAAAGGTATTAAAATATTATTTTATTCTACGAAATACGTAAGTCATACATTTTGACCCTCCCTTCAATCTAGAGTAAACCAATTCAAACCGAGTAAGATCGGGTTGTAAATTTTTTTTTTTTGCTAGTAAAAAATTAATTTTTTGTAGTAACTAATCGTTTTGTTAAAAGCATTTGGCTCCATTTGAAAGCTTTGGAACAGAAAATATACCATGGGGAAATACGTCAGCTAAAACTGTGAGAGAAATGTTCCGATTACTTTGAGAATGAAGATAAAGTATTATGGCAGTTTTAAATAATCTAAATGTTATTAAATATCAAAAATAAAAAAATAGCGATCTACCATAATGACAACTAATCCCTCTTTCCGGTGTCATAGAACGACTTTTAGGAATTTGCTGACGTTAAAGCGTAAGGCAAGATCATTTATGGCGCCAAAAACTGACAGATTCGTCATATGTAACGCGTGTGACTGGGAATGTTTCAGCAAAATTGAATCGGAACCCAGAACATAACGAACAACTTTCAGAGTTTGAAAGAGGTCGTATCATTGGATTGAAAGAGGCAGGTTGGGCAAATCGGAGAATCGTTCGTCATGTGAGTCGATATTTTCAAAATTGCTTGACAAGAGAAATCCGTTTGTGTCACTTTTTGTTGCGTATGCTCTTGATCTATTGTCTACTGAAGACAATGGTTGGCCGACCAAGAATTTACAAATTTTTTTCCGGTTGAAAGTGGTCTATTTGCATTAATAAAGATTAGATTGGAGATGTTTGAAATCAATAAAAATGATCTCAAACCTGTTATTATTCATTAAACTAAACCCACGTTCGCATTCGGCCGAGGAACATGGTAATATTTCAATTGTTCTTAAAAGAGGCTTTAATTTTTCTGGAACAACTTGAGCGTTTTCATTGGTCCCTCAAACGCGGAATAGTGCACATTTCATCTATGCGAAAACGTCGAGAGATCTTTTTCACCTCCTTTTCTCAATAGCAAATATCCCCTGAATTTTATTTTCTGAATCAAGTATGGATATATCCTTTAAAAGTTGACAATTTTCTTCATTAACATCAGAACAAAGTCTGTATTTCATTCAATCGGCAATACTTTGAATGAATTGCCTTTGATTAAAAGGTACGATTTTGGAATTATATACCAAGGTGATATCTTGAAATAAAAACTTTTCTTTCGCTTCTACAGCTATCTGCGTTTCACGTGATGTTTCACGCGATGTTTTCTACGAAAAGCAAAGCGTGAACGTAGTTTTTAAGAAAAAGCAAAGGGTATACGGAATTTGTTGAAAAAACCAGAGTGTATACGCGCGTATACCCTCCACTACAGCCCTGTGTAAAATGACCTACAAATAAAACATCAGAAATCTGGAAATTGAAAATGAAATTTCCATCTACATGGGCATTTAATATAAAAATTTCATTAAAAGTAATTACATTAAATATATACATATATATATATTATGGCAATGAAATTGACTGGGATTAGCATATGTTGTATGAAAATCAAGGTCAGTAAAACATCGACTGGAGGATAACGAGTTCGAATTCAATAGAAGACCGTCGTGTACAAAGGGGGCTGGTGTACGTTAAATCTAATATGGCCTCAAATGTCTTCACGTTGGCGTGATGTGCATGTTTTAAGAGTTTTTTTTAAAAGCCTATGGCGGGCATTGTTGATTTGTAATCATTTTGCCACTACAAGGCCAGAAGTGATGGCCACTTGTGAAGGAGCACCCAATGGGCGACCATCATTACCTCTAACAAAGAACAGTACAATTTACATCCATCCTCTGACCCCGGATTCGAACCAGGAATCTTCCGATCCAGAGTCCAACTAGAGCGGTTGGTCGGCTGAGAGAGGGGTTCCAGCTCGGTAATCTAATTGTGATACAAAATTACGTGGTGGTGTCTTTGGCTCTTTCCCTTGGCATTTGATCCCGCACCGTCACCAATAGCCCGATGTATTGATCCAGTGCGACGTTCATTAAGTACCTACTTACCTACCAATAAAATGCATAATGCAACACATTAGTCAATTTAACTACAGTTGGACTACCGGAAACGAAAACGAATCCTCCAACTTAATATAAGAATATGAGTTATGTATTTATAAATTATGATGGTAAAATATATTATATCGCATGTAAAAAGCCAATGGCATTTAAAGACGGAAAAATATTTGAATGGGAATTTTCATCCACCAAATCATTTACACTTGTAAACCAATTTTTGTAATATCTGCTTGAATAGATTTTGGAAAATGTTCCTTTTATGGAAATATACACATTTTGAGGTATTGAAGTTTAAAGCATAAACTTGACATAAACCTCATTTCAGGTACGTGCAGGTATATCTTTCAAAAATTTATTTTAAATAGTTCTATTCAACGTATCTCCATAAATAATACAAAATTTAAAATAGAATTGTTTAAACATTTATTTAAAATTATAAAAAAACTAATCGAAATTTCGAAAGATTTTTGTTCACTGGTCCCCTTAAAAGGACTCAAGGTGTTATTTAGACTGTATTTTTCGAGGTGAAATAGTGAAAATTACTGGATTTGATATCTATTTAATGAACTAGAGGGCTGCTCGCTAACCCCCGGCGATTGCAACGCAATCCCATTTAGTTTGCTTCGCAAACCAACACTCCTGTCGCAATTGATTTCGCTTTTTTTTTTTACTTTAACACTTAATGCACTCTAAACTCATAGCCGCACCAGTAAAAAAAAAAAAACATCTCCATCTTGTGTTCCCTGTACAATTTTGAATAAATCATGTTAGTCTCGAAAAAATTCTGATCTGTACTTAATCGGCAAACCGTCTGGGAATCGAGCGAAGAAACGAGCATAACGCCTCTTCGAGTTTCAAGAAGTCAATGGTTTCAAGTGCATCTAGCAAATCCGTTAGTCAGAAAATGTACCTTTAATTTCCGTGAATAAGAATGAACGCTATCGCACCGCGATCTAAAAGTACGAAATTTGTATGACCAACTTTTGATCACAGCTTATTTATTTATCAACCGATTTCCAAAATAATTGTACCGTTAGAAAGAGTACATTCTAAGGTATACTGCGATGCTTTGAAATTTAAAAACTAATAGTAATAAGATATAGGTATGACAGTTTTAACTGAAGACTGAAAATTTTTCACGTCTTGAAAATTTGTCTAACTTACGGCTGAAGATTGAATATTAGACTGAATTTGTGTGTGTGTTGTTTTGCTCACTCGCGTTAGAAATTTCGCTTTTTCAATTTTGACACTTATTCAACCCTAAACTAATAGCCGTATCGGAAAAAAATCTTTAAAATTGTCCAGGGAATGCGATGAAGAATAAACCATGTTAAGTTCATAATTTTGTGATCCGTACTTTCTCGGGAAACCGTCTAAGAATCGAGCGAAAAAACACAGTTTTCAATCCTGCAACAACGGCGACGGCTACAGAGGAACTTTTTTACTATCAAGAGATTGTTTTTTCAACAAGCCGAAAATGTTAGAATAAATGATAATGAAAAGAAAAATTGATAGAACTTTCAACTGCTTCTTCTTTAGAATTAGATTTAAAAAAAAAAAAAAAAAAATCTCACCGACTTATGCGCATTAGTGAAGAGAACCAAGAATTCCAGTGACGAAGCAATAAAATATTCATAACCTTTCACTAATACAGAGCTAGTCGAAAGAGCATTGTCTTATGCATACATTAACAATAAATATCGCAATAAGCTTGACACAGCTCCTGATGTAAGGCTATATCTATCTTCAGTTGAATCTGATTTAATTAAAATGTGATGATTATTATTGTACTTTGATCTTATCTCTACTGTTATAAAAAGAAGTGTTTCTTTGTCTGTGTGTCTGAATATAAGCAGTGTCCTGTGACGAATCGTTGGCACTTACAATAATGAAATTTGACACACAGGTAGTTACAATTTTTTGCGATTCTTGTGTCCAAGTCGAATTTTAAAATTTAATCTAGAACATTATTTAATTAATTTATTAGTTTTTCACCTTCCGTCCTTCTTTTGAAGAAAATGACGTCATAACTTTCTCGATTGAAGAAAGGAAATGATTTTGCGATTTTCGAAAAGGAACTGCGGACCTTGAAACTGTCCCAAATTAGTCACATTGAAGAAAGGACGGATTTTACGTTTTTCGTCCGAATGTCTTTGGAACCATGCCAAACTCCTTCCTATGTTTCTTGAAACGACGAAATAAAATCGGATCTCGAATCATCACTAGGGCAACTTTTTGCAACAAATGCAACTTTTTTTCACACGTTCTACGCTGCATGTAAAGTACTAAAACCAAAATTCCTCCTACTTGGGGTGTATTGTAAGGGAGTTATAACCGCAACATAAATGCAACTTTCTGCATAAATGCAACCACCTGCAGCTTTTTAAAATGTAGCTTAAAATTAATTAATATGAAATTACTATTTCATTTTTTGCCCACTGAACCAACCCTTCGATCGCGTGTGTTCGATCTTGCAAACGCCGAAGTATTGCGGATCAAACAAGAAGTTCATGGAAAGAAGGTGTTCGTCCTAACAGACGAAAGTGAAATAAATGGCAAGAAGTAACTTTTAACACATTGGTTGGCAGTCTTGATAATCCAGATGAAACTTGCGTAATCGACTGCAGAGTTTGCGAGGCGAGTGTTGATCGTCAATATGTTCGCCTAATAGATGACTTTTTAAAATCTCAATGTGAAGCGAAAGGATTTTGCGCTTCTGCTATCCGATACAGCACATTACATGACTGCGGCTGGCGCAGGTTTTCAATGTTAAAGAAATTACTCGCCAAAGATCGACCATTCAACGTTCTTCTGTATTTAAGAATGTATTATCATACTGTTGTACGCGACTAAAATTGTCAATATGTTTTGAATTTTTTCATTTTTTACGAGAACTCTATTTTAGAATTTAGTGTATCAAAAATAAATGCAACTTTATTTCCATAAATGAAACTTTTGGGAATGCTAAATGCAACTTTTCCCATTTTTACTGCAACAAAAAAGTTGCCCTAATCATCACAGAAGCGATCGATGGTATGCTTGCGATCTCTGCATGTATGTTCTCCAGTAGAACTCTTTTGTAATTTTACTACCTGCGCATTTTATTGACAGGAAACGCGTGTTTGGTAACGTTTCATGTGAACATGGCATTGAACTGTATTTATGTAAAACTAGCCGAGTAACAAACACGGCGTTGCGCGGGTTTGAAATATGATCGCGACATCTCCCTAATTTAACTCAAATACACATACCCTGTAGAACGTGTTTGCTTGTCCATGCTCATTTAATGAAGAAAAAAAAACTTTACATTAAAAAACTGGGGCTTCGAAAAGCACTTTTAGGACTACCTGTGTGCCAATTTTCATGGCTACAGATTGATCTGAGGTCAGGAAAGAAATAACCTATATTTTCCGCAGTTTTCTAAAGTATAAGGCCTGGTGCACACATCCGATTTTTCAACGTGCGGCTCCGCTCCGGCACCGAAGCCCAACTATGCAATCATAACCGTGAAATGACGCAAGTACTCATTTCGCGCCATTTGCGAAAAATATTCTGTCGAAAAAAACGTGTTTATTTCGCTTTAATGGTGTAAAAAAAGTAAATTTTGAAACAGAATAGACATTACTGGATACAACCATTTATAAATTATTATTTATATTCCATTTATTTATGAAAACAAGGTACTTCAGACAGGAGACGCATGTGCGGCGCCGCGGTGGAATCGTGGTACAAATTGCACGCAAGTCGGAGGTGCGTCGCCGCAGCGGCGCCGGAGGCATGTGTGCACTGCCCCATTGGATCTTATGTATCTCAGACCGCACTTGCGTTGCCGCAGAGGCTCCACACGGTGAAAAACCGTATGTGTGCACAGGGCCTAAGTGTACCAAATTGTGTGTGGATTGGTCAAACGGTATTGATTTGTACAAGGAATATATACACACACATCTTTTTATACATTACATATTGATAATAGATAAAGATACTTTGTATTCAATCAAATTAATGTATCGTTCAGCAGTATTAAACATAGTAAAAAAATAGTATAACAATTTTATATTATGTTAGGAATTCTCAATGTGTGAGGTCTGTGCTCTCTGATATTTCTATCTTTCTAAGAACCTTCATTTACTACCTTCGTTATAGGTTCTATGAATCTACTGTGAAATAATAGACAAGTCAGAAAAACGCAATATTTTATTACATATTCCATGACTAACAAATGGTTTAGCTGTAAATCTCATATTAAAGACTTTATACAATAACTTTTTTTATTCTCTCATCGTGATTTATACACAACTGACGATATCAAACTTCTATGACTTCAGTAACCGGGAACTAGATACCATCTCAAATTCGGATAGTGACAAATATGATGCAAGATGACAAAGAATAAAGTAACAATATCCGCGTGGTTCAATGAAAATAAAGCATGATATTCAACATACATGAGAAAATACATGAACAGTTATGCATTTCGAATGCGTCGATCTCCTTTAATTACAAGAGAACGCTTCTCGCTATGCGTTACATATTTTACAAGACGTATACAAGACAATATTTTTCTTCTGAAAATCTTACCTTCAAAGGGAAGTGATATATAATACACGTTGTGACACAGTTTTTCTGCACATCATGCGTTCCATGAACACTAAGCACTCTATTCTTCTGATACACATCTGAACCTCGCAATTTCAACAATTACACACACACACACACCAAATATGCAAATAGCTGTCTAAAAAGGCGGAATCCATTGTTATGAAATTCTAAAAAGCAACTTAAAATATTCTTTTTCCTCGGAGATGCATCGAAAATTGTTATTTTTTCAAAGAAATGGCGCTTGATAGACGCCAGCAGCCGATAGTTTCTGAATCAAATAAAAAAATTTCTATTGCTTATAAAATGAAAAAAAAAAAAAAAAAAAATGCAATAAAAAGATTGAATAAAATGTAAACCTATTTTGTTGAAAACTGATTCAACAGAAGAGACTCGTGACTGAAAGGTAAATCAAAGACAAGTTGAAGAGTCGGACAAACTGATTCGTAGAGATGAGTTTGCAAGTAGTCGTTACATTAACATTTGGCTCAAATAAAAATAAGGTGAATTTTGATTTATTTTTAAAATCTGTGTCGAATTTAGGTCTGGATATTTTTCTACGAGTGATTAGAAAACATTCAAAATTTAAAGAATTTAAACCATACTATTCCTTTTATTTAGTACGATAGAAACCACCAATAAAATAATTCAAATTTAACTGGAAAAATAAATGTAAAAAAGTGGGCTATTGTTGCTGGTGTTTTTTTACCAATCTCAAAGAAATTTCGCTAGCTTTGTAAGAGAATTACAACTTGAAATTCAAATATCATAAAACAAATAAGAATGGCTTTATGGATAAAATGAAAAATTAAAATAGATATCTCTTTACGACTTCATGTTGATTTAAACAAAGTTGATTGAATAAAGTTACTGAGATGTTTGTTGAGAAGTTAATCTAAGCAGTTTAATTGTAAAAATATAAAAACAGCTTCTTTTCAAAAATTTCAATGCATACTTTAAAAAGTCAAAAATTGGAAGACTATAGAATTCATTGGTCATTTTAGAAATTTGTTAGCGATTGTACAGTACGTATACTATAGATTTAACTTTGTTGTTAGCTTTATTGTCAAAAAGAACATTTAACACATTAAAACTTCTGAGAAACCAGTCGTCTGCGGCTTTGTTCGTGTGAAAAAAGAACCTAATATTAGCGCAGTATATAGTTCAAAGTAGAGGTAGTTGAAACTTTGTTAATAATGCTAGCTTCAGAATTAAGAACAGCTTTAAAAAAGCAGATCGTTTCAAACAAATTAGAACATGCATTAACATATTTTGGTTGATGTTCTTGTTTATGATTCGTAATGAATTAAAATGAGTCCAGAAAGCTGTTGTAAAGAAGCGTAGTACCAAAAATGAAATGATTTAAAATGTCTGTATGAGAGTGAAAGATATTTGAGGTGAAGATATTGAGAATGAGATAATTAATCTCCTTCTCTAATTCGATTTTACAGACACTGTACTTTATATCCCCCATTAATACAGTTCAAGTTTAGTATTGTAATGAAAACATATTTTGTTACAGAAAACAACTTGAAGAATTACTGTCAAATTTAACCAGATAACTGCGATTTCGATTTATGCATTTGAAATGTTTGATATTTATGATATTTAATTTTTCAATGAATGATACATCGATTCTTAAAATGTGTCGATTTATTTTATTCAATTTAATAATATCTTAATTATTTTTGTTCACTACTGTTTTTCGATAGCTCTATTTCTAATTAACTTTACCTAGTGAATTTGAAATTAATGTATTCAAGGTTTCTACAGAAAGATGCTTTTGCAAATGTATACTAAAAAACTCCACCAAATTACAAATGGAACACCTTTTTCAAATGTTTTTGCCAGCCTGTACTTTTAGCTAGTTGCGCAATTGCGAAGAAACACGTAAATCAGTTTCGCAACACGCTTCAAAAACTGAGTTGATCTTACGTAAGTACTTTAGTAAATTATGTGTTACGCAATGTCTTTATTTGTCACCACTTTCTGGAAAAAAAGCAATTGATTCCGTCGAACACAAAATCACGATCCGGTTAATAAATTCTGCGATTTTAAAAAACTAGAAATCCCGTGCAAAATGTTTCTGACACAAACACAAGCGACGACACACTCAATGTAGAATATACAGTAACTAGTCGATATATCGCCCATTCGTTTACATCGCATTTTTTAATTTGCACACTGGACAGCAAAGGAAATCTCGATGTTTCGAATCGGGAGTAAAGGCTCTTTGGTCATACTGCTAAAGTGGGGCTATCACAATATGAGACTTCGGTACGCCTCCTCACAGAGCGTGTTCATTTCAATGCAGGGGAAAACAAAATTTCACTTTGGGACTGCTAATCGAAAATTTTTCTTTCCCGTCGTCAATTGTCGGTTGAACGCCAATTGGGATCACCAAGTTCATTTTCAAACCGCATAGCTTAAATTTTGACGCCTTACCTATTTTCTTGTAATTGGATCGTCCTCACAGAGCGAGTTCATTTTACTGCAGGTGGAAAAATAATATCCCTTTGGGATTACTTATGAGAAATTTTCCTTTACCGTCGCCAATCGTCGGTTAGACGCCAATTAGAATCACAAAGTTGGCGTTCTTGCTAGCATTATCAAACCGCATAGGTTCAATTGACGCCTTACCTCTTTTCTTATAATAGGATCGTCCGGTGACGTAACCACGTGACGTGAGAGTAGACAGATCTAATCTCGTGGCGGCCATATTTTAAGAGGCATTTTCTTTCAAAATCAAATATTAGTTGCTGTAGTGCTTCTGCGGCGGAACGTTTTTCCGTATGTGTGACGTCACTGGGCTTGGTTTTCGAATGCGATTTCGGCACACAATAAAATATACCTAAGTCTGTTTTTCAAATTGAAGAATGAAAGTATATAGTTCTGTCAACGTCAGCTAGATTATATGCCAAAATGACGAAAAATGATTTTTGACGTTATCATGAAAGGTATTCATGCTAGAACATTTGGGTAGCTGTAGTAAAATCTTCGAAGATCGTCTGGTAGTTGTCACTGAAAATCCTTTTCACAGTAGTATCTTTTGAGAGGGATTTCCAGGGTAAGCAAGTGGTTCAGTATTACATAGTGTTGTCGTCGGATATTTCTCTGGTTGTGATGCGGTCCCGGACCGTTACCAATAGTCCGTTGTGTTACTCCAGTGCGACGTTAATAAAAAATACCTACCAGGGAAAACAAACCAGACGGTCTGAGATTTTACTTTTGCTGCCCAAAAGCTCTCGCATTACACATACCGAGGTTACCTTAAAATGTAGTTTATCGTCATTTTGGCAACATTTAGAGTTTAATTTAGACGGATTTTGACCAATAAACTAACATTTATCAAATTGAATTTATTCTTTGGAATATTTATTAGGTATACGTGCTGAAATCGTATTCGAAAAACTAACCAAGCAACGTCGCTTCCAGAATACGTACAGGAAACACGTATCGTCGCAGAAATATTACTGTCACCTGCATTTATAACTTGACAAAAAAAAGCTTCTCAGAATCGAATCTTAAGGTATCACGTGATGGAGAAGGAAGCAAGTCTCATCTTGTGCAAGCCGTACTTTCAACTGGTTTTTATACAGAGATTAGGTTCTCCCAAATATGTGATATTTCTGTTTAAAAAATATTTAAAAAAAAATGAATGGTTGTTAAGGATTAAGTAAAATATTTTATAAAAATATTTTACTTAACCCTCGAAGTGGTTTCGACGAGGTATATCGTCAACCAAGATCTTCCCAGCTTTGCTAATGACAAGATATCTCATCGGTATAATAACCCCGAGGGTTAAAAAGGTTTCATTACACATATTTTGGTATAGCTTGTTATTTTTGTATCTCATTTTAAATATAAAAAAACGCGTGATTCAATGTACTACTTGTCCCCTTTTATCTCTAGATAGTAAGTCAATCCTAGTGTATCGTTTCCATTTGTGTATCGCGCCCCCATAGGTGCGATATATCGAAGGGTCACTGTATCACTCTCGTCCGTTCCCTTCCGCCTGTGCTGCAGTGTGCCACAAGGAAGGCAGGTATCACACCAGGTGGCTGCCCACGGTGCCCAGCACGCAGCTGCCGGGGGGACTGTCCGTCTGTCGGGGGTGGCAGAGCGCCGAGGGGTCGTCCGGCAGGAGCACCCTCCGCGAGTACCGGGAGTCGTCTGAGAGGGTGGTGATCACGTCACTCGAAGACAGGGTTGTGCTCAGAGGAACTGATTGTAAGCTCACGTGGTCCTGGAAGAGAAGCAAGAATGTTATATATGTTTTTGTTATATATACAGAATATATTTATTTATATTTGTTATATATAAAGAATATATATTATATTTGTTATATATAAAGAATATATATTATATTTGTTATATATAAAGATAGATAGGTAAGATAATTTTAATTAACGTCGTGCTAGAGCAACACAACGGGCTATTGACGACGGTCCGGGATCAGTCCCTTTAAGGGAAAGATCCGAGGACAACACCTCGTAATTTTGAACCACGGTCAGATGACGAAGCAACACCTGAGCTGGCACCCCACTCTCCAAACTTCCACGCCAACCCAACGTGAGGACTTTCGGCCACGACAGATTTAAGGTGCACCAGCCGCCTCTACACCATACGCTTACAAACATCCATGCCCGGACCCGGATTCGAACCAGGAACCTTCCGATCTAGAGGCTAACACCTTAACCACTATACCGGTTGGTCGGCTGTTATATATAAAGAATATAAACTATATTTGTTATATATAAAGAATAAGGCGACGGGTAAAAAAGCGTTTCAAAAAACTGTTTTAGGATAGTGCCCAACAAACGAATTTTGGACCGCGGTAACACAGTTGGTAGGTATATTAATTAACGTCGCACTGGAGCAACACAATGGGCTATTGGTGACGGTCTGCCATCAACCCCGAAGGGAAAAATCCTGGGCAACAGCACGTAATTTTGAACCACGGCCAGATGATGAGGTCACGCCTGAGATGGCAGTCCACTGTCCAAACTTCCACTTTCCCTTAGGGGATTGATCCCGAACCGTCGTCAATAGTCCGTTGTGTTGCTCTAGTACGGCTTTAATTAAACAATACCTAAAAATATACCGTGTTGTATAGTTGCAACATCGTCCAAAGTAAAACCAATATCGCCTAATACAAAAATCAAATATTCTCACATTCACAACTTCTTGTAGCTCGGTAATTGTGCATTGATGATTGAGATCAAAAGCTTATTGTTCACTTCATGGAATTATTCTGAACTTGGACGTAAAGTAGGGTTTTTTTTAGGAAAACGTGAGTCTATGTCCAAGGATTAAGACTATCAATACCGACCCTTGACGATGTTAGTACCAATATGGGCGTTGGAACAATTTAATGCACTATGGGTCTTGAAACTCTAAAATTTATGGGTTTTGTAACAATTTAATACATTATGGTTCTTGAAACACTAATATTTATGGGTCTTGAAACAATAATACGTTATGAATCTTAGAACACTCATATACACAGTCCAGACATATTAATGTGACCACCACCACCTACTTTCGACGTCAACGTGAAATAACCAATCACAAAAAGCAGGTGGCAGCACATTGCAGTGGAGTGTATATAAAGGATGTCCTAGGGCATCGGAAAGCATTTCAATCGTTGGCGTAATGCAGAAACGTAGCGATTTATCCGACGTCCAAAAGGGCATGATTATTGGCTTTCGGGCCAAGGGTGGAAGCATTTCGGAAACTGCTAATTTTGTGAACTGTTAGCGTGCCACTGTGGTAAAAGTATACCGTGCATGGCAAAATGGCACTATCCAAAATCAGCGGCACATGTGGTGCACCACGGGCTATAGATGACAGAGGCGAACGAAGGCTACGGAGATCGTTGCTGCGCATGGGCCTCCGCAGCAGACGCCTGGTTAATGCACCTATGCTGAATGTTGTTCATCGGCGACGAAGGCTGGAATTTGCACGCCAGTACCGCAACTGGACGTCCACAGAGTGGCGACAGGTGGCTTTTCCCGATGAATCACTATTTATGCTCCATTCGACAGATGGACGTTGTCGTATACTGCGTGAAACGTCTGAAAGCAAACACCCTGCAACAATTGCCGGAAGGATCCAGGCTGGAGGAGGGAGGTAATCTAGAGCAGCTGGCCACGGCACTGGAGTCGGCAGGGCTCAACATCCCAGTGCACACCTTCAGAAACCTAATTGACTCCCTTCCTTCACGTCTCGCAGCGGTCCGCTCTGCCAAAGGTGGTTATTCTGGCTTTTGACAGGTGGTCACATTAATGTGACCGGACTGTGTAGTATGGGTCTTGAGAACAATTTAATACGTGTGTTTTGGGTCTTGGTAACAGTTTAATGGGTCTCGGAACACTGATGAATTACTGATTTTGGTCCATTGTTATGCAGTATGGGGTGGGGGAATTTGGAACACTCTCATCATTTATGAATCTTGGTACACTAATAAATTATCGGTCTTAGAATACTCATATAGTATGGGTCTTGGAACAATTTAATGTTTTGAGTCTTGGAACACTAATATTTATGGGTCTTGGAGCTCTAATATTTATGGGCCTTGGAAGAGTGATATATTATGGGTCTTGGAACATACAAATATATTATGGATTTTGAACACTTTAGTATATTAGGGGTCTTAAAAAGGGCGAATATATATTATGAGTCTTGGAAGTATCTAAATAACTACGGGTCGTGTAGGCTAATATATTATGGGTCTGACGGGTGGAAACGAACTTGCATCATCTGATTGTCTCACGGGACGGGAGAAGACACCCATCTATTGATTCATCACCTGATTGATCCGCGCGATATGATAGTAGACGGGCGATTTCATCCTTTTTGTCACTATTCTATTGAAATGTACATTCAAACATCTACGCTGTCATAAGATGGTACTTCACCAAACGAGGCAATACGGTGCCGAATCGGTAAACTAAATTAATTTTTCTCAGAGCAGTCACGTGACTACTGGTCGATATATTACCTACACTCTCTGAAGCTCCTTTCAAAAGTAATGCTCTGTCTGCTTATATTACACGTCTATGGACTCGACCGTGTGAATTGTTTCAAGTGAACCTCAAAGAAAAGCACAGGATATTTTATTTTAATTAAGGATTGGATTGGATTTGGATATTTGCTCTACGACCATTTTTTGCAACATGAATAAAATGCAGGAGCTTACCATTCCTCTATTCTTCAATATATCCGGACAATTGTCTTTTTTTCTTGACTGGGATAAATCTGTCAAAAGAGAACAAAATCCTACAACACAAGTTTTTATACAACGTATAGAGGCTGCAATATTAATAAAAAGGAAGGGAATGAATTGGTGGAAACAAAAGTAACGAAAGCTTTAAAATTCCATAATTCCATATTTGAGGTTCTCTCAATGTCAGCCTTTTCATAATGAAATAGTCTTTTAATTCAGCTTACCAAGAACCAAGAAGCTTTTCATACCCTAACTTTAAATTATGGTGCATTTTCTGTTTTAAAAATAATATAATAATTTCAAATTATTATAGACAGAATTAGGATTATTCTATTTCTGCAATATAGCTTTTTTTTTTTTTTACTGAAATTGCGTGTTAGAGATGCAAAAACAAGTTTAATAAATCTAAAATTATTTAACGGCACGCTATTAAATTTAATAAAAATAATACATAACATGCATTAAACTATCTAAGACTTTTGATTAACTACAGCCTCTTTATCATAAAAAATCTTTGAAGTCATCCCCTTGGAAGAAAAAACGTTTGTTACTTCCAATACTAAAACATTAATCCTTTATTCAGGTAGTTCTGTAAAGTGGTGCCAACTTTTAGGAACCTGAACCCCTAGCCCTCCCCTCAATAATTTTATTCAAGGGTCTCCTCTAAATGGGAATGGTAAATATTAATATAGTAATATGAAGTATTGCTAATAACCAAATAAGAAATCTTGGTACAGCTGCATTCTCTGCCCCGTTCGATGGAAACGCTCTTGGCATGTTTTTTGGCGCACTTGTATGCGTCGCCAAGGAAAGATTTCTCAAAAAAGGTTTTTTCCCCCTTGCAACGGAAGATAATAAACTTTAACGGAAATTAATTAACCTGAAAAATGGAAAAGTTCGAAAAAAAGTGTTTTCACACAAATAGGCATTTTTAAATACAAAAAGGAAACAATTTTCAAAAGAAAGTATCAAGAAACGATACAACCCGATGCTGAACTTTTGAATTTTTACGATTTACATGAAACTGAAAAGGAATTGGGGGAAGCATTAAAAAAACCAATGAAAAATCAAAGGAAAAGAATGAAAAAGAACCAATGAAATCAAAGGACAATTTAACGGATATGAAAATAACTTTTTAGAATATTCTAAACGAAAATTTAAACTTTCCGCTTGCCGAGGTTGCTATAAAAACCATAATAAGGATGGGTCGCCTTCACCTGTCATAATCCGATACTAAAAGTACACCAAACACGCTCCACCAAACGGGGCAGAGAATGCAGCTGTATCGTAGTCTTTACGATACACTTCTCTCCTGAGGAGCCACATTTTTAATGGTCTCAATCTCTCTATATATCTTTATATTAAAAAAATGTTACCGCCGTCGCCGTGATTGCGTAGCAATCCTCGGGGGGCGGCGAGCGTTACGAGCAGGGCGCGAAGCCCTCGCTGTGACGTCATGGACCGGACAGTCAAATCAGGATTATACAAATTATTCAGATAGGTTCGCTGTACAGGAGATTCACTCTGAGAAAGAAATGTTGGTTTGCGTAGCAATCCCCGGGGGTAGGCGAGCGTAAGCGAGCAGGGGGCGGAGCCCCCTAGTATTTAAAAAATTATAACACCTACTTCCATTGTTTCATAGTTAGGGCACATACCACAATCATAAGGGATAAGGAAAACAACTATGTATAAGAAATATGGGTAGACAAACATGTGATACTCTATCACCCTGATTGGCTCATATGGTTGTTAGATAAGAGGGAGACCCGAATACTTTGGGGTCCGCGAACATGGAGGGATAACTATACATAAATAGATAATACCTTGTGATGAGGGAATGTAATCTCATCATATTCCTAAACAGCAATTTTAAGAAATCACAAAGTAACTACAGAGTCGTTCACCTTTCTCGCAAGAGAGGGGGAAAAGAACCGTGCGTCGGAGCAGGAATGTAGTAAACAGATCCGCCGATTGTACCGAATAAGGAGTGGCTGCCCTTTCATGAAGCGCCGAAAAGGAATAGAAATACGCAAGATTCCAACCCAAAAGGAAACTTTCAGAAAGCTTTAGAAATACAAAGGTGAATATAAAAAGGGGTTGTCAAGTTTTAAGAATTTAGGTGCTTGTGAAAGCCAGATGCACAGGATGCCGATACTGAAGCTTAGTGGAACTTGACGTTAAATAATAATAGGGCTTCTAACCAAAATTATGAGGGGGCGTTGAGCGGAATCTAAAAAGGGAAATCTTGAAAGAGAATTCAGAACCAATGAGAGTATTTTAAGAGGGGACTGACTAGCCACTGAGCGAAGCCAGAAAAAATAAAATAATCAAAGTTAAGTCAAAAAATAAGAACGGATTTGCCGAGGGTTTTCAGGTAGGCGGTCATCTCCCAGGATTGGAGACTTGTTCTGATATAGAGTTTGCGAGATTTTGGGAATAGGAGATTTTTGAACAAGATTTGGAGCAGTGCAGGTCGAGAAGTTTTGACTATGCTCGCCTTAACAAGTAAGTCGATCTTAGATAGTGTGAATACACCCTCACATATATCTCTCTCTCACTCTCTTTAAAAGAATGGATTTAACTGTGTTCACGTGCTTTACTTTAAAAGTATTTTAACAGTGTTCTCGTGCTTTACTTTGAAAGTATTTTAACTGTGTTCGCGTACCTTTACTTTAAAATAATGGATTTAACTGTGTTTGCGTGCTTTACTTTGAAGATTGTATTTTAACTGTGTTCGCGTACTTTAGTTTAAAACTATATGTATCCGTTATAATTAATTAATGTTTTAATAAATTAATAGTTTTATTTGTTAATGACTTCGCCTTTTCAATGTGTCTTGTACCCAAATAGTTCCTAAGTCCTGGTTTATTGCAGTTAATTCAGATTTTAATAGTTAATGAACTTTTGGCCTTTTGTTTTATCATGACGCTAACCACATTTGTACTAACCACTTGCGACCTTAGTTTCTGTCTTCTAAAAATTAATAATTAGTGAACCTGGGGTTGTATTAATATCATTATTTGAACTAACCACTATCTCCAAATAAGGGAGAAACAAAGCCCCCCAGCACCTTGTATAGAAGTTGATAAAAACAAATTATTCCGAACACACGCGTTGTATGAGCTTGGGGGAAATGCTGCATTCTTTCGTCTATCCCGCCCATGTGAACATTGAAGTTGCAGATCGATTTGCAAAGGAAATCAGATAATTAAATGCTGAACAAATTCCCATAACTCTCACTAATGCTACTGCTTTGGTTAAATTCAAACTCATCGCAAAAAATTAAAAATGTAACACATTTGTGAAATTAATACCGATAGAAAAACTACCACCACATTATCCATACTAAGACCGGTACATCTTAAAGGCATGGAAATCAACAGGGATGGAATCACAACGTATAAACATTACAACAACTGTCTGTGTGTTGAACTGTCACAGCTAATCATATATTCACCTGCCCAACAATAGTCGCTGCTCTTAGAACCACCGATTACCATCCTGAAGACCAAACAGCTTCATAGCGACGGAACAATTGACATCACCAAAGCTGTGCAAGTGCACTTGGTGACATCCGACTTAGAAATGGACGCAACAATATGAAAGAACTGGCATTATGTGTGTCTTGCCCCCCCCCCCCTCCAATAATTTCCCAAAGATGGCGCCACTGTTTCTGTCCTTTTTTTTTATAAATTATCAATATCAAAATACGAGACTGTCCACACAGTAAAATAATATATTATTGATGGAATTTTTTTAAAACTCAAATTACAGCGGAATTTTGTTCCACTTAAAGCTGTTCAAAGTTCACTACGACATAAACTCAATCATATGATGTGTTTCTTAAGAGATAATTATTGTTCAACGAACTCTCGATTATGTATGCTGACGCGAAACTTGAATCAGCAATCAAATTGCTGGCGAATGCATTGCTGTACTTTGCCAGAGAGCACTATCTCGAAGTTTGGTAATTTTGGGAGGAGTCTATAAATGTCAGCTTATTGTTACTAATCCCCTTGGTCGTAATCTTGGAATTGTTACTAATCCCCCCCCCCTCCCACACTATTCCCTAAACGCTGGGGGGGGGGCTTAGTAACAATACTAAGTATAACATTAACGCGGTCGAAGCCCCTGAGAATAATTTGCGGAGCAAAGTTTGGGAAACGCTGACCTAGACCATGTTCAAAAGACAATGTAGTATAAGGTAGTATAAGTAGTAATGTAGTAAGGAAAGTGAACATCCAGAAGAGGTCTCATAGCATTACCTTTTAAGATATGGGCATACTTGAACATATTTCTAACTGAAGGTGGAAATTCGTACCGCGATATAGCTACTCGTATGATTTAGTCAACACAAGATGACTAAAATTGAAGATACTGCTTTTTTGATTAGAATAGAAAGAACTTCACTACCTCCGATGTGGCATTTTATAATATATATTTGTACTGTCTAAAAAGGACTGTTGCATTAGCGCTTTATTTTAGTAAAATTCGGAAATCGTAAGACATTTTTTGTCTTGTGTCGCTAGAAAAAGGAAAACAATCTGTAAGACTTCGAGAGAGGATTTGTGAATGGCTGAAAAATGTGGATAATATAATGATCCTGATCGTTAAGTCTGAGAAACAAACTTTAAAATAAGTCGCAAAGCAACACAAAAAAAATTTGCGGAATAAATTTCTTTCTCTATCAGGAATATATTTTACAAACACAATTTTTTAAAAACGTTTTCATGCATAGCAACATCACTGACTATATTGAAACTCTAAAAACTTCCGTATATAAAAATGAACTTCGACAACTCAACTCTATGTTCATTTGTTTCTTCCGCATCAGGAGGTGTTGCCCTTTTCCACTGTACTTGTACACTGGAGTTCCGAAAACAACTTACCATAAGGTTTCGCAGTTTGGTAGCCGGGAATGCACTTTTCGGCCACCTGTTTCTTGGCCTCCTGAAGGAAAAAAAGAAACTTCTTTATTATCTCGAAGCAAAGAAAAAATTACTTAACTTGTGAAGTAAACGAGCTGAAAAAAAGGGATTAATATTTTAAAAATTGTCATTGTTACTGTGAGAACTTCCAGTGGGGGTTGCCACCATGGAGGACATGTAACAATAGAGTGAGCAATCGTAACTTTCCATGTGCAGGATCATGTGACCAAAACTAGTAGTAATGTGAACCTTGGACTACTTTCGTTTGTTGGGTGGAACCTAACATTCATAAAATGACTGGTTTACGGAACGGGAGAAAATACCCATCCATTAATTCATCATCTGATAGGTCTATGTATTATCATGTAATCATCTGATAATAGCGATTAATTGGCGATTTCATCCTTTTTGTCGGCACTCTAGAGAAATGCGCATGAACGTACCTATCTTGTCATAAGTGTTTTATCACCAAATCAGGTGATAAAATGCCAAATCGGACAACCGTCAATTTTCACAGAGCTGTCACGTGACTACTAGTTGGTCACTCTTTTTAAAGATCCTCTCAATAGCAATGCTCAGTCAACTAAAAATCCCGTGTATGGATGATACTGAATGCCTTTTTTCATGATGTATTTGCTGTAAATTAGCAGCGATTTGGCGACATTTGGTGGTTTGTTGACTTTATTATGTCGCTAAGAGAGTGCTTGCCTTACGCATTCTCGATATAGAATTAATTATCTTCTTGATTCCGCTCATGGTACGGTCCACAGTGGAACTTCTATTCCCTTTATGGTATGGTCCACAACGGACTTTCGTCTTATTAATTATACCAGCTCAATGGAACTAATTGTATCAGCTCATTGGAGCTAATTGTACCAGTTCATTGGAGCAACTTTGTACCGATGTAAATAAATAGAAAAACCAATTTGATCTTGTTGACCATTACAGTGTTTTTTAAAATATCTCCTATATTAAAACTATTTTTGGAAAAGTGTATTACACCATTCTCTTACTGTTGATTCGACAATACATTCTGCTTTTCTTCCGACAAAGCCTTAATAAATTATCCCTAAAGATATCCTTCAACAGGAGCTGATGTAGTCAATAGACAGAAAATGCACTTTATAAACTTTGATGGAGTTTGGCTTAAAAACATTTCGATCCCTGAAAGATTCCTGTTTTTCAACATGAAGTCCGCAATACAGGGCTGCGAGACAAATCACTGAAGAAATTGCAGCATTTGTGGTTTAAATTTTTGAAAATGGTAGCAAGAAAGTTTCCCCTTAAACCCTATTTTAGTTGCTCAGCTACAAAAGGAACTGGCAAAAACATGAAATGTATCAAATGTATCAAGTAATTTGAGTTTCAGAATTAAAAAATTAAATAATTTCTTAAGGTTTTCGTAACAATCTAGGAATTACAGATTCCAATGTTTACTGGCACCAAAACCTTTTTGTGATATAGATAGAGCCAAATGGTTCTTACAAAGAGTTCTTTCATGAGTATTTCTTCTTGGTAGCTGTCTTTGTCATCCACCTGGCAGATGGCCTCTCCGTTGATGGACTGTTGATACTTGCTGGGGGTGTACATCAGAGAGTCCGGCGTCGTGGTCTGCGTCAGTGTCTTGGGACTCCCTATAAAAACCACTCAACGTTAACCACATGTCGTTGTAACTGCTGTGACCCTAACTTGAAATTGGAATGAAACGAACCTTCTTTGTTTTTTGCAAAAAACGGTGGAGAAAAATCAAATACAATTTTTTTGGTTAAACAGCTTGAAATAGTGATGTTTTTTTTCGCATTTATGAAATCAAATGGAGAACGAGACAAATTATTTGGCTGTGAAACGGAAACATTTAAAAGTCAACATTTCAACGAATCGAATACAAAGTATAACTCTTTTCTGATATTTTAAAGAATCGAAAATTCAAAGAAATAATGTCAAGCTCGTTCAAATGAAAGAAGCACTTGTTTGTGAAGTGATTGTTGTCCTGGGTTTGTTCTAAATACAAAACTATTTCATACTTCATTAAAACTATTTTTTCTTATTTTTTTTCGAGTAAATACTATTAATATTTAATAAATCCTATTTAGAAAAATAAAAAATGCAAAAAAATTAGTTAATGCTAAAAAGCTTTAAATTAGCTAAATGCATGGGGAATGAAAATTAAAATTTAAATACAAAATGTTTATGAAAGTAAGATTGCTTCGAATAGATACACTATTTAAATGAAACAAATAATTTGTTTTCAGTCAGCTTCCATAGATGGCAGCACTATACACGATCGTTTTGCCTTTTTATAGCGCAAGATCCATATATGTCAAAGCTGAACCCAATCGCTTTGTGATGCTATGAATCAGTTCTCACAATAACAAACAAAAGACGAATTGGAAAGACAAGTAGACAAGCCTTCAAGTTTTTATCACCATGTTGATATTTATGGTTGCTTTTAGCCACAGTTTGTTCAAAAGTAACAAAAAATTTCGTTTAAAAAATCCACACATGAATGCTGGAGCTAATACATAAGCAAATTAAAAGAGATAAAAATCAACTCAATTGTGATTTAAATAAAAAAAAAATCAAGAAAGAAAAAAAAAAACTGGTTTTAGTGAGGTGTTTAGTTTCCGAAATAAAATGTTTCAATAGAAATAATTTCCGTCTGAAGACGAAAATGTACTTTTCCAACTGTGGAACTTTTTCTCTGTAATAGATAATTTTTAGTTAACGTCATACTAGTTCAACACAACGGGCTATTGGCGACGGTCCGGGATCAGTCCCTTTAGAGAGAATGATCCGAGGTCAATACCTCGTAATTTAGAACCACAGTCAGATGACGGAACTTTTTCTCTGATCTCTTCCCATAAATATCTATATCTCTACTATTTTAAAAGGAAGTGCTTGTCTGCATGTTTGTTTGTTTGTCTGTCTGTTTCTTGCCGTAAAATGCTGACGATTCTATGGCACTTACAGCAATGAGATTTGGCACACAGGTAGTCCGAATTTTTTTCAATTTTTGAGTCGCCGCGAATTTTAAAATTCAATCTAGAACATTTTAAAATGAATTTAATGAAATTTAATCATCATTGAATGCTACAGCGTAGAAAAGATCACAGATTCTAAATTTATGGTTTTCGTTTCCGTTTTGATTTTGCTCGGAGGAATAATTTTCCAGCCAAACGATAAATACAAACAATCTTTTAATTGGAGTCAATTAGTTCTTTTCCTATCTCCTAGACCGTTAGAGATAGAGTAAAAATTCCATCGGATTTGAAATCTGCGGAAAATTTCCCTTTAGATCCATACCTAAAAATATGATTTTCTTGATATAAATAACTTTTAAATTGAATATATCTTTTATATTTTCGCACGAGATTTTGACGTCACGGTAACTTTCCCTTTCCAAAAATAAACAGATTACATTTCATGCCCTCTTCGATTTCAGTGGAGAGCAAAAAATAAAAAACATTTTGGCAGGCAATGTTTATTTCTTTTTCGTTAAAGCGGATTCGTTAATAAAGATCGATTAATAATTTCAACGGATTTGAAATCTGCGGAAATTTTTACACCAGAATAATACCTTATATCACGGCGTTGCCTGTGGTGAGCCTTTGCTTCGCAAACAAACACCAAGGGTACGGGCAACGCCGGGCTAGCCACGGAGTGTGTGGCTAGTACATTATATATAAAAGGTTGTGTGCGAGTGTATATGTGTCTGTACTATATTCTCTATACAAATCTACAACCTTTGACCAATATACACCAAATTTGGTACACTTATTTTAGAACACTACGGAAAACATAGGCTATTTCTTTCCTGTCGTCAGACTAATCTGTGGCACTGAAACGTGACACCCTGTTAGTCCTAAAAGTGCCTATCAAAGCCCCAATTTTAGAATCTAAAGTTTGTTTTCCTGTAATAATTGAACATGGATAAGGAAACACGTTCTGGGTTTGTGTATGAGTTAAACACAGGGAAATGTTGCAGACATATTTCAGCTGTCGTGGTGAGAAACACGTTCTACAGAGTTTGTGGGATGTGTGTATGTATATATTCTCTTTAGTAATCTACACCGTTTGACCAATCCTCATTAAATTTGGTATACTTATACTTTATAACACTGCGAAAAACATAGGCTATTTCTTTCCTGTCTTCCAGACCAATCTGTAGCCATGAAACTTGGCACACTGGTAGTCCTAAAAGTGCCCATCAAAGCCCCAATGTTAAAATCTAAACTTTGTTTTTCTGCAACAAATGGACATGGACAAGAAAACACGGTCTACAGGGTTTTTGATTTGAGTTAACACAGGGAAATGTTGCGGTCATATTTGAAACCCTAAAATCACCGGGTTATTCAGCTATTTGTAAATAATATACAAAATTATAGTGTAGTTTTCGAGAAACGACTGTTAATACTCTTTATTCACGCAGTTTCTTAAAAAGCAAGCATGGAACTAAATTCTTCAGAATTCTTGACTAACTTTTAAAATAAAATAACTCTACTACTTATATTCTTGTGTAGGAAAAGTTTTCTTCAAAATACAGAAATTCCATGAATTATAACAGCATATTTGATTTACGAATAACATTTTTAAATGGGTATCACAATCGCTTTAAATTATAACTCATTAACATTGCTATTATGTTATAATTAAACTTGTTGAAAAAAATTGTGATTTTCCATGTTAAGTCAATAAATTTATAGCTTTATTTTCATGTAATGTGATATGATGAAGTATTTTGAGGATATCACAGATAATTTGTTTGATGAAAAGGTTATGCCAAGAAAAAAATCTGGTTAAATTCCATTAGACGTATGAATTGTGGGACCAAGATCTTTAGTATAGTATTCTAATATTTTCTACGTGAATAACAAATTAAAATATTTTTCTTACAATGTCATTGACATTGCTCAAAGTTCACTCTAGGTTATTTGTATGTTTCATGGCGCACCTTTCGGAGCACAGTTCAAGTGTTATATGTGACCCTTATTTCGGAACAGTGGGAGAGAACAGGGGGGACCAACGAATTTGTTAACATTTTAGTTGTTTACAATTTCATAAAAAAATGTGCAGTATGAAAGAAAAGAAATCTTAACGAAAGGGATTTGTTCCAGCAGAGGAAACATTTAGTTGTAGGTTTCACTGATAGAGGACGACTGCAATGCTAACACTCAGTTTAGCATTGAAATCTGGAAATTTATTAAGAAATAAGAGGTTAATTTGCGTGCAAAATTGTAAGGAAATCGAAAAACACTGGTCAACAGGTGCTAGATATGAGAAACTTTCAGTTCCCTCGAATCTGGCGATAAATGTTATACAATTTAGAATTTTATACAGTTCTACAAGTGCACTTTTCTTATCCACCAATGCCAGCATGAAAGCAACAAATCGTACAAGTCTACATCAACGACTGGAACTATACATACAGGGTGGTCCCGAATTCATGGTACAAACTTTAATGGTAGGTACAGGACATTGTAACAATGATTTATTGTATAGGAATGTATAGTCGCAAGTGACGCGGTGAGGCGTAAACAGGGGAAATAAAAGGAAAGAGAAATGGAGTGATCGGTTGGTATCATTGCCGGTAGAGGGCAGTAGATGTCTAGCCGCTGTTGAACATGATGCATCGCAGTAGGGAAAAGCGCCATTCACAATTGTGCTGCCGTAGACGATGGGTGACTTTACGTATGCAGAAAAAGCAGACATGCATTACATGTACGGCCGTGCAAATGGTAACGGCAGAGCTGCGTTACGAATGTATCGCGCGGAGTATCCTGATCGACGAATGCCGGATCATAGAATTTTTCAACGGTTACATCGTCAACTTTGTGAAACAGGTGCGTTCGACGTCAACAGACATGGCGCTGGTCGAGTAAGAGCTGTACGCACTCCAAGGCTGGAAGAAAGCATCTTGAACATTGTGGCTGATAGACCCGAGTCAAGCACAAGAACTGTTGCGCGTGACGTAGGTGTGAGTCATCAGACTGTATGCAGAGTGTTAAACGAAAATCGCTTACACCCCTTCCATTTTCAGAAAGTACAAGCATTGAATCCGGCAGATTATCCTCGCCGCGTGAACTTCTGCCTGTGGGTGATGCAGCAATGTGCGTTGCAGCCGGATTTCGTAGATTATGTGCTATTTACAGATGAAGCGACATTTTCACGCGAGGGTGTCTTTAATGCGCACAATTCCCATGTGTGGGCAACCGATAATCCACATGCAACGCGTCGACATGCGTTTCAACAACGTTTCAGTATTAATGTGTGGGCTGGTATTGTGAACGACTTTTTGATTGGCCCATACTTACTACCCACGCGGCTCACTGGCGGAAGCTATCTTATTTTTCTGAAAGAAGTGTTACCACAACTGCTGCATGATGTTCCGATCGCCATTCGTAACCGCATGTGGTTTCAGCACGATGGGGCGCCAGCACACTTCAGCATTGATGTACGGAATTACCTGAATGCCACGTTTGGTACTCGATGGATTGGGCGTGGTGGACCAGTCCCTTGGCCACCCCGATCTCCCGATTTATCGAGCCTCGATTACTTTTTATGGGGACATCTAAAGCATCTTGTTTATGAGACTCCAGTTGACTCAGATGAGGATCTCGTCGCTCGCTTATCTGTAGCTGCTGCAGGTGTGCGTGAAATACCAGGCATCTTTGAACGTGTACGCCAATCGCTCCACCGACGCTGTCAAGCATGTATCGATACTGGTGGACGCAATTTTGAACAATTACTGTAAACATGACACTTGTCAACAACGCTTTCAATAAAATCTTTGTTTTTCCTTTCGGCCGTTATTTCCCCTGTTTTCGCCTCACCGCGTCACTTGCGACTATACATTCCTATACAATAAATCATTGTTACAATGTCCTGTACCTACCATTAAAGTTTGTACCATGAATTCGGGACCACCCTGTATATCAGAAATGGTAGTTAAATCAGATAGGTATGATATTCGAGTCTTCTTTGAGGGTTTCATATTCAAGTGCTCGACCGAAGTTTGCTTGTTAATTACTTTATTAGAAAAGCTGTTTATTTTTTTCAATCAGGTTTAAATGGCTTTGAAGTGTATTTGTTTATTTCGTATGTATTTAATACCGAGCATTTACAACTTTTCGCGCAAATTTTTATTTAGACAGATTTGAATTTTGGTATGCCTTTTGGTGCAATTGACGCCCAAGCTGGACTTGTACAACTAAAAGCCTAATGATGGCAGTAGATATGATTTTTTGTCTTCACGTTTGTGTTTTTTGTCCAGGGCATGAGCTGCCAGAGGTACACTTTACGTTTTAAAAGGGCTTTAATTTCCAAATGTGATAATACCTTTACCGGTGGAAATACAAACTAACAAACCCTCTTGAGATGTAGTACCGGTGGAAATAAAAACTAAAGTTTAACCCCTTACAAACCCTCTTGAGATTCTGTTTAAAGCAAAACGCACTTAAAAGCACAGCTTTTAGAGATTTTTATGAATTGCTGAAATGTCAACAAATTTATAGGACACACTGCATTTGTTTTCGTTCAAAAAATTTTGGTTTCAACAAATTTTGGGCAAAGAAATTTTCCATAATTTTGCGGCCCTTCAATGGGCTCTTCTAGACTGCAGCCCGCAATCAGCCTATCCAGAACGGGCAACAAAAGACTCACCTCTTGCGTGATTCTGCCTGTTTTTGCGTCTCTTGATGAAGCAGATGACCAGGACAATGTTGAGGACCAGGAGGAGGGATCCCACCACGGACACGACGACCAACAACAGACGGGGCAACTCGCCATTTCCGTCACTGAGGGCGTCCAGGCTGGCTCCGGTCGGCGACAACTGGCCCACTTTCCACTCTGAAAAGCGAAAACACACAATCGTGAATACGGGTCACCCTAGAACAACATGGTATTCCAATGCATCGGCTAATCTATAGTTTTCGAAACTTTTGACTCGAATACGTTTTTAACCCTCTTGGTGGTTTTGGAGAAAACAGACGAGATCTTGATGAATGCGGCGTCTCGTTGAGCAAGATATCTCGTCATTAGACGAAAACTGCCTGTGTTTTGATCTCGTCAACATGAAAAGATCGGCAAATTGATGACGAAGTATCACGTCATTAGCAAAATTGGTAACATCTTCATGGCAGAGATGATACCTCGTCGAAACAACTTGAAGGGTTAATGAAGTGGTTAATGGGCACACTCTGATGCAAAAACCTGTTCCATAATTGTTCTAAACAAGCAATAATTAGTTTCCTCGTAATTCGTAAGCAATAATTCGTTTCGAGATGATACCTCGTGGAAACCACTTGAAGGGTTAATGAAGTGGTTAATGGCCACACTGTGATGCAAAAACCTGTTCCGTAATTGTTCTAAGCAAGCAATAATTCGTTTTCTCGTAATTCGTAAGCAATAATTCGTAATTCGTTTCGAGATGATACCTCGTCGAAACCACTTGAAGGGTTAATGAAGTGGTTAATGGCCACAGAAGTGGTTAATGGCCACACTCTGATGCGAAAACCTGTTCCGTAATTGTTCTAAGCAAGCAATAACTCGTTTCATTTACTTATATCGTCATTCCACTGCTTAAAGTCCTTGGAGTGATAATCAGTTTTGCCTCGACATCATGTCTAACATCTTGTCATTTGCAATACCAGATTTTGATAGACGAGATAGACTTGCTGACCATATTTTGGACTACATATCTCGTTGAGACCGTTTGAAGTGGTTTTCAATCGGAACATTACTAGGGGCATGCATGAAAAGTTGAGATTTGCAAAAAAGCGTTAGAACTGATTTGTCTTGTGATTTCGGAACTAGAAAGAACATCTGGATGATAAATGTAATCTCGCCTAGACTGTATCTGACATGATCTTAAAATAGATGGGATTGTTTAAATGGGATATTTTAGTAACTTGAGAAGATCGTCTTAAATGGTTGAGGAGAGTGTTTAAAGAAGGCTGTTTTAAGTAACTAGAGAAAGTGGTGTAAAGTAGGCACAGAAGGTTGTTGTAATTAGAGATAGAAGGCTGTTTTAAGTAACTAGAGAAAGTGGTGTAAAGTAGGCACAGAAGGTTGTTGTAATTAGAGATAGAAGGCTGTTTTAAGTAACAAGAGAAAGTTGTGTAAAGTAGGCACAGAAGGTTGTTGTAATTAGATATAGAAAGCTGTTTTAAGTAACTAGAGAAAGTGGTGTAAAGTAGGCACAGAAGGTTGTTGTAATTAGAGATAGAAGGCTGTTTTAAGTAACTAGAGAAAGTGGTGTAAAGTAGGCACAGAAGGTTGTTGTAATTAGAGATAGAAGGCTGTTTTAAGTAACAAGAGAAAGTTGTGTAAAGTAGGCACAGAAGGTTGTTGTAATTAGATATAGAAAGCTGTTTTAAGTAACTAGAGAAAGTGGTGTAAAGTAGGCACAGAAGGTTGTTGTAATTAGATATAGAAAGCTGTTTTAAGTAACTAGAGAAAGTGGTGTAAAGTAGGCACAGAAGGTTGTTGTAATTAGAGATAGAAGGCTGTTTTAAGTAACAAGAGAAAGTTGTGTAAAGTAGGCACAGAAGGTTGTTGTAATTAGATATAGAAAGCTGTTTTAAGTAACTAGAGAAAGTGGTGTAAAGTAGGCACAGAAGGTTGTTGTAATTAGAGATAGAAGGCTGTTTTAAGTAACTAGAGAAAGTGGTGTAAAGTAGGCACAGAAGGTTGTTGTAATTAGAGATAGAAGGCTGTTTTAAGTAACAAGAGAAAGTTGTGTAAAGTAGGCACAGAAGGTTGTTGTAATTAGATATAGAAAGCTGTTTTAAGTAACTAGAGAAAGTGGTGTAAAGTAGGCACAGAAGGTTGTTGTAATTAGATATAGAAAGCTGTTTTAAGTAACTAGAGAAAGTGGTGTAAAGTAGGCACAGAAGGTTGTTGTAATTAGAGATAGAAGGCTGTTTTAAGTAACTAGAGAAAGTGGTGTAAAGTAGGCACAGAAGGTTGTTGTAATTAGAGATAGAAGGCTGTTTTAAGTAACAAGAGAAAGTTGTGTAAAGTAGGCACAGAAGGTTGTTGTAATTAGATATAGAAAGCTGTTTTAAGTAACTAGAGAAAGTGGTGTAAAGTAGGCACAGAAGGTTGTTGTAATTAGATATAGAAAGCTGTTTTAAGTAACTACAGAAAGTGGTGTAAAGTAGGCACAGAAGGTTGTGTTGTAATTAGAGATAGAAGGCTGTTTTAAGTAACTAGAGAAAGTGGTGTAAAGTAGGCACAGAAGGTTGTTGTAATTAGAGATAGAAGGCTGTTTTAAGTAACAAGAGAAAGTTGTGTAAAGTAGGCACAGAAGGTTGTTGTAATTAGATATAGAAAGCTGTTTTAAGTAACTAGAGAAAGTGGTGTAAAGTAGGCACAGAAGGTTGTTGTAATTAGAGATAGAAGGCTGTTTTAAGTAACTAGAGAAAGTGGTGTAAAGTAGGCACAGAAGGTTGTTGTAATTAGAGATAGGCTGTTTTAAGTAACAAGAGAAAGTTGTGTAAAGTAGGCACAGAAGGTTGTTGTAATTAGATATAGAAAGCTGTTTTAAGTAACTAGAGAAAGTGGTGTAAAGTAGGCACAGAAGGTTGTTGTAATTAGATATAGAAAGCTGTTTTAAGTAACTAGAGAAAGTGGTGTAAAGTAGGCACAGAAGGTTGTTGTAATTAGAGATAGAAGGCTGTTTTAAGTAACTAGAGAAAGTGGTGTAAAGTAGGCACAGAAGGTTGTTGTAATTAGAGATAGAAGGCTGTTTTAAGTAACAAGAGAAAGTTGTGTAAAGTAGGCACAGAAGGTTGTTGTAATTAGATATAGAAAGCTGTTTTAAGTAACTAGAGAAAGTGGTGTAAAGTAGGCACAGAAGGTTGTTGTAATTAGATATAGAAAGCTGTTTTAAGTAACTAGAGAAAGTGGTGTAAAGTAGGCACAGAAGGTTGTTGTAATTAGAGATAGAAGGCTGTTTTAAGTAACTAGAGAAAGTGGTGTAAAGTAGGCACAGAAGGTTGTTGTAATTAGAGATAGAAGGCTGTTTTAAGTAACAAGAGAAAGTTGTGTAAAGTAGGCACAGAAGGTTGTTGTAATTAGATATAGAAAGCTGTTTTAAGTAACTAGAGAAAGTGGTGTAAAGTAGGCACAGAAGGTTGTTGTAATTAGAGATAGAAGGCTGTTTTAAGTAACTAGAGAAAGTGGTGTAAAGTAGGCACAGAAGGTTGTTGTAATTAGAGATAGAAGGCTGTTTTAAGTAACAAGAGAAAGTTGTGTAAAGTAGGCACAGAAGGTTGTTGTAATTAGATATAGAAAGCTGTTTTAAGTAACTAGAGAAAGTGGTGTAAAGTAGGCACAGAAGGTTGTTGTAATTAGATATAGAAAGCTGTTTTAAGTAACTAGAGAAAGTGGTGTAAAGTAGGCACAGAAGGTTGTTGTAATTAGAGATAGAAGGCTGTTTTAAGTAACTAGAGAAAGTGGTGTAAAGTAGGCACAGAAGGTTGTTGTAATTAGAGATAGAAGGCTGTTTTAAGTAACAAGAGAAAGTTGTGTAAAGTAGGCACAGAAGGTTGTTGTAATTAGATATAGAAAGCTGTTTTAAGTAACTAGAGAAAGTGGTGTAAAGTAGGCACAGAAGGTTGTTGTAATTAGATATAGAAAGCTGTTTTAAGTAACTAGAGAAAGTGGTGTAAAGTAGGCACAGAAGGTTGTGTTGTAATTAGATATAGAAGGCTGTTTTAAGTAACTAGAGAAAGTTGTCTAAAGTAGGCACAGAAGGTTATTGTAATTAGATATAGAAGGCTGTTTAAAGTGAGGTAAGTAGTTAATTAAAGAACTGGAGCAACACAATGGGCTCTTGGAGATGGTCTTGGAACAATCCTGAAAACAAAGATCCTAGGATAAAGCCTCGTATTTTGAACCACTGCTTAATGTGAAGGTTATTTTAAGTACGTAGAGAAGTTTGTTTTAATTAGATAGAGAAGGATGTTTAAAGTAGAGGAGACTGTTTAAAGAGTAACGATGTCTGTTTAAAGTGAGTAGAGAAGGTTGTAGTAACTTTTCAAAAGCAAAAGAGTGCAATGACTTCAATATACCATACTTAATTTCTTTACTGGAATTTTTCTTGAGCGGGAATCTCCCACTTTTAATAAAACTAAATCGCCATTCAAAACCATGCTACTTTAAAACAAGTAGCAAATCATGACACATTTCTACCCATGTTGGAAGCAGAGAAAGACTTCAACACATTATCATACGAAAATTTACATACCTATAAAAAACTCAACTGCATTAGTATGGTTCAACGGAGCACATAACAGAACTCCCCTGCTGACACCCTTTGCTGCTTGCTTCCCTCAAGTGAAAAGAAACTTCAATCTTTGAAAATTCCACTTAAAAAGCGCAATGATTCCCAGGCATAAATTCCAACCTTCCACTATTCCATTTTTCTATATTTTTACGATTACTCAACCACTTTGTGCAAAAATGCGAATTAACAATCCCCTTGAGAATTAATGAATTCTAAAAATCCACGCCTTAATTGTAGAAAATCATCTTTCATTAAGTCTGCTCATGAATATTCTGTCGCAAATATGAATAGTAAGCGGGGCTTCTTTGCATAAGTGTAGAATGAAACAGGACCTTAACTACAATGCATTAAACTAGAATCCGATCTGCGAATTCTATAGAGGATTGCTATTCAGTTAGGCGAAATAATTTGAATTTCAATGAATATCTTTCGAGTGATAGTTACTCCTGGAAACGC
This sequence comes from Metellina segmentata, assembly GCA_947359465.1. Classification (NCBI taxonomy): domain Eukaryota; kingdom Metazoa; phylum Arthropoda; class Arachnida; order Araneae; family Tetragnathidae; genus Metellina; species Metellina segmentata. The sequence continues at coordinate 99,406,993 of OX375882.1, forward strand.
ATATTCAGGGAAGACAGAGGAAATTTACGTTGGTATACGAAGCCATGAGACTATTAAGCTTCAACTCGAAACTAACATCGCGTCCTCTGATGTCTGACTATGTGAAAAAGTATTCAGGGAAACGAAATGCAAAATTGCGAGTTCACTGAACTTTCTGAAATGGTAGGTAGGTATTTTAATTAAAGTCATACTAGAGCAACACAACGGGCTATTGACGACGGTCCGGGATAAATCCTCCAAGGGTAATTAATTACGGTAATTTTTTAGTTAACGTCGTACTAGAGCAACACAACGGGCTATTAACGACGGTCCGGGATCAGTCCCTTAAGTGTAAAATCCGAGGACAACACCTCGTAATTTTGAACCACGGTCAGATGACGAAGCAACACCTGAGCTGGCACCCCACTCTCCAAACTTCCACGCCAACCCAACGTGAGGACTTTCGATCACGACAGATTTAAGGTGCACCAGCCGCCTCTACACCATACGTTCACAAACATCCATACCCGGACCTGGATTCGAACCAGGAACCCTCCGATCTAGAGGCTAACACCTTAAACACTATACAGGTTGGTCGGCAAATCCCCCAAGGGAAAGATATGATACTTTTTGAAATGATAGGTAGGTGATTGAACTAACGTCGCACTAGAGTAACACTGCAGGGTGTTGCCTGTGGTCTAGGATCAATCCAATAAGGTAAATATCCGAGGACAACGCCACGTAATTATGAACCAAGGTCAGATGACGATTCAACATCTGTGAGCTTGCACCCCTTTCTCCAAACTTCCACACCAACCCAACGTGAGGACTGTAGGCCACGACAGATTTAAGGAGCACCAGCCGTCTCTACACCATACGCTTTCAAACATACATGCTCGGACCCGGATTCGAACTAGGAACCTTCCGAACCAAGGGCTAACACTTTACCCACTATACGGTTGGTCGGCTCTAGCATTTAGGATTCTCAAGACTTAAATGATACACGTTATATAATTAGAGCCGCGGTAGCTTAGTCAGTAGAGCGTCGGGCTCGCATCAGAAGGGTTGTGGGTTCTGTCGGAGCGTGCAATTCTGATGGTTGCGAGATCGGCGCTTAGACCTGGCTAAAGACCGTTGTGTTCGCTAATAATGGCTGGGGCACGTTAAATAGGTAATGATCACAAATTCCTCATGTTTCCATACCAAATCAATACCTCTGGAGGTACCTGTTCAGGGGGTTATCGGACTCTGATTGGGATCTAAATTACGATATGTGTGAGTGAGTGAATGGATGTGTGAAAGGGACCTTCCTGTAATAAGGATGTGTCATGTATGAAGAAGTTCAACCTTCCGGGGCAATGACACCCCCAATTGGGCCATATATGGCCCGCACAACAACAACAACATATAATTAAAAAACGTTTGGTTTTAAAGAAATGCTAGTAGATATTCTCTTTGATACCTCTGCTGTTTTACAAAATAAAGCAATGATTCCCATTATATTCCTACATGATTCTCATTATATTCCGTTATGGTTCCCATTATTCCAAAGTCTAGTCATCACCCTTCCATTAATGGGTCGAGTAAAGGGTAAATTTTTGTTAACGTCGTACTGGAGCAACACAACGGGCTATTGACGACGGTCCTCGATTGATTCCCGAATTGAAATATCCGAGGACAACACCTCGAAATTTAGAACCACGGTCAGATGCCGAGGCAACACCTGAGCTGTCACCGCACCTCCACACCAACCTCCAAACCTCCACACCAACCCAACGTGAGGACTTTCGGCCACGACAGATTTCAGATCCACCAGCCGCCTCTACACCATGCGCTTACAAACATCCATGCCCTGACCCGGATTCGAACCAGTAACCTTCCGTTATTGTGTCCGGAGTAGCCCAGTTGAAAGAGGAACGAACTAGCAACCGGAGAGTTGTGAGTTCGAAAGTAGGTTCAGCCAAAGACCGCCGTGTACACCGCGGCTGGCTCACGTTAAATCTGTCATGGCCTCAAATTCCCTCAAGTTGGTGTGGTGTGGAAACTTGGAGAGTGGGGTGCCAGCTCAAGTGTTGACCTCGTCATCTGAACCGTAGTTCAAAATCACGAGGTGTTGTCCTCATATTTCCCTTCAGGATTGATCTCGGACCGGGGCCAATAGCGAGCGAGGTTAATTACTACGGTGCGAGGTTAATTAACTACTTAATTCAACAGTTACTTTCCTCACGTTGGGTACGTGTGGAAGTTTGGAGAGTGGGGTGCCAGCTCAGGTGTTGCCTCGTCGCCTGACCGAGGTTCAAGATTACGTGGTGTTGTCCTTGATCTTTCCCTTTGGGCAGGGGTTGCGAACCTATGACCCGGGGGTCAGACACTGACCCACGCAGGCTTTTTAAATGACCCACGCGTTGATTTTTATAAACTCATCATCATCATTTCATCATATACATAAAAAATTTTAATACTTTTCGAACCCCTTTTTTGAAAAAAAAAAAAAAAAAAAAAAAAAAAAAAAGCTTAAATTATTTTTGTAAAATGATTAAATTTATTGATTATACATAATGATGTTTCGAGATTTATATGAATGCCGATTGAGTAGAATATGTAAATTTATAAAATACCGCTACAGAATGAACAGATGTGGTAAATACTAATAATAAAGACATATTTTTTAAGCCTCTCACATGAGACAAGGTAAAACGCTCGTTTAGCGAGGCTAGCGAGGTCCCGCCCTTCAAGGTCGCAAAGATGGTAACTTGAATGATAGGAATACAAAAACACAATAAACGACAATTTGCACAATTATTAGAGGAAGTGGAGTGCCAGTATTCAGGGATTTTGACATACATTGTTCGATGGCTCAGTTCCAGTCAAGTTCTTAATCGGTTTGTCATTTTATTAGAAGAAATTACGCTCTTTTTGAATGGAAAAAAATAACTTTGAAGAAATTTTTAAATTTTGATTGGTTAAATAATTTTATTTTTTTTATGCGACATCACTCAGCATTTTAATGAAATGAATATAAAACTTCAAGGAAATGGCCAAATTGTTTTAATAATGTTTGAGAATATTAGTATATTTATGACGAAACTTGACATCTTTACTAGGGATTTGGAAATGAAAATCATGAAATATTTTTCTCAGTTACAGAAACATTTTCAAAGCACAATAACAATGGAAAATACGCTTGACATTCAAGAAAATGCAATAAGAAAATATTTAATGATTACATAGTTAATAAAACAAGTATTCGAGGAGAAATTTAATCAATTTAAAAGTATGGAAAATACATTTCACTTTATTTTATGTCCATACAAAACGAAATTCGAAGCAATGGAGTTAAACGAATTTAAGTGGCTAGGTATCCATGATTTAGAAATGGATTTAATTGAATTTCAAGGCAGCCTAGTTTGGAAAAATAAATTTGGTAACTTGATTTCCGAAGTAGAAGGGAAAATGTCTGAAATTAGTTAAAATTAGAATGATCCCACACTAATATTATATTAAACGTATGGGATTCTTTACCAAATAATTTTGTATCAATGAAGAGTCCTGCTAATGCTCTTTTAACGATGTTTGGATCCACATATTCATGTGAAAAATTGTTTTCTTCGATGGATTTTGTAAAGTCTACCAATAGAAATAAACTCGGAAATGAATGACTGCAGAATGCGTTAAAGTAATGAATATTGAATATGAACCTAATACTAAGAAAGTATTTGACAAAAAAGAACAGATTTCTCATTAAATATACTTTAACTTTATTGTACATACACATACCTGTAACTCTATCATCGATTAAAATATAATATGTCTTATACTACATATTTTTTTTTTTCCTTGTACATAAAAAACCGGTATAGTGGTTAAGGTGTTAGCCTCTAGATCGGAAGGTTCCTGGTTCGAATCCGGGTCCGGGCATGGATGTTTGTAAACGTATGGTGTAGAGGCGGCTGGTGCACCTTAAATCTGTCGTGGCCGAAAGTCCTCACGTTGGGTTGGCGTGGAAGTTTGGAGAGTGGGGTGCCAGCTCAGGTGTTGCTTCGTCATCTGACCGTGGTTCAAAATTACGAGGTGTTGTCCTCGAATCTTTCGCTTAAGGGACTGATTCCGGACCGTCGTCAATAGCCCGTTGTGTTGCTCTAGTACGACGTTAACTAAAAATTACCAAATTATTACCTTGTACATTAAAAACTTAGTGCCGGGGGGCTGGGCATGATTTATCCCCTTTTATATCGATATTTTGCTCTTGACTTGCAAAAGTAAAAGTTGTAAGGCAAAAAGGAATCGTTAACTTTTTAAGGGATTAAAAAATTGAGAACCAGAAAAAGTAGTTTTTTTACCATGCTCTCTCTTCCTTATGTCCAAGTGACACACGAGCTAGTACTAAAGAAATAATATACAAAATTTGACCAACTTCTTAAAAAGGTTCGCCGTCCCTGCCTTAGGGGATTGATCCCGGACCGTCGTCATTAGCCCATTGATTTGCTCTAGTACGACGTTAATTAAAAAAATACCAAACTACCAATCAACTCTTACTTTACAAATATAAATTCCCAATGGCGACAATTCGTTATCTGACCGTAATTCAAAATTACATGATGTTGTCCTCGGTCCTTTCCCTTTAGGGAATCGATCCCGGACCTTCGTCAATAGCCCGTTGTGTTGCTCTAGTACATTGTTAATTTAAAATTCCCGTTTCCATTACCCAATGGCGACAATTATTTTTTTCATAACACAGGTTGATGATTTAAAATACCTTTATTCCAAAACATCACGCCAAACACTTGATTCTAGCCGTCACAGGATTCATAACAAGGTTATTGCGAATTTCGAAAATTCCTCAGGGATTTCCAATGTCTCTAATTTATGAATTTATCTAATAACAGCTTTTTGAGTATTAGGGTATGAGGCATTAGAGATTTCGCATCTTCAAGGACTGGGAAATGTGGTCTTGTCTATAGAATCCCGTTCTATCAATTTAAGTCTAAGACACGGATGCTGATTCCACTAACTAAGTAGCTTTTGTCTGCATTAGATAAATCAAGTTTTGTGTCAAATAAACAAAGTAGCTTTTCTCTGAAGCGGGGTATATTGAGGTTGCTATGTTAGAATTGTATGACAGGAATGTTGGATTTATAACGAGTAACTTAGAGGTAGGCAATGTTGAATTTAAGAATAACCAGACACACTAAAGAGGAAATGGTAGAGGTTTTAATACATTTAAGGGTAGGTAGGTATTATAATTAACATCGCATTGGGAGCAACGCAATGGGCTAGTGGTGACGTTCCGGGATCAATCTCCCAAGGGAAAGATCCGAGGACAACCTCACGTAATTTTGAGCCTCAGTCAAATGACGAGGTCACACCTGAACTAGCACCTCACTTTCCAAGCTTCCACACCACGCAAACGTGAAGACATTTGAGTGCACGACAGATTTAGCGTGCACCAGCCATCTGTAGCAATGTCTGTTATCACAGTAGTAGCAGGTGTTTGGCATCGCATTGGTATGTCTCAGAAGCACCATCACGCCCCTTTTTGAATGTGCGCGTGTTCATAATCGCGTCCGCCAATCACCAATTTAACAAGATGTATTGAAAGGCAGAGGAACTTTGTATGCCAAAAAGAACTTCATGACATACATAGATTATTATGTAGGGTCAGGCGGGGTAATTGTAAACAAGAGGGTAACTGTAAACAAGCTATACAAGCGTCCCCATGGGATTCCGAGGAACTTAAAAGTTGTGAAATATGAAAGTTGGCAACTCTGAGGTTGCAATATGGTGATCCCATATTTCTTTGAACCACAGCTGATAGCAATATATTTAGTTGAAAAATTTATGGTTGAAAATTTTGGGTTTTAAAGTTTTTGTGTGCTGCATTTTCTGTGCTGCACTCCATAATATATTGAAATGTATGTTGTTCCTATTCTTTATTACGGTCAGTTATGTTTCTATCGAACCGAAAATCATTGATTTTTGCTTCTGGGAACTTTAATACCCCTACAGTTGAATGTTCACAGTTACCCCATATTTTCCAAGGGACGGGGTAATTGTAAACATAACTTTGACAGTAGTTTCGTTCAATTTGGATGGAAAACCAATATGTTGTACAGTGAAATTTTGTATTCAATAGTATTTAGTACGTTTGAATTGCGTTTTATTGCATTTTTTGTGTTCTTGGGTAGCAGGAAGACTGATTTACTAAAACGTCACACATATGGTGAAGTTCTTACAACTGACAAAGTACTGTCACGCTTGAAGGAGGCAGAATAGAAAAAGAACAAAAGGAAGCCTGGTGAGAAGATAGTGAAAGAGCCAGAAGTAAGCAAGAAACCAAGTGAGAAGCAAATGGAAAGGAAAACAGAACAGGATGAGGAACTATTGAAAGAATTGACTGACATTGACTTTGAAGAGTTTGAAGTTCTCCAAACATTCAAGCAAAATATAGAAGACTAGCTTGTAGGGAAGTTAAATAATTTGGAGCCATTCATGGAAGACATTGAAACGACTGCGTTTATACTTGTTGAGGAGGGGGGAAAGAGAAAGAAAACCTATTTTTCTTATGTATGAAGGGTGGATGTTGTTTCAGAAGAGAAGTTTGAGATCATCGGACTCAAATGCATCGACTAAATTCGCTGTGGTTGAAAAAGACTAATTCTATGCTACCAAAGACCATATCAAAGCAATTTTACCTACTCCAACCTGTAGCAAAGAAGGCCGTAAAGAAATTTTCCAATTTGAGGGTACTTTTGATATGTAAGAAATGTAATGTTTGTTTATTTTTTTGCACCTAAGTTTGTATAAATTTTTTTTTTTCACTAAATACATTCTTTGTTCAGTAAACGTTCGAATTATTTATTCTTATGTATTCCTGGAAGTTCACCTCATGATCAATGCGACTTTCAAGTGTCACTATATTTTTCTGGGGTAAGAAGTGGGAGTATTTGGTAAATGTTAAGATAAAAACGGGGTTATTGTAAACATGGTATTAGAAGGGTAAAAATACCATTGGAGTTCCTTCTACTGCCATGACTACTGCTCATGCTGTCACTTATTCAATATTCAATCTCACGAGGAAAATCGTTGCTTACAATTACCCCTACTTTCAGGGGTAATTGTAAACACGTGGAGTAATTGTAAACAGCCGACTACGGTGTTAACTTTCTTTTCTGGTATCTCGTACTAATTAAATATCAAAGCAAAATAGTGACAAGTTGGTTTAGTAGGGTGAGCAATGTTTAATTACCTTATCAAGTGTTTGAAAATAGGGATTGAAAGTGAACTTACAAATTATGTTTACAATTACCCTGCCTTTCAGCATACTACTTCACGTAAGTGTGGTCGTGCAAAGTGTGATTCCGACTGTGAGCTGTTCTTAATTCTTTTAACAGCCGAGTTTAAAGCTGAGCAACTAAGAGAGAAGCGGTGATAGGAACAGAAGCAGTTTCTGTCATGACAAGGCTTCAGACAGCAGGTGAAAGTTTTTGGCATTTATCAGAAGTACAAGGAGGCCCATTTTTGAAAATGCTCGAGTTCATAATTGCGTCCGCCGATCACCAATTTAGAAAGATGTAAAAAAGACAAGAGCAACTTTGTCTACTAAGAACGTCATGCTGTAGAGAGGTCACATTGTTATGTAAGTGTACTGCAAGCGAATTTTGTAGTTGTGGCTAAGTTCATCATATATTACCAAGGGAAAGATCACTGGTGTATGTCTTCGAATATTTCCCTTGGTAATTGATCCCGGACCGTCAACAACAGCACGTTGTGTTGCTCGAGTGCGACTTTATTTAAAATTCCTACATCATACATATAACTATTCATTTTTTTAAAATTCCGATTACTTAAGTACTAATTCACATAGTTTTCAATCTCACTGTTTTTATTGAAAAGTGTGATCATAACGCATATGCTAATACTACGCACGGATTAAAATTACCATCATGTTTTCTTCAGACTCTAGTAATTGGAAGTTAAAACTCGGCTCACATGACTATTTAGTTTTTAGTGTTCCAATTACCAACTACTTAAGTATTAATTCATGTAGTTTTCAATAGTATTGTTTTTATGGAAAAGTGTAATCATAACGCATAAGCTAATACTGCACACGGATCCAAATTACCATTATGTTTTCTTCAGAGTGCAGGAATTGGAAGTTAAAACTCGGCTTAATTCAAAATGGCCATTACGTGGTGTATGTACTCGGATCTTTCCATTGGTTATTGATCAATGACCGTCGATAATATCACGTTGTGTTGCTCCAGTGCGACCTTATTTAAAATACCATCATCATACATAACTATTCAATTTTTAGTGTTCCAATCACCAACTACTTAAGTACTTATTCATATAATTTTCAATAGTACTGTTTTTATGGAAAAGTGCAATCATAACGCATAAGCTAATACTACTCACGGATTAAAATTACCATCATGTTTTCTTCAGACTGTAGGAATTGGAAGTTAAAACTCAGCTTGATTCGAAATGGCTAAGTTCATCATATCTTACCAACAGTATCCGCTGTGTGTGTCCTCGGATCCTTCCCTTGGTTATTGATCAAAGACCGTTGATTATATCCCGTTGTGTTGCTCCAATTCGATATTATTCAAAATACCATCATCATACATGACTATTCAGTTTCTAGTGTTCCAATTACCAACTACTTAAGTACTAATTCATATAGTTTTCAATAGTACTGTTTTTTATTGAAAACTGTAATCATAACGCCATATGCTAATACTCTCTCTGAGTGGAAACAGTCCCCTCCGTACCGAGTTTCTAAAAACCCACACCGGATTGTCAGGGAAAGCCTCGAATGAAGAAACGAAAGAAGAACCGGACATGTGGGAGGCGCGCTAGGTGCGCCAGGTTATCCGAGACGTGGTCGGAGTCCCCCGACAGTCTGCACGCCCCCCGCCCAAGCGTAAGATGTCCGTCCCAGCTCGTAGTTATCATTCTACACAGGGCCGCCTTGCTCTCCCGCTGGATTCATCATGCTCACCTCAAGAGAGAAGCTATCAGATTCATTAGAGTTCATCGCCGTGGCAACCCCGAATCGTGAATCGAGCTGGATTGTTCTCATCACTGAGTGGCGAGACCTCACTCACAGGAAGGAAGCTCAATACCTCCGGGGCATCTACTAGGGGGGGCGCCCCCTCCTCAGTAGCCCAGCAGGGCAGCAGATTGTTCTCTCACCCTAATGTCCGACCCGTGGGCGGTAGTACCGGGTCTATCATCCACGATGACATGTAGACCTCTGCCGCCTACCAGATAGCCTAAATTCCTAAGCGAGCAGGTATTAGCCTAGGGTAGGTCCGGAGAGGCAATGCTCCAGCCGACAATAGATACCAGGTGGCACCTCGGGGACTAGCGCGTCTTTCTAGTAATGGCTCTTCGTTACGTGGACGATTCTATTTAGGACCGTGGGGAGGACAGGCGCCTCAATCCCATGATAGTACTTTACGCAAGTCCAACTTGATCGGCTAATCGGATCACATTACCTAGATACGTATGTCATCAAGGTTTATAGTTGTTGACGATTTATCTCTTCCTTTCTGCTTTCTTCTTTTCTTTTCAGATCCATGGCTATGGGTGGGTAGAGGTGGGAGCCGAAAATTGTATCCTTTTATTATATAAGTTAATAATTATATAAGTTAGTGTTTTATGTATGCTTTTTGTTACATCAGAATGGTCCTAAGCCAGCGGTGGATACGACACCATCATCCTAAAGCAAAGGGGACGGCAGAGGGGCGGAAAAATATCAGCTGGTAGTGAGTTCAGGTGTGGTTCTTAGATTATTTATGTAAAATCAACGGAAGCTTGGAAAAATATGAAAAGGGTATTAAAAATTAGGAAAAGTAAATTTGAATGAAAAGGAATTAAATTGGAATTTTTAAAAATAATTTGGAGGATCTAAAAATTTTTCCGACAGCTGGGTTCGAACTCGGGAAGTCAACCTCCGCTGCCGACGCTAATCTGAAGGTGGGTGACTTTAGCCATTAGGCAATCGTTGCTTCACGAAAAGAAGCTCTTTAAAGTATAAGTACCCTTCCATCAATCATACATTCCATCAATCTGCTTCAAAAAATCATAGAAGACACACAAAAAAAGACTACCAGACAAGTAAATAATCATAGCTCACTGTAGATCAAATGATCAAAACAAGTTACGAAAGAATCAAAGTAGGGAGGTCTACCGACCTCCCAACGGTCCTAAATAGAATCGTCCACGTAACGAAGAGCCATTACTAAAAAGACGCGCTAGTCACCTCGGGGAGGTTCCTGCCGCTCTTGACCGGAAGGATAGCGGCCTGCCCCTACCCGCTGGTTCACTACTTCCAACAGCCTTTTCCTTACTGGCCCGAACCGATAACCAGCCGTCGGAAAGTAATCCGAATCACCAGGCACTTACCGGAGCCCACCAGCCCCAGCCGAGCACCGAATAAAATCACCAGCACTCGGCCCAGCGCCGAAAACGCCCACCACCCCATATGCTAATACTGCACACGGATCCAAATTACCATCATGTTTTCTTCAGACTACAGGAATTGGAAGTTTAAACTCGGCTTAATTCAAAATGGCTAAGTTCATCATACATTACAAGAGTATCCGTGGTGTATGTCCTAAAATCTTTCCATTGGTTATTGATCAAGGACCGTTAATTATATCCCGTTGTGTTGCTCCAGCGCAACGTTATTTAAAATACCATCATCATACACAACTATTCAGTTTTTAGTGTTCCAATTACCAACTACTTAAGTACTCATTCATATAGTTTTCAACAGTACTGTTTTTATGGAAAAGTGGGATCATAACGCACAAGCTAATACTGCACACGGATCCAAATTACCATCATGTTTTCTTCAGACTGCAGAATTGGAAGTTTAAACTCGGCTTGATTCAAAATGGCTAAGATCATCATACATTACAAGAGTATCCGTGGTGTATGTCCTAAAATCTTTCCATTGGTTATTGATCAAGGACCGTTAATTATATCCCGTTGCGTTGCTCCAGCGCAACGTTATTTAAAATACCATCATCATACACAACTATTCAGTTTTTAGTGTTCCAATTACCAACTACTTAAGTACTCATTCATATAGTTTTCAACAGTACTGTTTTTATGGAAAAGTGGGATCATAACGCACAAGCTAATACTGCACACGGATCCAAATTACCATCATGTTTTCTTCAGACTGCAGGAGAATTGAAAGCTAGAACTCGGCTTTATTCAAAATTTTTGAATCGTAGCCCAGGCACCTTTTTGTAATCCGTCACGCATATCCAATTAAACCGCTCCGTTATTTACTCTCCGCTGCCCCAGAGCGAAAAGATTTAATTGGGGAAAGTTATTCTAAACGACAGATTTTGCGCACTTTTTCCACACCCGAGTTAGAGAGCCTCCCTTTTCCAAACTCCCCGAAATACGTCTTCTTTGTCTTCCTTCCCTTCGATTAGCCTCGCAGGGCATTTTTGAAACGGTTAAAAGCTCCGGGTTATGTGTACTAAGAATTCGACAGGAAAAAAAAAAAAACACCAACCGCCCCGCTGGAACAAAAGACGGGTTCCGAGTATTCGAAAGCCTCTTGCTTCCGTTTCATTTCATTTCGAACTAATCCCCTTCGTTCTTTTCTCGGAGGGTTTGGTGTATTTTTCGTATTCGCGGTGATTCTCTGAATTCAAAATACGGAGGAGTGTGTATGTGTATGTGGGGGAGGGGGGAAACAAAGGCGAGAGTCGAGTCAATTGGAAACCAGACGACGCTACCCCCCCCCCCCCCCGATTTATAATGCGTGATAGATTGAACGCCACAAGTTGCTTCGGGTATTAAATAATAATCACTAGTCACTGCGTGGCTAGCACGGCGTTGTGACAGTTCTTTTCGTGGGGTCAGTGTGACCACTGCTAGCTAACCCCTGGTGATTGCTACGAATTTGGTGTATTTTTACTACGAATTTGATTGTTGGTGTATTTTTAATACCATTACGATAATACGAATTTGATTCGCAAACCCACACCACGATCAACGCAGTTATGGCCTCGTCATTGTCAACTGCGACCAAATTCGAATTGCGAAGACATCCAATCGGCGTGACGTCATAATCTCTCTCAAAAATATAAGTATTAACTTGAAAAATCATTTACTAAAAAAAAAAATGGCATAAGGTTTCGATCTAATATAAAATTCGCTTCTGGTCGCTTCTTCTTTCCGAAGTAATAGGAACGGAAGAAAGGAAAGTGAAAAAAACTAATAAAAATTTTAAAATCTTCTAGATAAAATTTTAAAATTCGGGCGTGATGTATAGAAAAATCGCAAAAAACCTGTGTGCCAAATCTTAATGTCACTATCGTAAGTGCCATAGATTCGTCAAGACAGTACATAGAGACACATAGACACACAATTCCTTTTATGATAGTAGATATGCAGTATTTAGAAATATAGAGGTTGTTCGCACATTTTTTAGACGATTTTGGTTAGCGGTAATAAAAAATCGTTTGCTGCAAAATAAATAATTGCAGTTGTACTATGTTTTTAAAAGTCAAAATTATCGTCTGCGGCTTGAGAGGTTTGTTTTTATTCAAAATGGCGTTTTTAACGAAGCAGTGGTTCGAAGGCTATATTTATGCTCTTTCCGAAGAGAAATATTCATATTCCGTTACTCAAAAACGATGTGAGAGTCATGGTTTTGTGATATCTAAAGCGTCGATAGGTAATATCGTCAACAAGAAAGGAAAAAAACGTCCAATTGGAGCCTCAAGTGGGACAAAAGTTCCAAACAAGTATCCAAGGAAGAAACGGACATCTTCGACTTTTGCAAAGGTACGTTGTTTAATGTTAAAAGAAAATCCCCTTAGTCAAAGGACAGTGGCAAAATCATTAAAATGCTCGGTGTCCACTGTAAACAAAATGATAAACGTTGATTTAAATCTTAAGAAAGCGAAAACACGCAATGCGCATCGTCTTTCTCCAAAGCATATATGAACGCAGGACACGCTGCCGAATTCTATATGAGAAACACTTATCCAAAGAAAAATGGAAAAAAATTGTCACAATAGATGAATCATGGGTGTATTTAAATGATTGCAGCAAAAAAAAAAAGTCATTTATTACCATAAAAGGGGAGAAAAAAATTTTAGTACATGGTTCACAGAATCGAAAGAAAGTTTTTCCATTATAGGATTCATGATTGTTGATGGTTTTTCATATAATGGTAAGTTCAAAATAAAGAGAGTGGAAAGAAAATGTCAAGATTAACTCCACATACTATCAGGAACATATTTTATCGCCAATTTTTCTGAATGAAATACCATCGCTTTACCCACAGTGCCACCAATCTGTAGAACTCCATCAAGACAAAGCTATCAGCCACACATCAAAATCCACTGTAAATTTCCTAAAAGAAATGGAACAAAAAACCGGTATCAAGGCCATACCCTTCACTGATATCCCTACTAAATCTCCCAATGTATCACCTATGGATTTTTGTGCTTTGGGACTTTTAAAATCTGCATTATCCAAACGTCGTCCCACAACCCTTACAAGACTCTGGAAAGCTGTTCCGGAGGAATGGGATAGAATACCTCTTCTGACACTTCAAAAGATATTATTATCCTGGAAATTACGGTGCCGAAAGATAGTTCAGAATAAGGGCTATCAAATAGAACATTTAAAACACAAGAATATACATTGTCTAAAAAATGTGTGAACAGCCTCTGTAGATATCATCACGCAGATATTATACACCTTTCAGGAGGAGGGTAAGGAATGTAATTAACGTCGCACTGGAGCAACACAACGGGCTATTCGCGACGGAATGGGATCCAACCCGAAGGGAAATATCCAAGGAAAACACCACATCATTTGAACCACGGTCAGATGACGAGGTCACGCCTTAGTTTGGAGAGTTTGGTCCCAACCACGTCAATGTGAGTACATTTGAGGACACGACAGATTTAACATACACCCACCACATTTGTACTAAACGATCTTTGGTTTGGAGTCCAAACTACTCGCAACCCTACGGTTCCGTTACTCTTCCAAATGGGCTACCGCGCCCCATACAACTTGTAGCGGCAATTCGTGAAAAGGTTTTTCGACATATCATGTGTAATCGTAGCCGCTACAGCTAAAATCCGTCCCTGAAGTTGATTTCTGCCTCTTTCAGATAGCAAAAGACAGTTGATTGGTCCGAAAATGCACATGGAAATATGGGTCGAAATTGAGTTAGGTTCTCTCTGAGGAAAAATGAAATTACTGCCGGAAGCAGTAAAGTCAGCTTACAATTTACTACGGAATCGTCTCCAGACCCACTGTCAAAATAAATCCGAAATTTATGCCGAGTTGAACTAGATGATATTTTGTCAATACGAATTTCCACGCAAGAAAAGTTTATCTAATAAGCTCCGATTCTTGAAATTCCCTTCGTAAAAAACATTCTTATAGTCGGCAAAATATTTCAATAGTAAAAAAAATATATCAACTTTCTGGGAAATGTATTTATAAATACAAATACAAATATTGACGACCAGCTACAGGCTCAAGCCCAACAAGGCTGGTCCTTTATTTATGAATTCTCCAATTCCCACTGACTATCCAATTGTGTCTTAAATTCGTACACTCCCTTTGAATTAACTATATTTTCTGGCAACGCGTTCCAACTGTCTATTACCCTATTAAAGTAGTAGTTTTTCCTTAAATCCCGATTAAAATGTGTCTTATTCAATTTATACCCATGGCCCCTTGTTCTGTTATCCCTATTGAAATTTAAGCCCTCTGTGTCCCCTTGTTTTACAAACTTTAAAAGCTGAATCAAATCCCCCCTCCTTCTTCTTCTTTCCAGTGTATACATGTTTAGCTTACTTAAACGTTCATTATAGCCGAAATTTGCTAGCCCCTTTATTATTTTTGTAGCTCTGTGCTGAACCCTTTCAATTGATTCTATGTCCTTTCTCATATATGGTAGTTGGGTTGCGATAGGAAGAGTGAATGATTAGCGACCGGAGGGTTGCGAGTTCGAGTCCAACCACAGACCGTCGTTGTACAAAGGGGGCGGGTGCACGTTAAATCTGTCGTGGCCTCAAACGCCTTTGTATTGTATTAGAGTGGAAGTTTGGAGAGTCGGGTGCCAGCTCAGGTATGCCTCGTCATCTGACCGTGGTTCAAAATTACGAGGTGTTGTAATCGGATCTTTCCCTTGAGGGACTGATCCCGGACCGTCGTCAATAGCCCGTTGTGTCGCTCTAGTACAGGGGTGGCCAACCTGTGGCGCATGCGCCAAACGTGGCGCATTGGATGAGTACAAGTGGCGCATTTGCATCTTTTTGCCTACTTTATCTTTTAAAGTAGGCGCCATAACTGAATCCATTTTTATATTTTTAACACCATAATCTAAGAACAATTCATACAGACTTCTTACTTATCAGTTCGTCGCAATTTTTTAAAAGCAAATTCATATTTGAAAATGAAATTTCATTAGCTTTTTTTCTGATCTAAATGTTTTTGACCTGTTTAATTTCTTGCGTTCATTATCATATAAACAATTCTCAGAACTAAGAGCATTTGCAAAAAAAAAATTGTCGTTTGGGAACGATATACAGATAAGAACAAACATTTTCATTCATGAAATTTATTAAAAGCAAAACGATTTCGCGAATATTCAAATTTGTAGAATTCTATGATGCTCTCGGTAACAAATTGAACACCAAACATTGAAAGTTTAGCAAAATCGAAAAAGGCTCAAAAGCACCATCAGCGGGATCTACGACTGGGATCCCCCTCTCGTCCAAGAGATCATCTCTCACTGTTGTTTGTTGGTGCTCCATAAAACGCGTGTCTTTTGAACTGGCGTACATTAATTAATTTAGTTTTCCCTAAATGAAGCAGATCCTACCCATATCTCTATTTTCCAACCTCAATCATGAACGTAAGAAGGTAGAATAGGTGCTTGAGTTTTATGGCGCATCTGAACTCGTACGTGAAAAAAATTGGCGCATGGTATGTAAAAAGTTGGCCACCCCACCTCTAGTACGACGTCAACTAAAATTACCATTACCTCAATTAATTGGTAATTTTTAGTTAACGTCGTACTAGAGCAACACAACGGGCTATTAACGATGGTCCGGGATCAATCCCTCAAGGGAAAGATCCGAGGACAACACCTCGTAATTTTGAACCACGGTCAGATGACGAGGCATACCTGAGCTGGCACCCGACTCTCCAAACTTCCACACCAACCCATCGTGATAACTTTCGGCCACGACAGATTTAAGTTGCACCAGCCGCCTCTACACCATACGTTTACAAACATCCATGCCCGGACCCGGATTCGAAACAGGAACCTTCCGATCTAGAGGTTAACACATTATTCAGTATACCGGTTGGTCGGCTCTAACTATACGGAAGATAGTTCAATAATTGAATCTGCGTCACACTGGAGAAACTCAACGGTCTATTGGTCTGGGTTAAGTCTCGAAACGAAAGATCCGAGGACTTCTTGTCATTTGAAAAAAGGGTCGACGAGGCCAGATTCCGTGTTGGTATCCTACTCTCTAAACTTCCACACCACGCCAACGTGAGGATACTTGATCCACGACAGATTTAACTAGCTACAGCCCCCCCCCCTTGTACTCGATGGTCTTTGGTTGGATTCCGTTACACCTCCGACCGGGATAATGCGACTAAATGTAATGTAACGATGATCCCTGTTAATAGTTTCCCTCATGTATTCATGTTCTACATGTATTGGATTGATACTAAAGCTGGTTCCGGTTTTTAGCGCTAGATGGCGTTGCATCGCAACTCAAAAGAATCTATGCTTTGTGAAGAGTGAGGGTGACGTGGACGATTCCACTTGTCGCAAAACTACGGTTTCCTGATAAAGCGGAACCGTTATCTAGCAGCCGTAATGTAGCTGTGGATGACGTCACTAATACGTTGTTCATACAAACAGATGGCGTTGGTTTCCTAGAGAGCAGGCACGTGCCAACAGGGGGGGCCGGGGGGTTTTTGGCCCCTCCTGTCACTGAGGTGGAGGGGCGAAATATGGCTTTCGCCCCTCCACAATATCAAAGAACATTATTAACATTTTAACTTCAAAAATAACATTAAACAGTACCGTTGAAGCAAATTTGGACTAATATCATTATCTGTCAATAGATGCAGACCCAGATCTGGAGGAGGGCAAACAGGCATTTGCCAACAGGGGGGGCAGAGGGTATTTGGTCCCTCCCGTCACTGAGGAGAAGGGGCGAAAGCCATATTTCTCCCCTCCACACACACACTATCAGGGAACATTATTAACATTTTATCTTCAAAATTAACACTAAAAAGTGCCGTTAAAGCAAATTTGGACTCTGATTTCATTTCCTGTCAATAGATGCAGGCCCAGATCTAGAGGAGGGCAAACAGGCACTTGTCAACAGGAGGCCAAAGGGTATTTGGTCCCTCCTGTCACTGAGGAGAATTGGCGAAAGCCATATTTAGCCCCTCCACACTATCAAGGAACATTATTAACATTTTAACTTCAAAAGTAACATTAAACAGCACCGTTGAATCAAATTTGGACTAATTTCATTTCCTGTCAATAGATGCAGGCCCAGATCTAGAGGAGTGCAAACGGCATTTGCTCTGGACAGCCGATTTCGTGGGTGAGGCGCAAAATTAGTGAGAAAAAAAATGTATAATGTATGAAAACAAATAAAAATTATAGTACATGAAGATTTTCGTACATTGTCAACACTTTGCATGTACTCAAGATAGTTGGGTGACCCTTCGACGACATTGACAAATTACTGCAAACCATTTAATTAAAACAAAACAACTATCGCAGTCATTTCCGTAGTACATCTCTACACACACATGCCTCAATATCCATATCCATAAACATAAAAAACTTTTTACGAAGGTTTTATCAGAAAGGTTTATGACTTTTCTCCAGCGCGTTGTTGAATAGATTTATTTAAAATTGTTTAAATGATAGTTTTGGACATTTTTTTGTAAAAAAAATGCATATATATATATATATACAGAGAGAGAGAGAGAGAAAGAAGCACAGAGGGGGCAGCGCACATTATGAGAGCTTCGATATATTCCCCGAAATGGGTAATAAATGAAGGGTCAAGGGGCAACACAAAATTAGATTTTGAAAATAACGAATTTGAAAGTTTTCTAACACGTAAATGTATGAAAAGTTTATCAAGAAACTTCGAACAAATTTTATTTGTGTAGTAAAAGTTTATATTTAACTAAAAGGGCAAAGGAAAACTAAAAGGGAATTGTTTCAAAGATCCAAAGTACCAAAAGATAAAATTCTTCCTCTGAATATGTGAAGATAGGTGGCCCAGCACATACCGATACTTTATCACTTTGTTTTACGGCTTTAAAGTGGTTCTACCCACAAAATGAATGCACGTGGTGCTCGCACTTGAATGCTACGAGATGATTATCTCATTTTCGAATCCTTTAAATGCATTGTAGGGCTCGACCAAGTCTTTGACGGCATGTCTTAAGAAAAGCGATTTATTTTTATGACCGACTGACGGATTGTATGTTAGAGTTTTATTGCCCTAGGTCCCAAACTGGACAAGTAGAGCCTGACCAACTGACGGAAATATCGTTTGAAGATAAGGGCATTCCGGATATCGCAACAAATCTGCCATTGCTTATTTTGATGATTTACAATATAGGGTCTTTTAAATTGTCGGCTTTCTTATTTGAAGTAAATACAAGAAAACTGCCTGCAAGTGAACTGTTCTGAATTTTTGCCCGATGGATTATTTAGTCTTACGGATTTCCTTGACGAGTGAGGTTCCGAGAATAATGTTTTGAAAGTGAACACATGAATTTGTGAAGTAATTAAGTGACGGAAACGTGAGAACAGTGCATTGTTAAAACTTGTTGCTTTGCAAACCAACACTCCTGTCGTAAGTGATTTCGCTTTTTCTTACTTTAACCATTAATGCACCTTAAACTGATAGCCGCATCAGTAAAAAAAAACATCTCCATTTTGTTCCCAGTACAATTTTGAATAAACCATGTTAATCTCGTAATATTCTGATCTGTACTCAATCGACAAACCATCTTGAGAACCGAGTGAAAAAACCCAGTTTTCAATCCTGCGACAGCGGCGGTGGTAACTCTTTTTAATATAGAGAGATTCTTAAATATTTCTAACTTAAAACAACAGTAATACCCAATTATTGAAAACGGGTTTCCAATAAAAATACCTAATCCAAGTTGTAGTTAACTAAAACATTCTTATTTTCATATAAGTAGTATGAACAAAATTTGCGGTCGGCTAAGCAGTAAAAATTAATTTTTGATGAATGTTAGACAATAATAAATCTAATAAATTGGCTACCTGAACCATTATATTCCAAACTTTCGTCCGATATATGAGCCGCCGACCAACCGGTATAGTGGTTAAGGTGTTAGCATCTAGATCGGAAGGTTCCAGGTTCGAATCCGGGACGGGGCATGGATGTTTGTAAGCGTATGGCGTAGAGGCGGCTGGTGCACCTTAAATCTGTCGACCTCACGTTGGGTTGGTGTGAAAGTTTGGAGAGTGGGGGTGCTAGCTCAGGTGTTGTTTCGTCATCTGACCGTGGTTCAAAATTACGAAGTGTTGTCCTCGGATCTTTTCCTTAAAGGATTAATCCCGGACCGTCGTCAATAGCCCGTTGTGTTGCTCAAATACGATATTAACTAATAATTACCAATTACCGACATATGAGCCTTAAAATTTAATTAATAGAAAATTTCCTCATTCTCGAAAAAACGAGGAATTTTCAATATAATTTTCCTCAGGGGTTTATTATTATCTATCATATTTATATTAATATTGCACTTAGAATTTTAAAACTTTGCCTATGTAAGTTGCAATTGGTGAAAAAAGTTTTTCCAAATTAAAAATCATCAAAAATTATTTCAGATCCACAATCACTCTACATAGACTAAGTAGATTGACTATAACTATCGAAAATGAGTTTTCTGATAAATTCTGTTTTAAAGAACAAGATTATGCAGAGTAAAAGGTCAAAGGAAAATTTTTCGATTAAAAATGGAATTTTTTATTATTATCAATTGTGCTTTTTTAAACCAAATTTTCAAATACATTTTATATTTTAATTATTGTTATTAGCTTTTAAAATTAATTTTTATCTTATTTTATTGGTTTTTAAAAATATTGCCTACTGTGCTTCATTGAAACCAAATTTTTAAATATAGATTCTCTTTAAAAAAATTATGAGCACTCATAGGCGGCAGAGTCAGAATCGAGATATTTTTTACCCATGTGTGCTTCAAGCAAATCAAATATAAATCTAAAAAGTTCAGAAAAATCGAGACGTTTACGAAAAAATCGACGTTTTAATTTCTAATTTAAATGTATTGTAAGTTTTAAAATTCCCCTTAAAGTCATTTTATAAATATTGTATTCAGAAAGAAAATATGATTTTTTAAAATCAAGTGTTAATTGATGAATATCTTTTTATGTAAATTAATTAACTGTTTATAATTTATTATTAATAATTAATCAATATTAATATAATTAATTTATTCTTCCCATTTTTTACAGGGGTACTTTCGGTAGGACCCCCCCCCCAATTCAACAACCCTAGTTAAGCCTATGCTCGCCCCCCCTCTATTCAAAACGTTGGCACGTCCCTGCTAGAGAGCGTTGTTTGTGAGCGTAACGACAATTAGCGGAGCCGATATTTGTATGACGATCGTCATAGCGGTCTCAAACAGTTGGGGAACGTTTTTTCTCTTGCAGCGGCGACATTTCATTTCCTGCGCACATGCAATTCGAACGAAGGGAAGCAAAACAAACAAAAATTTTTGACTGGCATTGTTTAGTTTGTTTTGGTAAATTCGGTATCGTTAAAGATAGATTGAAAATGTCGACGGATTTGAAATCTGCGGAAAAATTTACTCCAGGTCGATACCTTAAATGTGTTTCTTTAAATAAATAATTAAATAATCAAATGATAAATAATTAAATAATAAATCTGTTTTTGGCATCGATCTGCTGTAGAATTTTACGCTGATTTGAAATCCGTTGAAATTTACACACTTTCTTCAACGATCGTAAAAATAGAAACTTGGACCAGTGAATACAAAAGGCACTTTCTTTTGTTTCTCGAATAAAATAAACCACGAAAGCCGTCTGTATCGACCATTCTCCACCGTATACTGTCCGTCTAAGTTGACACTTCTGGTCACTGTTAAGACGGCCGCCTAATCATGGCGAATCACGGCTGCTAGATAACGACTCCGCTTTCTTAGGAAACCATAGCTTGAGTGGTTCACCAAGTTTCATCACCTGGATCAGATCTTTGGCCTCGTCTCAGAAGCTCTATGAGCGGGGGATGATACAGCTACTGGAGTGCGAATAGAAAGTCAGATACTATACTGATTAAATGTAATTTTTAATAAATGAAACAATTTTTACTCCATTTTTGTCAAAGATACTTGTCGAACTTTTTCATCAACCCAATATAACGTGAAAAATATGGAATGCAAAGGATGTCTCGACGTTACTTCCAATGTTTCCAATCCATGATAAATCCAGGAGCCATGAAATCAAAGCATCGATATTTTCCATTCATTGGTCAAACATTGACGCGTATCGCGACGGATTCAAAGAGGCGAGAAATAAAAAACCCAGCGTCTCTCCGGTTTTCTCTTCAATGTTTCCCTCAGAGTTTTAATCAAGCGCAATATCTCACCGGCAAAAGCTCCCATAAAATCATTAGAATCTGCTCGCCAGAGGAAAATACGAGGCAAATGTTTGCGCAACCCTTCTGAGCAAGCCATTCGCTTTCGAAGTCGGTCCAAAGAAGCATCCGATGGTAATGAAATCCCGATTCCTTTTCCTGGGAACGGGAGCCTGAGAATTTACACACACTGGATCTGCAGGAAGAGAATGTGCTCGAGTGAGCAGCAGCCATGTTAGTCTTATGCGACGTCCCTTGTTTGTGTTTCTTCTCTCTTTTATTTATATACCGACACTTGCTTCTTTATATTGGCCAGTCGGCGTTTATGAGTTCTGTTTTTTTTCCTTTCTAGTGTAACGTGTGACATAAATAAATTCGAAGGGACGAGAACGAAGAAATAACAAGAATGTATAAAAATCAGTTTGCTCAAATTTCAACTAAAATAACGCAACGCTTTGCCACATTTATCAAAGAAGTTTTTTATGAATGAGTATCCTCTACAACGAATCAACAACTTCTACCTTCAGCTAGAAGGCCATATCTTGTCTGCGGCCGGGTAAACCAATCTGGAGAACCATTCAATGTGCACAGATTGAAAAAACCTATCTGTCAGTCGGTCCATATTTGGTCTGTGAGGATGAAAACCTATTCGAAGACTTATCTGTTTTCCAGGAGAGGTAAACCTATTCAAAGGGGTGTATCTATTTCTCCGGGCCGTATAAACCTATTCATTCAGAGGGCAATAACTTTTTTAAGATCCTGGAAATAGATCCTGGACTGTCGTCAATAGCCCGTTGTCTTGCTCTAGTACGACTTTAATTAAAATTACCTTACTTTACCATCTCTCTGTGTTATTCCACAGCGGCATTGTCAACAACAATTTGTAGACCTACCGGTCTGGTGGTTAAGGTGTTAGCCTATAGATAGGAAGGTTCCTGGTTCGAATCGGGGTTCGGGCATGGATGTTTGTAAGCGTTGCACTTTAAATCTGTCGTGGCCGAAAGTCCTCACTTCGGGTTGGTGTGGAAGTTTGGAGAGTGGGGTGCCAGCTCAGGTGTAGCTTCGTCATCTGACCGTGGTTCAAAATTACGAGGTGTTATCCTCGGATATTTCCATTAGGGGATTGTTCTCAGACCGTCGTCAATAGCCCGTTGTGGTGCTCTAGTACGTTAATTAAAAAAATTACCAAAATAACTAAGATCGGTCGGTTTAACCTCAGAAGGGTTATTTGTTTTCACATGCGCTTTATTAATTTATAATATAAGAAAGGTAATAAAACGCCCCGTCGAAGAAATGAATCGTCACTTTAGAGACACCCTGCACGATTATCTCCAGTAACAGAGACCAGAAACAATTCGAAAACTTTCTTTCCAAGACGGTTCTTGAATATCAGAAGTGGCGTTCGAAAGCTAACTGGAAACGACACCGATGCTTCTATTTCAGTGCGCTTCTATTTCAGTGGGTTCTAAGTTTCAGAAGATTGCCTCCGCTATTTAAATGGACCCGGGGGGTCACTAAAGGCAGCAGTCCCTGGACACATTAATGGAATTAAAACATCCTGGGGAGTCTATTTTTTCTCCCTCTCCGAGTCTCCAGAGTGTCATTAGGAGTTATTTATTTTCCGATTCCTCTCTGTGATTTGTTTCGCTTGACTGGGAAGTCCGGGAAAGTCTGCAGGATGAAATGCATTAGCTAAATTATTGACGAAGTTCAATTGGGTGGAAGTTGCTTTTGTGAGAGAGTTGCGAGGCAGTTTGGAAAGTTTTTCCTCTTTCGAAAGTGTTCGTTTTTTGCTTCAGTACATCTTTAAAATTGGAGCAGTACTAGGGGGATGCATGAAAACGCGAGCGTTACAACGGTTTTGGCGGATAAGTAAAATTGACGCCTCACTGGAGAAACACAGCTGTTTATTGGTTGTAGAGTCCGGTCCCGAGCACCTTTAAGATACTGGCGGCAAGCAACTTGTGTACAACATCTTAGAGGGGTGTCGCGAAGAACCCAACGGGGTGTTTTGGAGAAAAAAGCGAGAGGTGGTGACAGAATCGTGGAGGCCTTGCATAGGCTTTTTGCTCGGACAATAGTTCTGTAAACTAATAATTTAAGTTTAAATTACCCAGTTATCTTAAAAATTTTCTGTAAATATATAACCAACTTGTAAATAAACCTTAATTTTATCTTAATTGCTCCGTTTCTGATTTAATTGAGCTTGTATTCAATGATTCCTTCAAAATACTGCAAAATGGCCATGGCTTGCTGAACCGAGCACATTTGAAGGAGGTACGGAAGGAGAATTCTACTTTGGTGACCGTCCGGGATCAACTCCAGAAGTGAACGAACCCAGGACAATTTAACGTAATTTGAACCAAGGTCGGATGACGAGGTAACACCTAAGCTGGCATCTCACTCTCCAAGCTTACACACCACGCCAATGGTCACAACATTTGAGGCCAATACAGATTTAATGTACACCAGTTCCAACATACACGACGATCTTCTGTTGGACCAAATTTCGACACTTTCAACCCTCCGGTTGCTAATCCGTTTCTCTTACAAACCTGGTACCTCGACACTGCAACTATTTTGACTTATGATTTTCAGAACTTGGTAAAACATCCAGAAGATTAGTATATAGTGTCGTGTCGACAAAGGGTGTCCATACAAGAAATAATCTTTGCATTGAGTGCGCAGGCACAATGAGTGCGGGGAAGGTGTCTACAATATGTCGAAATTATATGGTGCTGGGCGAGCTTTGAGTCAGTGTCACTTTGAATTGAGTGGAGCGACGACAGTGTAAGTGATGTCATTCGAAAGCTACAGAACTACACTACTATAAAAATTGGAAAACCGTGAACGAATAGACCTTGATAACTGAGCATAATTTTAATAAATACTACTAACTTAATAATTCGTATATTCCTGATTGAACTTTAAGGGCTACATGATGTCACAGAGAGTTTCACCAAGGATATTTCACGTTTCATCTCCGCGAAACGTCACAATCGCGAAATTATATTTTTAATCGCATCGAATTAATTTATAAACCAATTAAAAAAATAATTATACCATAAGAAAGAGTGTGTTCTAAGCTTTTACATGGTATTTTAAAATTTTAAAACTAATAGTATTAAGCTATAGACATGACAGTTTTAGTTTTGTATCGGAAATTACGATCCAAAAAATACGAAATTTGTATAACCAACTTTTAATCGCATCGAATTTATTTATTAACCAATTTAAAAGATAATTATACCATAAGAAAGAGCACATCTTTGGTTTCTAGTGATGCTTTCAAATTTAAAAACTAATAATATTAAGCTATAGATATGACAGTGTTAACAAAAAGTAACAAAAATGTCCCAGTTTTCCCCAAATTTCAATTTTTTTTATCAGGAAATAAATTGAAATTTCTAAAAAAACTTGGCGAGGAGCAAAAATTCACGTTGAGTTATTCTAAAAAGAACTTACGGCTAAAGACTGAAAATGTGTACGTCCTTTGCTCACTCGCGGTAGATATTTCGCTTTTTTCGACTTTAACACTTAATGCAACCTAAACTAATAGTCGCATCAGTAAAAAATCTTCTCCATTTTGTTTCCTGTACAATTTTGAACAAACCAAGTTAATTTCGTAATTTTCTGACTAGTACTTTATCGGGAAACCGTCCCAAGATTCGAGCAAAAAAAGCGAGTTTTCAAATTCTGCGGCTGCGGCGGTAATTTTTTTTTAATATAGAGAGATAAATTTTCACGCTATTTCAGAACTAGAAGATAAATATAGCGTCGTGCAGTTAAAGAATGTCCGTAATTGACATGATAGTTAATTAAAGCTGAAGTGTGAATGTTTCACGATGCGTTTTATAAGAAATGAGAACTAACCCTCCAAGTTGTTTCTACGAATATCTCGTCCTTCAAGATCTGATCAATTTTGATAATGATGAGACATCTCGTCATCAACTGACCTTTTTCTTACGATCATGAGATCAAGAGCTGGTCAGCTATAGTAATGATGAGATACCTCGCCGAGATACAACCACCAGGAGAGTTAAAACCGCAGGAATTATAAAAATAGTGAGCAATGGTTATGTGTCCAAATGATCATGCGACCAAAACTAGTAGTAACGACACCCTTAGACTATTTCCTGAGAACTGAACTTTCAACACCTGATTCGTCCACGCGACGCCGCGAGAGTACGCCCATCCATTGATCCATCATCTGATTGGCCCGCACGACTTAGTAGTAGACTATGGCAATTTCACCACTTTTGTCGCAACTCTAGAAATGCATATTCACACACCTATCCCGTCATAAAATGTCTTGTCGTCAAACGACGTGATGTTGTTGTTGTTGTCGTGCGGGCCATATATGGCCCAATTGGGGGTGCCACTGCCCCGGAGGGTTGGACTTCTTCATGCATGACACACCCGTTTTACAGGAAGGTCCCTTTCACACATCCATTCACTCACACGGATCGTAATTTTAGATCCCAATCAGAGGCCGATAACCCCCTGATCAGGTACCCCCAGAGGTATTGATTTGGTATGGGAACACGGGGGACTTTGTGACCACGACCTATTTAACGTGCCCCAGCCACCATTAGCGCACACGACGGTTTTTAGCCAGGTCCAAGCGCCGATCTCGCAACCATCAGAATTGAAGGCTCCGCTGAGGACGGAACCCACAACCCTTCCGATGTGAGCCCGACGCTCTACTGAGGACAGAACCCACAACCCTTCCGATGCGAGCCCGACGCTCTACTGACTGAGCTATCGCGGCTCTAAGCGACCTGATACGATGCCAAATTGATCACCTTATTCAATTTTTCAGAGCAGTCATGTGACTACTAGCCACCATGTTGGTCACACTTTTATTAAGTTTCTCTCAATAGGTGTTCTCATTCTACATATATTTTAAGCCTACGCTCTGTTTGGCCTTCAATCCAATTAGTATCTGGTAATCACTTTACTACCAGTCGACGTGTTGATCGCACTTTGTGAAGCTACTCTCAATAGTAATGCTCAGTCTACGTATATTTCACGTCTATGGTTGTGTCAAATCCTGCTCCAGTTCTCATACGAAACTCCTTTGTCAGAGAAATTAATTTCTAACCCCAAATTACCCTTGCTTCGATTTCATGGCGTTGTACAAAGTTCCTCGAAAGTTTCATCTCCATTTCAATTAACTTAAAATTGTTGCTGTTCGATGGTTTAAAAGAGAGAAAATCCTTCTACATACAGATTTCTCATATTTATGATTTTTTTTTATGGTGTAAGGGTCATACTTGGGCCATTCTGCACCACAAACAAAACAAACAACATCAAGTACTTGACACACACACAACGAACGGTTTACTAACACAGAAGATAGAAATACACCCAGAAAGGAATGACCATGACAAGAAACGAGCCTGCTCTGACACTGACATAAATAGATACTTGCAACTAACAAACTTTAGGTCTGAAATGATGCACGGGTATGCTATCGAATATTAACCTTCCTGGTGACTGTCTGAACGAGATATCTCGTCATTAACGCAACCAACCAGATCTCGTAGGAAGCGATATCTCGTCATTAAAAGAAAACACGATCACGATCATTAGAAAACTGACCCTATCTCGGTCTCGTTCATCCTAAAAACAGTTAGCACTATCTTGATGACGAGTTATCTCGTCATCAGCAAAAGGGGCCAGATCCTGGAGGACGAGATATCTCGCCAAGACCTCTCGGAGGGTTAACAATTCTCGTTACATCTCCGCGCACAAGGCAGAACATGTCTTTCGTTGAAAAAGCATATCTCGGAAATATTTATAAGTGGAGGCTCAAGATCCTTTCAAAATCAAGTTTCTTCGTACTCCTTGAACTCTATAACAAGCTTTTTTGAGCCGCTTTCGTGAATATTGGAGAGCCAATTACCCTCACGGAGCTAGGGACGAAGAATGGGAAACACGCCCCAATATTTTCGGGTTTCGAGGGGCTCCTCCACACGCCGAGTGAACATTTTTCTTGCTCCTATAACAAGCCACAGAGATTTCCTGAGATTGCATTAAGTGATTAGGAGTTTTAAGCACCCTCTTACCCCAGTCTTTGCGCAGAGACGCAAGAAAACGCGTAAAAACGACTCCGGGACAATTTTGGGTTCAAGTTATAGGATTCCGATATTATGTCCATAAGAATATTTAAAGTTTGTGTCTCCCTCTGCATGTCTTCAGATGTTTAGTATTAGAATGACGAAGTTGAATTGGAAATATATATAATTGTCAATATAAGGGTTCTTTTCATGGTGATTATATGATATTTGGTGGAGGAAAACCCCACACGTATTAGATAGTTTAAACATATCTTATTTTATATTATTATTTTTACATGGACATAAATTTGTGAGATGATACTCTTTATCCACAATATATTTAGAGATAAGACAAGTTGGGGCACGTTCATTCTAAATCTTCGTCGAAGATTGATCCAATCACTACTCAGTTCTCGTAAGTTTCATATTTTTACCACCCATTCAAAGACCTTTACCAATAGTCACATTTAAAATACTTCAAAATACGATATACTGATTTAAAAACATGTAAAAAATGTCAATACCTATTTCGCTGGAGATAAGTTTACATTTTGCTTAAACTTTATCTATTTATATTAGCAATATTATAAACTTTATCTTAAACTTTATCTATTATTAGTAATCTCCCTGTCTAGCTCCAGCTAGACCAAGAGGACTCGATAGACCGGTTGGAAGAGAAACGGACTATGAAATGAAGGGTTGTGACATAGTTCGAATCCAATCAAAGACTGCCGTCTACAAAGGGAGACTGTTGCACGTTACATCTGTAGTGCCCTAAAATGTTCTCGCGTTGGCGTGGTGAAGACTGGAGAGTGGGGTGACAGCTAAGGTGTGACCTCATCATCTGACCGTTGCTCAAAATTACATGGTTCTGTAACTGGACAGCAAGATGTGATGGTATAAGGGCTAATACATGCTTTAATAAGGGGATGGTCTCCAACGTGCTACAATTACACTAGCAACCCTTCTGGGCATACTTTCAACAAGGTTTTGATCCACAGCTATGGGTATTGGTTTCCATTCCTACTGCAATAATGGCTCCAGCTCAGCTGTAGATTTAGAACGTGGTTACTTGGTCCGCAAGCGTGGCTCCAACTCGTACCACAATGTTCTATGGGGTTTAGGTCGGGACTCTGAGCAGGCCAGGGAAGACGTTTTACATCCATATCTCGATACCACTGCTTGACAGAAGCTGCAACATGACATGGAGCGTTGTAATCCTGGAAATAACATGCGTCTATTCCATGAAATTGTCAGAGCGTAGGAAGAACCTGAATGTCCAACATGTTTATGTAGGCGTCGGCGTTCAATTCACCAGGCACAACATGCAAAGGTCCCAGGCCATACCACGAAAAGCACCCCCAAACAAGCAGTCGGATTTTATGCAAATCCGCTGGCGTCCGGTTCATTATTGTAGGGTAGTGTATGTTAGGCATGCGACATCGACCGCAAAACATCGAAGTTTAGAAATATCGATGTTCAAAATTAAAACATTGATGTTGAAAATACATCGCCCCCAAAACATCGATGTTTTTAAAATTCAGTGTATTTAAACTTTTTTACCCTCATTTCTTAAAACTGGTTTAACAACTAGTGATGCTACAACGACAGCAAAAAATCGATGTTTTGAAACTTTGATGTTCAAAATTAAAACATCGATGTTGATAATACATCGCCCCCAAACCATTGATGTTTTTAAAATTCAGTGTATTTAAACTTTTTTACCCATTTCTTAAAACTGGTTTAGAAACTATTGATACGACATCGACAGCAAAACATCGATGTTTTGAAACTTTGATGTTCAAAATTAAAACATCGATGTTGATAATACATCGCCCCCAAACCATTGATGTTTTTAAAATTCAGTGTATTTAAACTTTTTTACCCATTTCTTAAAACTGGTTTAGAAACTATTGATACGACATCGACAGCAAAGCATCGATGTTTTGAAACTTTGATGTTCAAAATTAAAACATCGATGTTGATAATACATCGCCCCCAAACCATTGATGTTTTTAAAATTCAGTGTATTTAAACTTTTACCCATTTCTTAAAACTGGTTTAGCCATTAGTGATGCGACATCGGCTATAATACATCAATATTTTTTTATAAAATATCAATGTTTTGAAAACATTGACATCGATGTCGCATCCCTAATTTTCAGACCCTTCACCCTTGGCCACTTTGATTTAAAAGTATGTTCAATTTGCTGATTATAAAAATTATACTACTTGGTTTTAAATTTTTATAATGGTACTTTTTTTATTCAAAAATAAAACATCGACAACGTAAAAACATCGGCAAGTATAAACAACGATGTTACAAAAACATCGACTCCAATACATCGATGTTAAAATCATCGATGTTTTGAAAACATCGACATCTATGTCGCATCCCTAGTGTATGTTGGGCTGCTTTCTTGTTTACAATATGATAGAATTATAAGTTGAGAGAAATAGGATATCGTTTCATTCACGAAATTGATACAATTTCCACAAAATTGAGACATGCATTCTCGTTCAGGTTACTATTAATAGTAACTCTCTCTTCGCCATGTCAGACACTAATGAAATTCCTTCGTCTGAAAGAAAGCTAACCGACTTAAAAAAGAAAACAACGTATGTTAGATTTCTTTTTACTAGCAAGCCATTGGTGAAACGTGTGTGGATTTGGTGTGCTCTACATTTTTCTTTCAAACTCATTTCTGCAGTTACGTTTATATCTTAACACACTTTGACTTTCGTACTTAAACAAGGCTTCCAGCAGTGAGAAAAGGAAACTGAATGGGCGACACGATGACCTTACGGTGCTCATCTCGGGAACATTTTAACCTTCCAAGTGGTTTCAATGAGATAGTCTTCCGTCAAGATCAGACCAACTTTGCTAATGACGAGATATCACGTCAACAAGATATTGCCATTTGTTTTATGATGACGAATTCAAGATATGGTTAGTTTTCTTATGAATAGATATATCCTCCATAAAAAAAAACCTGGTCAGTTTTGTTTATGAAAAGATACCTCTTCGAGACGACCAACCACATATAATATAAATTTTCTCAATTCCTTCTCCATATGGTAGCATCACGAGCTATTACGACCCTTGGGTGCCCCACTGAACAAGTCTGCACGTTTTCCAGAACTAAACCCAATGGTAGATTTAGGAAGGTACAATAGATTAAAACTGCACATAATATTCAAAAAGATCTCCAAGGAAATTTAAAATTCAGATATCGTGAATTCTTGCTCATCCTACTACTAAAGGTTACCATGTCATACTTATCATTCGACTCAAATAGAACTTCTGCTAGATTATTTTTACCAACAAGTCATCAGTTAAACGTGTGTGGGTTTGTGTGCTACACATTTTCCTTTCTAACTCTTTCCCGCTGTCAGGAATATCCTAACACACTCTATCACGTTGGGTTGGTGTGGAAGTTTAAAGGGTGGGGGTACCAGGCTCAGGTGTTGCTTCGTCATCTGACCGTGGTTCAAAATTACGAGGTGTTGTCCTCGGATCTTTCCCGTAAGGGATTGATCTCGGACCGTCGTCAATAGCCCGCTGTGTTGCTCTAGTACGACGTTAACTAAAAATTACCAATTACCTAACACACTTTGACGTTCTTGCTTAAACAAGGCTTTCCGCAGTGAGAAAGAGAAAACGATTGCACAACGCGAGGACCTTACTGTTTCTATTTCTACGGGAACATCTGAACTCTCCAAGTGGTTTCGACGAGATATCTCGTCCGTCAAGATCAGAAAAATATTGCCAATGACGAGATATCTCGTCATCAAGATATTGCCGATTGTTCTATAATGACAAATTCAAGAGCTGGTCAGTGTTTTTCAAATGATGAGATATATCTACCATCAAAAACCTAACCCCATTTTTGTGTATGAAAAGATACAACCAACCACCAGGAGCTTAATTTTAACTTTCTCAATTCCGTCTCTATATAGTTGCATCAAGAACTATAACGACCCTTGGGTGCCCCTCCGAACTGGTCTGCACGTTTTCCAGATCTAAACCCAATGTTAGATTTATGAAAGTACAAGAGATTATAAGGGCCCAAAACATTCAGAAACGTCCCCACAAAATGTATAATTCAGACATTGTAAATTCTTGCTCAACCTGCTACTGATGGTAACAATTAGGGATGCGACATCTATGTCGATGTTTTTGATGTATTGGAGTCGATGTTTTTGTAACATCGATGTTTTTACGTTGTTGATCTTTTATTTTTAAATGAAAAAAGTACCGTCATAAAAATAAAAAAACAACCAAGTAGCATAATTTTTATAATAAGCAAATTGAACATACTTTTAGACCAAAGTGGCCAAGGGTGAAGTGTCTGAAAAGTAGGGATGCGACATCGACGTCGATGTTTTCAAAACATTGATGTTTTATAAAAAACATCGATGTATTGGGGTCGATGTCGCTTCACTAGTTGCTAAACCAGTTTTAAGAAATGGGGAAAAAAGTTTAAATACACTGAATTTTAAAAACATCGATGGTATTGGTGCAATGTATTATCTTTTAATTTTGAACATTGAAGTTTCGAAACATCGATGTTTTGCTGTAAATGCAGCATCACTAGTTGATAAACCAGTTTTAAGAAATGGGAGAAAAAAGTTTAAATACACTGAATTTTAAAAACATTGATGTTTTAATTTCGAACATCGATGTTTTGCTGTCGATGTCGCGTCACTAGTAAATATTAGGGATGCGATATCGATGTAGATGTTTTCAAAACATCGATGTTTTATAAAAAACATTATAAACACATGTTTTATAAAAAACATCGGTTTTTAACATCAATGTATTGGAAGCGATGTTTTTGTAACATCAATGTTTACACTTGTCGATGTTTTATTTTTAAGTGAAAAAAGTACCCTTATAAAAAGTTCAAAAATAACCATGTAGCATAAATTTCATACTAAGTAAATTGAACATACTTTTAGACCAAAGAGGTCAAGATTGAAGGGTCTGAAAAGTAGGGATGCGACATCGATCTCGATGTTTTCAAAACATCGATGTATTTACCGTCGATTTATTGTAGCCAATGTTTCTTCAGCATCGATGTTTTTACCTAGTCATTGTTTTATTTTTGAATAAAAAAAAAGCGAAAAATTTGAAAATTTATAAAAATAACCTCGCAACTAAGTATTTGTCAGAGATGGGGGCATCCGTTCTATCAGAAAGAGTTTTTACCCTAACTGGTGGGATAGTTAGTGAATTAAGAAGTCCGCTTAAGGTGGAGAATGTAAACAAACTTCTTTTTTTATAACTATAAATAACAAATATTGGTGCATATAATAACTATAAGCCCCAATATTTTTTATTTACAGTAAATAAAAAATAAGTTTGTGATGTTTCCCCACCCCCATAAGTTGATAAATAATTAATAACTAACGATGCTAATTAACATCGATGTTTTAAAACATCGATGGTTTTTGGTCGATGTATTATCAACATCGATGTTTTAATTTTGAACATCGATGTTTTGCTGTCGATGTCACGTCACTAGTAACTATGTCAAATACTACTAGTGACTACTCATTCGACTGAAAGAGAACGTCTAAAATTTTGTTTACCTACAAGCCTTCGGTGAGTGTGGATTTGTGTGTGCTCTACATTTTCCCTTCAAACTATTTCCTGCAGTTACGTCTGTATCCTAACACACTTTGGTTTTCTTGCTTAAACAAGGCTTCCAACAGTTAGGAAAGGGGTACGAAAGCGCAACACTGTCTATTTCGAGACGCCATTTCGCCCGGGAACATTTTAAAATGAGAATTCTCAACTGCAGTTTGTCTCTTTAAAGTTTCATTGCGAACTAGTGAAGAATGCCTCCGGGTAGAGTACTCCAGAAGTACTCCGAAAGGTAAATAATGAATAACGGGAAACTAATGAACTCTCACGGCATTTTGCGAGTGAGGCCATCAGGACATCCGTCATAAATGAATCAGTGAATTGAAGAGCTACGTTTGGAGCTTTTCGTAATGGGCATCGAGTTAAATGGAACTGGTACTTCGCTTCTATTCGAACTCGGTGAAAAGTAATTGGTGTGTAATACTTTTTTACTTAATATAATACGATATTAATAATTACTAGGGGGCCTGCCCCCTGCTCGCTAACGCTCGCCAACCCCCGGAGGATTGCTTCGCAATCCTCATTGGTTCGCTGCGCGAACCTATGCTCGCTTCGCTCGCCTCAATGAAGACATGTGTCCTAGCAGAAGGGATTGTTTACAAAATATGTTACCAAAAAAATGTTTTTCATATCTAAATTTGCTGTATTACAGAAAAAATATATACAGTATCTCTAAAATCAGAATTCAAATGAAAACTTTGTGCAAATTTTGACTCGTAATGTGAGCGTTGCTTTGGAAATTGAATACCCAGCATGTTGTTTGTGTGTACATTTTCCCAGCACTCAAACGACCCACACTTTTTCATTGAGTTTGTGGCCGAAAGTTGTAGTGCAAGTGTCTTGTTGAACTATAATTGTTGGCCCTGAAAAAGACCGTTTTTTGAATGGCCCTGAAAAGATCCTCCGCTTTCTTTGATTTCTATTATAAACTAACTGCAACAGCTCATTAAAATTTCCTTTTTTTTTCTCAATAAAATTTCATCCGATAACGCTATAAATTCAATCGATGCGCGAGACTTCGCGATAAACAAACAATCGTTCAGTGTTGCCAAAAAGCGATTACAAATAACGTCTTTCTTGCGTGCCACGTAAGAGAATTATATATATAGATTTTAACTTTGATATTAAAAAGCAAATAATTTAAATTCGTTTGGACAATAAATCATATTGGTCATAACCATAATCATAACCATCAATTCATTAATGTAATTAATTTGTTTAGCATTTACGCTGCGGCGCTTACAAACGTCTCTCCCCCCACCCTCCCCTCCAACCTAATTACCTAACTTAAGCAATATAGAGCCTTGAGTGGCATTTACGACTGACGCTTTCCTTTCATAGTATTGTGTGGCGTATCGTTTGGCGTGAGATAGATATCACAGGAGCGAACGTTTCCCTTCCCTCCCCCCAAAGCATTCACACCTCACGGTTACCAGGGTAGGGCACCGAACAAAAGGAGGAACCCTCCAGACCAGGGGTTCCCAACCTGTTAGTAACTGCGTACCAGTTGAAATTTTTTTTGAAGTTTTTGGCGTACCACCAGTTTTATATTTTTTTAGAAACAGATGTCTAATGTCAGAAAAGTGCCCAATGGCTTGTTTTGTTTTAATCAAAATACTAAGAAAGCTTCATATTTTATGATTAATGCACTTGTATCTCGTATTAATGATGTTTTAATGAAGTAAAAAATAAAACGATCATTGAAAATTGCAGTTTTATTTTTACCTCACAGGTCTAAAAACTACTAATTTTAAATAACTAGTACAAACTAAGCAAAGAAAAAGATTAACATAATCAAAAATCAATTTTTAGTGCGAAACTTGTTGTTTGTCTTGTTTTAAAATATCAATATCAGGAGCGATGGAGCTTAACTTCACTCCTAAGTCCTTTCCAAGTTCTTTTTCTCTGTTTCTATATTTTTATTTTTTCTATACAAAAAAAAAAAAAAAAGTTCAGAAAAACCACTCTCACACAAGTAACTAGTAGCAAATGGCACAAGAAATAGTATAACGTGGCTGTACATACTAAAAAATCGAACAAACGTCGTAGAATATTTGGGTCGCTCGTATCACCCTTGCGTACCACCTGAAACGTTGCCACGTACCACCGGTTGGGAATCTCTGCTGTAGAAGGTCACAGCTCGTAAATGGTTATCGATGCCAGTGGTTACTTAAAAGGGGGATAACATCCACCGTACACAGATCTACATCATGCCGCTGGTGTAAAT
This sequence comes from Metellina segmentata, assembly GCA_947359465.1. NCBI lineage: Eukaryota > Metazoa > Arthropoda > Arachnida > Araneae > Tetragnathidae > Metellina > Metellina segmentata. The sequence continues at coordinate 99,442,624 of OX375882.1, forward strand.
GAAATTTTAGTGGTAACAATTGTCTGCCTGACGAAACGCAAAGGTTAAGTAAATCAATTTAGTAGGCAGGTAGGCATATGGTTGACATCGGAAAACCAAGGGTTTTCCCAATTAACGTCACACTGGAGCAACACAACGGGGTATTGGCGACGGCCTCTGATCAATCTCCGAAGAGAAAGATCCAAGGACACAACCCATCGTAATTTTGAACCACGGTCAGATGATGAGGTTATACCTGAAATGGCACCCCTCTCTACAAACGTCCACACCAACGTGTGGATATTTGAGGCCACGACAGATTTAACGTACACCAGCCTCCTTTGTGCACGAGTATTTGGTTGGATTCGAAATCAAAACCCTCCGGTTGCTAATCCGTTACTTTTCCAACCGGTCTACAGGGGAACCAGAAAGTTCAGGATACTTTTCTGCAGCATTTATATTTGTCCAGAAGCAACTTAAAGCTATATTTAAAAGGCGCCTTAGCTTCAAAATCAACTGAGATTTCAATAAGTTCATCTTGTAAGTAACATTCGATGTTTTCAATATCTGAAGAAAATGGAGTGTAACCTAATCTGGAATTTGCATCTTTTCAAAATCTGCAAAGCGCAATTTAAAAGCAATCGCTCCAATTTTGAAGATGCACTGTGTACATTTCCAAGTTTTCATATTTTACTTCCAACTGCCGTCTATTCGAAAAGTACTGAAAATAAGACATATTTAAATTGGAAGTCAAAAAAGAATGTAACAGTCGAAACATCTTTACATTGTAGACGGGTCTGTACGTGACTAAATTTTTAAAATATGTCCGTCAAGAAGAAAAAGTATGATTCTCATTTCTCTTCAGTTCTCTCATCACTCAAAAACAAATTAACATCTATAAGATTGGTAATTGGCAATTTTTTAGTTAACGTCCTACTAGAGCAACACAACGGGCTATTGACGACGGTCCGGGATCAGTCCCTTAAGGGAAAGATCCGAGGACAACACCTCGTAATTTTGAACCACGGTCAGGTGACGAAACAACAGCTGAGCTGGCAACGCACTCTCCAAACTTCCACGCCAACCCAACCTGAGGACTTTCGGCCACGACAGATTTAAGGTGCACCAGCCGCCTCTACACCATACATTTACAAACATCCATGCCCTGACCCGGATTCGAACCAGGAACCTTCCAATCTAGAGGCTAACACCTTAACCCCCCACTATACCGAAAATCTATAAGAAAGTCTAGGGTTCAATCGATGATTGATGCTTCATTCTGGCATCCCTAATATTATAAAAGGAAGTGTTTGTTTTTTTCTTGCACGCAAAGTCCTGACGAATCTATGTCACTTACACTAATGGGATTTAGCACGCAGGTAGTCCAAAGTTTTTTAAATTTTAGGGTAGCGGCGAATTTTAAAATTCAATCTAGAACAGTTTTAAATGAATTTAATAGTTTGTTCACTTTTCTTCCTGATTTTGAAAATGAAGAAACATCAAAATTTAGACTTTTTACCCTCACGTCACTATTGACGCGATCCTTTGGAACCTTGCCAAGTTTTTTTCACCTACCGTCTCGAATACGAGCGACCAGATATGAATGACCTTCGTTTGATTCGCGGTTCATTTATTTTGATTTCCTGAGAAACGGTTTCGAGTGTGAAACAAAAGAAATTACTAAAGTTATCAGTGGCATTCTTCAGTGCTTTTTCCGATCTCAGCGATCGTTAAAGATAGAATAAAAATTATAACAGATTTGAAATTTGCAGAAAGTTTTAGACCAAATAGATACTTTATACGTTTGATTTTTTTATAATAAATAATTTATCAAATAAATATCTGTAATTTTTTGTTCGCGAAGCAAACCAATATCACGGGCAAAGTGAACCCACGAAAAGAACTGTCACGGGCAACACCCATTAGGTTTGTGAAGCAAACCAACACCACGGGCAACTCCGTTATGGCTGTTATCCAATAAGCTACAAATTCGCAAACCAAATGGGAATCCGTGATGGCTGATATCCAATAGGTTACGAATTCCCATTTGGTTTGCGAAGCAAACCAATAACCCCACAAAAGCAGGTGGCACGGGCAACGCCGGGCTAGCCACGGAGTGACTAGTATTATAATTGTCAACCAACTGGTCTGGTGGTTAAGGTTTTAGACTCTAGATCGGAAGGTTCCTGGTTCGAATCCGGGTCCGGGAATGGATACTTGTAAGCGTACGGTGTAGAGGCGGCTTAAGCACCTTAAATCTGTCGTGGACGAAAGTCCTCACGTTGGGTTGGTGTGGAAGTTTGGAGAGTGCGTTGCCAGCTCAGGTGTTGTTTCGTCACCTGACCGTGGTTCAAAATTACGAGGTGCTGTCCTCGGATGTTTCCATTAAGGGATTTAACCCGGACCGTCGTCAATAGCCCTATTGTGTTGATCTAGTACGACGTTAACTAATAATTACCAATAATTATCTAGATCGAAAGGTTGCTGGTTCGAATCCGGGTCAGTGTATGGATATTTGCAAGCATATGGTGAGGAGGCGACTGGTGCACCTTAAATATGTCGTGGCCGAAAGCCCTCACGTTGGGTTGGTGTGGACGTTTGGAGAGTGGAGTGCCAGCTCAGGTGTTTCCTAGTCATCTGACCGAGGTTCAAAATTAAGTGCTGGTGTTCTCGAATCTTTTCCTGAAGGGATTGATCCCGGACCGTCGTCAGTAGTCCGTTGTGTTTCTCTAGTCCGACGTTAATTAAAAATTATCATTACCATTACCAGGATCGTCGCCAATAGCACATTGTGATGCTCCAGTACGGCGTTAATTAAATGCATACCTACCTATCATCTTACAGATCTCACGTTGGGTTGGCGTGGAAGTTTGGAGAGTGGGGTGCCAGCTAAGGTGTTGTTTCGTCATCTGACCGTGGCTCAAAAGTGCGAGGTGTTATCCTCGGATCCCTCCTTTCAGGGACTGATCCCGGACCGTCGTCAATAGCCCGTTGTGTTGCTCTAGTATGACGTTAACTAAAAATTACCACTTACCATCTTACAGATCCTAATTATGCCACTGTTACCCCGATTAACTCTGAATTGCGTTATCGTTCAGGATGTAGTAAGTCCAAGTTAAACCGAGTCAAATATTTCCCGTACAATGATATCTTAGATTTTTCACTCAACCACCAATCGACTCTAACACTGTTATATAGACCCCTGGTGGTCGATATCGATCACTTTGGTGACCACTGCCCTAGAGTGACGTTAATTGAACCACCTGCCCCGAGTCTGACATCCTTGTTGGTTTGGTGGACATTTCAATATATATTTTAATTATTTCCTACTGTGATCCCCTAAGGCAAACCACTATCCCAAATAGTCTCAAGGAACAGCACGTTTAGATCGGGTACCTTAAGACAAGGCGGACGTGTCTGTTGACAGAGGCTCTTTTCCCTGGTATATCCAAGACAATTGCCGGCAAAGGACATTGAAGAGGAAACGATACACTTGTTGGAGTGGGCGTCTGAAAGCGACCTGGAAGCTGTCGACAGCGAACAAAGGTGCCCCACCTTTGTTCACTTCGGTATTGTGGACTGTCAAAAGCTTTGCTGGTATTGAGAGTAGCCACACAATGCGTGTAACTATTCCATGGGGGAAAAGTCCTCCATAAGAGAGATTTGTGGTCTTGGTCGAAACCTCTTAACCCTTTGAGGGAAATATAAGGATGAGAGGGTAATGGTAATGGTAATTTTAGTTAACGTCGTACTAGAGCAACACAACGGGCTATTGAAGACGGTCCGGGATCAGTCCCTTAAGGGAAAGGTCCCAGGACAACACCTCGTAATTTTGAACCACGGTCAGATGACGAAGCAACACCTGAGCTGGCACCCCACTCTCCAAACTTCCACGCAAACCCAACTAAGGATGAGAGGGATTTTCAGTGTAATCAAACTAACCATATGGTAATTGGTAATTTTTAGTTAACGTTGTACTAGAGCAACACAACGGGCTATTGACGACGTTCCCGGATCAGTCCCTTAAGGGAAAGATTCGAGGACAACACCTCGTAATTTTGAACCACGGTCAGATGACGAAGCAACACCTGAGCTGGCACCCCACTCTCCAAACTTCCACGCCAACCCAACGTGAGGAATTTCGGCAACGACAGATTTAAGGTGCACCAGCCGCCTCTACACCATACTTTTACAAACATCCATGCCCGAACCCGGATTCGAACCAGGAACCTTCCGATCTAGAGGCTAACACCTTAACCACTCTACCGGTTGGTCGGCCAAACCATATGGAATGCCAAAACGTTACTTATTTTTCCCAAATGATTTGCAGGGTCGCTTTAGCCCGATACGAATCAGGATCCGTGGTTGGATAAGCGTATGGAGTAGAGGCGGCTGGTGCACCTTACCTCTGTCATGGCCGAAAGTCCTCACGTTGGGTAGGTGTGTAAATTGGGAGGGTCAGGTGTTGCTTCGTCATCTGACCGTGGTTTAAAATTACGAGGTGTTGTCCTCGGATCTTTCCCTTAAGGGACTGATCCCGGACCGTCGTCAATAGCCCGTTGTGCTGCTCTAGTACGACGTTAACTAAAATTACCAATTACCCCTATGCGTTGCGTTAAAACTGACCATCCAACTACTTTGCAATACAATACAATGAATGTACCGTTTTAAGAGTGGGGCCGGGGTCGTCGGGTTGGAATAATCGCGTATTTGCAATCGGAGGGTTGCGAGTTCGAAACTCGACCAAACCAAAAACTGCCGTGTACGTGGGGGCTAGTGCACTTTAAATCTGTCGTGGCCGAAAGTACTCACGTTGGGTTGGTGTCGACGTTTGGTGCCAGCTCAGGTGTTGCCTCGTCATCTGACCGTGGTTCAAAATTACGAGGTGTTGTCCTCGGATCTTTCACTCAGAAGATGGATCCCGGACCGTCGTCAATAGCCCGTTGTGTTGCTCTAATATGGCGTTAATTAAAAAAATTACCAATTACTGGTTCGAAGAGTAACGGATTAGCAAACTGAGGGTTGTGAGTTCAAATACAATACACGACCGTTGTGAACAAATGGGCTGACACAGGATAAATCTGTAGGGGCCTCAAATGTCCTCATGTTGACGTGGTGTGCAAATTTGGAAAGTGGGGGTGCCAGCTCAGGTGTTGACCTCGTCATTGGACCATGAAACAAAATAACGTGACGTTGTATTTGGTAAAGTAAGGTAAGGTAATTTTTATTAACCTCGTACTAGAGAAACTTAACGGGCTATTGACCGACAGTCGGGGATCAATCCCCAAAGGGAAAGATCCGACGACAATACCAGGTAAGCTTGATCCACGGTCAGATGACGAGGTGTTGTCCTTGGATCTTTCCCTTTGGGATTTATCTCCGACCATCGCCAATAGCCCGTTCTGTTGCTCCAATGAGATGTTAATTAATTCCAATTACTATTTTACCCAAGGGGTCGTCGTGGCTCAGTGGGTATGCCCACTGTACTAGCAACCTTAGAGTTGTAGGCGGTGAAGGTTCGATTCTTTTCAGGTGCATTCCTCCCTGGGTGTATTTCGTATCCTACTTAATGTTCTATGCCTTGTGTCTGGCGCAACATGGCCAAATACGGTCCTTGCGCCATAAAACCCTAAACCAACCATTACCGAAATGATAGCGCATGATACACATCTGAGTTACCTTAACCTTTAGACTACGGCCGTTACAGCAGTTGTATCTTGAAAGTTATAAGATGGTAATGGTAATTTTTAGTTAACGTCGTACTAGAGCAACACAACGGGCTATTGACGACGGTCCGGGATCAGTCCCTTAAGGGAAAGATCCGAGGACAACACCTCGTAATTTTGAACCACGGTCAGATGACGAAGCAACACCTGAGCTGGCACCCCACTCTCCAAACTTCCACGCCAACCCAACGTGAGGACTTTCGGCCACGACAGATTTAAGGTGCACCAGCCGCCTCTACACCATACGATTACAAACATCCATGCCCGAACCCGGATTCGAACCAGGAACCTTCCTATCTAGAGGCTAACACCTTAACCACTATACCGGTTGGTCGGCTGAAAGTTATAAGAATCACACGCCAATAGACAATATAGACTACGGCCGTTACAGCAGTTGTATCTTGAACGTTATAAGAATCGCGCCTAGAAAGAATTTAGACTACGGACGTTACAGCAGTTGTACCTTGAAAGTTATAAGAATCGCTATAGCCGTAGTCAAAAGGTTAAAGCATAGTTTATCACCATTTTTGAGACATTCAATCTAATTTTCATTGACTAATCAGTTATCAAAGATAAATATGTGTGGGTAGGTATTTGGAAATGTACTTCGTACACTGTGTCAGCAAAACGTGCTATTAGCGACGGTCCCGAATTAACCCGAGGGGAAAGTTCCGAGTACAACATCACGTAATTTTGAATCACGGTCAGGCGACCCTTTATGCTGCTCCCCTGGTAACTTAGTTAAAAGGGAAAATAGATTTATTCGAGTGTTGCATTTACCAAAACTACCTTTTCTAAGGATTTCATCTCGAAAATCCTTGAATTATGTCCAGTGAATTCATTTGATCTTCGATTGCTTCCAACAAATTTGATTTCACAATGGAAAGTAAAACCATAAATTTACAATTATCGGAAACCGAAAATATCTAATCATATAAGCCGAGTTAAAAAAAATATATATATCTAATCTTCTAAAATTTCTTGTCTGTTCAGCAACCTTCACAAGTGGAACCCATAACATAGTCTCAGACGAGGGTTTTGATTTATTACACATAGAATGCAAATCGGACCACTCTGGAAATAGATTTTATTGCTTCACTTAAAAAAATGTCATTTGGACTCCAAGTGCAATCTAGGAAATTGCATTTTCCCTTACGGAAACTCCAATTTCGCTTTATTGGAAATAGATGGTAATAACAACACAAGGCTAAATTTAATTTTAAACTGGATGGAAGAGAGGCGACGCTGGGGGCTTGGATATTTTGTTTCAATTTTAGCCTTTGAAAACATTAATAGGAATCGCAGAAGACCGAGAGAAATGAAAATGATAAAGGTAATGTTAGCTATACCTTGATCTGATTGGAAAGATGGAATGGATTACTTTGCCTAATTTGGTCTTTTGATAAAGTAGGACGGAAATGGATTATATTACGGTAACGGTTGGACATTCAAACTGATCCGATTGCTCGGGGTAGAAGTATTCCGTTTGGAAGAGTAACGGATTAGCTACCGGAGTATTACACGTTCGAATCCTACCAAAGACCATCAAATACAAAGGGGAATGATGGTACACGTTAGATTTATCGTTGTAATGCTAAATTTGTGTTGTAAAATGATGCACCACAAGAAGTCGTTTATAGCACTTCAACGATGAGGAGTCAGATGATATTGAGGAAGTTCGTATGCAGAATGGGTCAAATCCAAGGGGAGTTAGTACCTTTTAGACCTTGCGTTGCTCGAGAAAACATACTTTTTTCGATTCATAATAATTGAGATTTGTATATTGTAGTATAAAATTGATACATTTAAAAGATAATTGTATGGCTTTTAAAAAACTGCAGTCATATTTGTAATTAAAGACACCTATTTTTATAAAACCTAGCAAACAAGGTTGCCCAATATGGTACACCAAGATTACTTATCGTGCATTCCCAATGACAAAGAAATTCAAGCGTGACAAAAAAAATCTATTTAATATAAAACGTATTTATTTATGTAATAACGTTTCCTTGCACTTAACAACTAATAGTACGTCTATAGACTAGTCAAAAAGAAGTCTTCCAAACTCTTAAAAGGGAAGTGCCACTATAGGTTGTTAATGAAATATGGGCCGGCTTGCAAAGGGTATGTTTACAATGACTCTACAGTCTCCATGGCTTATAACATACTCTCCAACATTGGTAACCCAGTCATCAGTAGCACTTCTTACCGACATATTACATACGACATAGTATCAATAAATTATTGATTGATTATTAAAATTAATAAAAAGTTACTAAATAATAAATAAATAAATAAATTAATAATTAAAATTAATAAATAAAATTGAACAATTACTGAATAATTAATTAAAACAAATAGCTTTAAACAATATCAAAATTATTTATGAAAATTATTCACTAAATATATAAAAGAATGAATCTTATTTTAAAAGTCACACAGCACGATTTTGCTGATAAAACTAATTACCTATTTATTTACATCTCATCTACAATTTTTTTTGCATTGAATAGCAAGCACTTTTTGTATTTTTTAAGTATTCATTGCTTAGTTTGACATCGTAACAAACTTCCATACTCATTTTTGTTATGAGGAGTGACTCCAGTGTTTTAATGTTCATTCTGGTACGAGATTCGGTTTGGTTTTTTCGAACCATGCTGAAAAATTATTTTTAAAAGCATTTTCGGCGTTTTTATACGAGATCCGTAGTTTTTCACTATACAACCGTAGCTCCGTAGTTTTTACCTAATTTCCGTAGCAACTACCCAAATTCCGTAACAGTCGGAGAGTCTGCTTATAGTTCATGACACTTCCAAAAGATGGCGACACCGTACAATAAAGATTCAGGAGTATCTCATAATAAGCAAGTATCTCATAATCGGTCCCTTTTTCCTACATGCGGATTCAATCAAATAAAATTAAGACGGAGAAGTATCTCACTTTGTGTAATAGCTCTTGTGTTCTCCTTGCTGTAGAGGCTCTCCCCAAGCATGTTGCGGGCGGACAGGCTGAAAGTGTACTCCTTCTCCGGCTCAAGGCCGCTGACGATGAAGACGGTGGTGTTGGTGGGGAAGACGTCCGTGTATTTGGCGTCGTTGGAACCGGTCACCTGGTACCGGATCCGGAACTGCTGAGGCAGGCCGCTGCTGTAGCCGGGGGTCCAGCTCAGCACCACGCTGTCCGAGGAGGTGTTCACGATGCGGATGTTGTACGGGGGATCCGGAGGGCCTGGAGGAAAAAGCTCTTTACTACAAGAATCTCCATTCTCATTTCCTTTTAATGAGTACAACATTCACTTTAATTAGAGAACCGGGCTCTCCCGGTTGGAAAAGCAACGGATTATCAACCGGAGGGTTGCGAGTTCGAATCCAACTTAAGGCTGTCATGTACGAAGGGGCTGGTAGCATGATAAATTTGTCGAGGCCAATTGTTGTATAACAAGGCGATAAGACACCATGTCACCCGACGAAGTCAATTTTTCAAAACAGTCACGTGACTACTAGTCGACTTACCACTCCCACTTTTTGAAGCTCTTCTCCATTAGTAATCAACACTACTTATATTTTACATCTATGCCGACCAACCGGTCTAGTGGTCAAGGTGTTGGCCTCTGGATCGGGAGGTTCCTGGTTTGAATCCGGGGTTAGGGCATGGATGTAAATTGTACTGTCCTTTGTTAGGGACAATGATGGTCCACCCACTGGATGCCCCTTCACAAGTGACCATCACTTCTGGCCTTGTATAAGGCTAAAATGACCTCGGTCAACTCTGTATATATGTACTGCCTTGCCATTGGAAATAAAAAAATATATACATATTTTACATTCATGGCCAGAAGGCAGTTTTGTCCAACCTAAATCTGCTTTGTTTACGTTTAATCGAGAGGCTTATATGCTCGTCTATGAAAGGAAATTTTCAGTGTAAACAAACCATACGGAAATTGATGAGTTTACCTAAAATCCAAATGCTTTCCTATATACTACCCTGAAAAAACCAACACTAGACCAGAATGAAGAAGAACGGGGTTTACCTCTCCTCCTCAGCTTGACCTTGACGTGGTCGTGTCCGAGCTCGTTCCTGGCGACGCACGTGTAGTATCCGAAGTCGTTGGCCTGCAGGTGCTTGACGAAGAGGACGCTCTCCCAGGTGACGTCATCCAGCTGGGCGGCCTGCGAGGCGTACTTGCTGCTGCCGAAGCTGTCGCCCCCGATCACGCCCCCGTTGTACGACCACACGAAGCTGATGGCGGGCGCCCCTTCCGCCAGGCACACCAACCGGGCGGCCTCGCCCTCCTCGCCCGCAACGTCCGCGAAGCCGTGTGGTAGACGAACCTCAGGTTTGACTGCAACGGTACATTAACATGAATAGATAACAGTCGAGGCACTCGTATTAACATGAAACAACATGAAAGTTCTTGATTCATGCAATAATGGAGCGATTATAGCGACAAAGCGAGACTGGTGCGGCTCTTTAGTGAAAAGGCACATGGCCTTGGATGAGAACGCTTCCAGAAACAGTACTCCGGAGACTTTTTTTTATCTACTAACGAAAAAGTGTACACTTTCAAAAAGGAAGCCTTACGTTTCTGCACATTTTCGTGAGTTCGCTTCTAGAAATGCTACTAGGCTCGCAAGATCATCTTTTTGTTTGGCTTATTGCTCAATGGTCATTTGTTTGCTAATCAGGGTCTAACTAGATCGGGATCTACGGTGTTTAAAGTTGATTCTGAGCCACTACGAACTCCTTACTTTCACCGGAACCCGAACCCAGAGTCTGTATAACTGAGGGGAAATGATCGCCACACTCAATGGCAAAAGTATTATGGCGATCTGTAGGTGAGTATTTGTTTCTTCAATTGAACGGTAGACGAACCTTAGGCTTGACTGTAACAACCTATTGACATGAGTAGTTAACAATCGATGCTCTCATATCAATTTTTAAACATGAAAATACAGTTCTTGTTTCATGCAATAATAAAGCAATTATTTGTGGGAGTGACCTTAACACGGCTCTGGTGAGAAGGCAATTGATCGTGGGTGAGTTCACTTATGGTCGCCTTGGCCAGAACTCGAACCCAGAGCCTATTCAACGGAGGGGAAAGGATTGCTATTCGCAATACCAAAAGTATGTATGTCGATCTGTGGTTGATTATTTGTTTCATCTGCTGTGTTGAACACGAACCTCAGCCTCCACTGAGATGAATAACACAGTCAATGTATTAATATATTTTAAACATGAAAATATAAGTCTTGTTTCAGGCAATGATAATAGAGATTATAGTGTTTGTGTAGCAGAGAGGGCATAATATGTAGCTCCGGTGAGAAGATACATGACCTTGGATAAATTTATAAGGATGCAGCTAAATTTACGAATTTTACTGTCACTAGTTCCGGATGTTATAAGTTCTGGATTTCTATTTTAGAATCCATCAAAATTATCAAAAGGGCTGAAATATTTGTTGAAAACTATTAAAATGTACCCATGAAACGAGGCACTTAAAAGTATTCCACACCAACTTTTGTATAAAAAGTAAAAATATTAAATTAAAAACATAAAAATCAAAGCATTTAAGATCTGTGTATTTTGCCTTCCAGCTTAGACTATTTTAAGTCTTAATATCATGGTTCACCAGGCATTTGGTCAATGTACCTGTATTCTCCTGTAACACAAACCTGAAATTCTTTGTTTACTTCCAACTGCTTTTTGTCACTTTATCTCTCGTACAACATTAAACATGTACGTGCATCATAATAAATAGATAGCAAAGTATTTAAGATCTGTGTATTTTGTCTTGTACCTTAGACTATTTTAAGTCTAAATATCATGGTTCACCATGCATTTAGTCAATGTATTCTCCTGCAACACAAACCTGACTTTCTTTGTTTACTTCCAACTGCTTTTTGTTACTTTATATCTCGTACAACTTCAAACATGTACGTGCATCATAATAAATAGATAGCACCTAAGGCAATTTTGAATCCAAACGAAAAAAGTAACCTCAAAAATACTGGTATTTTTAAAATTAATGCCACCGAAAATACTGGAATTGCTTCAGATTTATTGCATTCAATTTGACCCAATCTTCATAGGAAGGTAGATTTTGGTGACAAATTAATTTCCCCTTATTTGCTCACTGTTGTTTCAATTTAGCTTTTGAAGTTCCAATGAAACGATTTTAAGTTCTTCTGTGGCCTGAATTTGGGAAGAACTTCATTTGCGATAAAAATCATCCGCCATTTTTTGCAGGTCCCTTTGTATCCGGACGACAACAGCCACGACGACGATTTAGAACAATATCGCCACCTAACTGTTTCATCATTCCTTGTGCCATTTTTTTCTCTTCTAATTCTCGAGGCCATTCTCGCGAGCATTCGAACACCGAAACAATGGACGGTCGAACACTCTCACTCGAAATTACAGAACAAATACTTTCCCCAACTTAATTCAGCTTCGCTTCGTGAGAAGGCGCTTGATTTTTATAGAGAAATTCTTTAAGTTGAGCAAAAAAATAAACCTTTTCCGTTCCCCTTCGGAACGAAAGGCTGGGCTTTTGTTTTCTTTAATTTCCTCGCCGGTGTTTGTCTGGAGTTAAATTACTGAGAAGAATTTTATTTTTCTTATTCGAGAAGCGGTTTAATTTCGAAAAAGTGACGAGATTCCAGCACTCTGTTACGGAGTTTGAAAAATTCTTTTTGCAGAGTTATTAGTGGCGACATACACGATTGTGAGTATGTGTGTGTATCAATTTAGATGCGGTATATACAGTGACTATCTAAGTGGCACTGCATTTGATGAACTATTAATTTTTCGCATGTGTGTGTCTAAAAGATGTTTTTAATCAAAATATTATTCTTTTAGAGGGGTTTAAGTTACGACACCCAAATATTGTCATTTTGCAAATGAAGGTTCAATAAAGGACTACAATAGCCCCGGAGTTATGGTTTAGAAACCGAAGGGTTTCGAGTTTGAATCCAATCATAGACCGTCGACTACAAAGGAGGCTGGTGAACGTTAAGTTGGAGAAGTTGGGAGAGTGGATGCCCAGCTCAGGTGTTTCCTCATTATCTGACCGTGGTTCAAAATTACCCGGCGTTATCCTACTCTCATTCCCTTTGGAATTGATCCTATGTATATCCTGTTGCATTGCTCGCAAAGCGTAAGTTTGTCTAAGACCTTTTGAATCAGCCTGTGTATTTACATAACATTCTTAGTGACTATCCGCCGACCAACCGGTATAGTGGTTAAGGTGTTAGCCTCTAGATCGGAAGGTTCCTAGTTCGAATCCGGGTCCGGGCATGGTTGTTTGTAAACGTATGGTGTAGAGGCGGCTGGTGCACCTTAAATCTGTCGTGGCCGAAAGTCCTCACGTTGGGTTGGCGTGGAAGTTTGGAGAGTGGGGTGCCAGCTCAGGTGTTGCTTCGTCATCTGACCGTGGTTCAAAATTACGAGGTGTCCTCGGATCTTTCCCTTAAGGGACTGATCCCGGACCGTCGTCAATAGCCCGTTGTGTTGCTCTAGTACGACGTTAACTAAAATTACCATTACCATCTTAGTGACTATCCAAGACGTTTTCCTTTACTTAATAATTCGTATTTTTTAATTAAAGTAATACTATATCAACACAACGGGATTGACGGCGGTCCTGGATCAATCCCATAAGGGAAAGGTCCTAGGAAAACACCACGTAATTTTGAACAACGGTCAGATGACGAGGCAACACCTAAACTGGCATCCCACTGTCCAAAGTTCCACACTAACCCAACGTGAGGACTTTCGGCCATGACAGATTTAAGGTGCACCAGCCACCTCTCCACCATATGCTTACAAACATCCATGAACTGACACGGATTCGAACCACAAACCAACCTATCTAGAGGCTAACACATGTTATCCCGGACCTTCGCCAATAGCCTATTGTGTTGCTGCAGTACAACGTTAATTTTTATACCTAACCTTTACTTAGAGTGACCTCGTCATCTGATCGTAGTGTTGACATCGGATCTTTCCTTTCGGGGATTGATTCTGGACCGTCGACAATAGCCTACTGTGTTGCTCCAGTACAACGTTAATTAATATACCTAACCTTTACTTAAAATGACCTCGTCATCTGAACGTAGTGTTGACATCGAACCTTTCCCTTGGGGGATTGATCCCGGACCGTCGACAATAGCCCGTTAAGTTGCTCCAGTATGACGTCAATTCAACTACATACCTACCCATTCGTAGCAATCGTTGTCGGAAAATATTGTTCCCATTATTGTGCTGAAAATACTCCGCCCAACTTGCATTTTAACCACGAAAATAGATCACTGAACTCTGCTCTTTGGCCCCCTTGCAAACGAAATTTACAGATGATTCAATACGCCACCAGCAATATTGAATCATCCAGTTTAGAAAAGGGGGTAACTAATGCTTTTGGAGAACTATGTGTTTTCGCTCTATAACACGTGAGACTCAATTTCGGGATTGGGGGGGGGGTTGGAGTATTGGGGCGACGCCAAGGTAGAAATGAGTCAAACATACTCAAGAATTTCGTCTTTTGTTGGCCAAAAATACTCCAGCACCAAATTCACCGAGTTATTCTTGTTGCAAACTGGAGGATTCAGTTAATTCAGCGACCGTTGCAATTGACTTTGTAACATCAAATGGGTGCAGTGCTGAAAAGACGGAAACTTGGCTTAACCTGTTTAGGGATCGGCAACCCCTTGAATCTCTAAATTATTTCTCGCACCCCCTTGAAAAATGTGTTTTGATTGTATTGTCTTATCGCGCGAAACATTACGTAAAACGCAGTTAGCTGTAGAAGCAAAAGAAAAGTTTCTATTTCAAGATATCCCATTGGTACATAATTCCAAAATCGTACCTGTTAATCAAAAGCAATTCGTTCAAAGTATTGTAGATAAAATGAAATCGAGACTTAGTACTGATGTTAGTGAAGAAAAGTGTTAACTTTTGAAGGATATATCCATGTTTGATCCAGAAAATATAAAAACAGGGGATATTTGCCAAATGAGAAAAGGAGATAAAAAGTTTCTATCGACGTTTTGGTACAGATGAAATGTGCACTATTCAGGGTTTGAGGGACCAATGAAAACGACCAAGTTGTTCCAGAGAAATTAAAGCCTCTGTTATGAACAATTGAAATATTACCATGTTCCACGGCCGAGTGCGAGGGCGGGTTTAGTTTAATGAATAACACAGTGTAAAAGATTTGAGATCATCTTTATTGATTTCAAACGTCTCCAATCTAATGTTTATTAATGCAAATGAACCACCTATAAAACACTTTCAACTGGAACAAATTTGTAAATTCTTGGTTGGCCAACCATTGCTCTTCAGTAGACAATAGATCAAGAGTATGCGCTACAAAAAGAGACACATAGATTGATTTCTCTCTTCAAGCAGTTTGAAAAATACTTCAATGAAAATGATTGAGGTAGGTCTTAAAATTTAAAAAACAAAACAAAATTGTGTCCATCTTTATATGTGTTGAAATATTTTCCTCTTAACATTTACTGTAATTGGTAAAGAGTTAGGTTTAAGTTTTAACGATTCCAACTGTGACGATAGCCGCGTCACATAAATATCCTTAGAGCTTTCCCATTGGGATTGTGTTGACCGTGGTTTAAAATTACGTGTTGTGCAAGGACCTTTACTTACAGTATTGATCCCGCACCATCGGCAATATCCCATTGTGTTGATCCATTGTGACGTTAATTAAAATACATGCCTACCTACTCATCGGGATTGACCACCACCAATAGCTTAGTGCGACATTCATTGCCTACCTACATTGCTTTTCAAGTTACTTAAGTATTAAATTATTCCAAAAAGTTCACACCTATCTCTTTACCTTTTACTTTATTTCAAAAGTGGTTCTTTTTGTGCATAAAAAGTAAAAGAATATAGCGCATTAATGATCAATTCCAACCCTTGATGCTCGAAGTAGAACTAAATAACTGTTTATTTAATCCGACCATTTTCAGTCCCAGGGATTTTGGGCAATTGTTAAAAGACAAACAAGGTTTCGTTTTGTTCATCTTCAACTGAAGCCAGCAAGCCGTTGAGGGAAGGGATCAAAATGTACTGGAATTTAAAAGCATTTCGAATCTTCTTTGATCTAATCTCTCCCAGGGGCCTCTTCCAGCACCTGTGGGAGTCACCCCAACTGTTGAGGAAATCGACCAATAAGCAAAGCTACTTTATTTCTGCTTCTCGAATAAAAAGGGTTTTTGAGTTCTTTTTGTTTTTCACATTCTGCTATATCCTTTAATCGGAGAGTTTCTCCACTTTCGCTCGATTCGTTTTGTACTGTCTCTAACCATTTATTTTAAATTAGTTACTATTTCAAATCTGCAGGTGGTTGTTTCTATCAGGTATCTAGGTAATTAGCAAAAGTGGCCAGATCTTGTTGGACGATATATCTAGTCTTTGGAACAACTGATCAGATCTTGATCTCGTCATCATGAAAAAAAACCTAGATCGTCATGGCTTAGTGAGTATGCTCGCTTTGCTAGCAACCTTCCAGCTTGTGTAGATACGCAGGTTTGATTCCTGTCCTGTGCATTCCTCCCTGGGAGAATTTCTCTCTTCTGTGTCACTGAGCTTTCATCTCGTGTCAGTTTATTACTTGATATTGTATGTCTTGTGCCTGGCGAAGCATGGGGAAATATGGCCCCTACAAACCCAGCCCCTTAAAAAATCGGTAATATCTTGATCAGATATCTCTCCATTGAAGCCTAAATAGGTCAGATCTTGCTGAACGAGATATCTACACTGACGAGCCCAAAACATTATGACCATCCCAACATTTTTCAATGAACTCGTCTGGATGATGTGGAGGGCACGTGATTAAGTGAGAATGGTATTTAACTGCTGCTGGAGAAAGTAAGTAATCATTCTTGCATACTTTTGCGAGTGATGGGAAAGGCTGCTGATCTAAGCGAATTTGATAGAGGGCAGATCGTAATGGCCCAAAGACTCGGAACGAGTATCACCGAAACTGCAGACCGACAGAAACTGCACCGAAACGACTGGTAGGTTGCTCACGATCAGCCGTTATTAGTATTCATATAAAGTGGATAAATAACGGTGACATCAGCAGTAGACGCCAAGGTGTTGGTCGTCCACGCGTCATGAAAGAAAAAGGACGTCGGAGACTGTCCCGCTTGGTAAAGCAAAAACGGCGCGAGACAGTGGCTAAGCTGTCAGCCCAATACAATGCAGGTCCAAGCGCAAGTGTAAGCGTCATCGTCAACAAGACCTGCAGTGGGCCCGGGAACATCGTGACTGGACCATGGATGAGTGGAAGAAGTGGAAACCTGGTCAGATGAATCACGATATCTCATTCATGATGTCGACTGTCGTGTCAGGGTACGCCGTCTTCTAGGCGAACAGTTGCTTCCCTCTTGTACAGCTGGTCATACACAGGCTGGTGGTGGCGGTATTATGCTTTGGGGGACATTCTCATGGGCGATTCTGGGACCCGTAGTTGTGATAGAACAGACCATGAACGCTGCGAACTATTTGAACATCATTGCGGATCAATTGCATCCTTACATTGCGTCTGTCTTCCCAACTTGAAATGGAATCTTCCAGCAGGACAACGCCCCATGTCACAAGGCTCGGATTGTGTTGTAGTGGTTAGAGAAACATACTGATGAATTCCAGTTAATGTCCTTTCCACCTAACTAGCCGGATAGAGCACATTTGGGGTGCCATGGAGCGGCAGCTCAGAGCTCAAGCCCACCACGTCTGAATATCTCGACTTTGAGTGACAGCTGCTTAGACATTTGGTACAACCTGTTTCCAGTCATGTACCAAGAACTTGTGGCATCTATGCAAAGGCGAATTGCTGCTGGTTTGCAGGCCAAAGGCTCAACGTGTTAATGTGTAGGTGGTCATAATATTTCATAATATTTTGGCTCTTCAGTGTATTTTAAACTGCTTGGAGAGTTAAAAAAATTAAATTAATTTGTTTAATAATTGATAATTAATTAATTTAGTAAACTTGATTGATTTGACGGAAAGACTGCCGGCCTCAAATGGGGTTTCAATGAAAGCTCACGTTTTTGTGCGCGGTAAGTCAGCTACCATGCCAGTCCATTTTTGAACCTTGCGTCTGTAGGAAATGTAAGAGTTCAATTAACGCCAGGCTGGAGCGACAGAACTGGCTAGTGTAGACGGTCCGGGATCCATCCCGAAAGGAAAGATTCGAGGATAGTACCACGCAGTTTTTAACCACCGTCAGATGACGAGGTCATTCCTGGGACTTGCACTTGGTGCAGCGGTCCAGAAGCTTGGGTATTTCCTCCAAGAAGGTTTTCGATGGGCACCCTTCTCTCCAAAGTACCACACCACGCCAACGTTAGGACATTTGAGGCCACGACAGATTTAACCCCTTTATACACGACGGTCTTTGGATTCGAACTCGCAACTCTCCGGTTGCTAATCCGTTATTCTTACAACCTCGTTACCGCGGCTTTTCGAACTTTGCGTCATAAAACCCCAATAGACCACATGAGATTACACGAAAACTAACAGCCATTAATTCAATACCAGTAGCTCTTATTATCTTCACACGAACAGCAATACGAAAGGGAACAAAAATCTTCTGTTCTTTATAAGAGAGTAAAAAAACCCACTCAATTTCATTTTTGCTGATGGTAGAAAAATTTAGTTCCAATTCCCATCGAAATTACCCGCTGCTTTTACTACTACCCGCGTCACCTGCGGAAATTTGCATTCTGTTGCAATCTGTATAAACACGGCTCAGGGAAAAGTTGATTATAAAGTGAAGAAAAAAGGAAAACAATGGATAGAATAACAAAAGTGCGAGATATCTATTTTAAAGCAACAAAAAATGAGAGTGTGAAGAGATAAAAAGCCTCTCCTCCTGTTTACCTATTTTGAACTTCGACTTTTTTTTAAATAACCTTCCTCGCCGCCTTTTTCTTCGTTATCTGTAGAGGTCAGGCAATGGCGTTCTCATGAATAAATTTGCTTTGAAGGCGATGTAAAAATCCCATTGCGTCGGAGTCGATGATATTCAAATTTCGTAGATTGAAGCAGAAGCCGTTCTTGTTGTTGAGGTCGGACGGTTTGTTTTAGTTTGGTGGCGTCGCCTAATGAAACCACTTCATCTCGTCTCGCAGTCATTAGAAGAAAATTAATTAACAAATTGGAGGGGGGGGGGGCACTTCTAGGTTTTAGGCGCATTTTTTTTTAAACTTTAAATTACAAAATTAGTAGGCAGCCTCTTGCGCGTGCGGTGGAATTTTCACGTTCGTTTATTCGCTTGAAGAGTTTTCCAGATTCCTAGTTTTGGAAGGGTAATTGTGTAATTTTTGTTCTACGCCTTTGCGGTGATTGCGGGAGTAATTAGTCGAGTGAAAATTCTTCCTGCCTGTCTGCTGTATAAAGTTTCCTCTTTTAGAATCTGCCACCACATCTGGGTAGTGCTAAGCTTCCAGTAAACTATTATTTGAAATGACAGTAATTGTTAATTTTAGCAGTTTTATTTCAATTTTTAGTTTATATGAAGCTCACCCCAATTCACAAGTTTCAATTCGAAAAGCTAAATTTGTTTCACGATGTTGGAGTTTACAACTTTTGTTCAATTTTAATATAGGAAATTAAAAATTCGCATTCTTTTTAATCTATTTACACAAATGTACGGGGTTGAAGATGTTCGCCATTTTTCTACAGTCTCTTTCCTTTTAGATGCACTTGGTGCAGTGGTCCAGAAGCTTGAGTATTTCCTCCAAGAAAGTTTTTGGTGGGTCGCCCAACTATTTATGCACCGCTTCTCCCACTTCTTTGACCGTCTAATCTGCAGAAAACACGCTAGTGTCGATTTCAACTTGTCCATTTGCCAGTACCATTTCTCGAGCTTGATGAATCTTCTCGTCAATGGTGGAGGTTAACGTGTGTCCTGCTTCTTCGTATATCACGCATGTCAGGCCTCTTTCTAGCGCTTCTCGATCCACTCATACACACTTCTAGGTGGTAGAGTATTGTCCCCGTACTATATCGCAATCATCCATTGAATTCCAGATGCTGAATTTTAGACCATAGAAATCGGATCACTGCTCTTTGAAGTGCACACTGCTAGCGGATCGGCCATGTTTAAACAGAAGCAGAAGCAAGAAAAATGACGCCATCGAGGTCAAACTTCGGTAAAGTGACCATAATAGTATCAACTCCAAGCATGCATGCGCAGATAGCAGTGTGAAAAACCGACGGGTTCCCATCGAATATGCAGCGTGTTCTCTGCATATTAGACGGACAAGAAAGTGGGGGAAGCGGTGTATAAAAGGTTCGACGACCCACCGAAAACCTTTTGGACGGAATGAGTCATAATGGACCAAGTGCATCGAAAAGGAAGGAGGCTATGTAGAAAAATGACGAACTTCTTCAACCCCTTACATTTGTGTCGATTGAAAAAAATAAAGTGTGAATAATTTTTTACTTTCCCTCGTTAATAGTAAGCTGGAGTAAAGATTATAGTTTTGAGAACAAGCATAGAAGTAAAGTAGTCATGAGACGCACAAAGGAATGGTAGGTTTGCAGTTAATTAAAAGTTGTACTGGAGCAACAGAACGATCTGATAGCGACGGTATGATATGTAGGTATTTTAAGGGGATGCAATACCTAAAAATCACTCAAAATATCGAATTTTTTTTATTGCTTTAATTAGAGCTAAAACCTTTCTAAATAAGTGTACACAATTTTAAACTCGTAACTGCATTAGTTAAAAAGTTATAGACACTTTTATGATCCAAGACACAATAAAAATTACACGCTTCGAATTAGGTGTGCGACCTTCAGAGAAGAAATTTTTAATTCAAATGTGTTGACAAGAATATAATGAAGATTCCTGGTGCTTTTATCAAGCTGCATTGGCTCATGGTTACTCCTGGTTCTCATATGAAGCATATTAAAACACCAATCAACGAATCGTATTTGGCAAAAATGTTGACAATTTACCAAAGGCTTGCTTCAATTGAACTGTTACAACGTTCTGTAAGGTCTACCACACAAAACTCTAATGTAAGACTGCACAGTGTTATATGGAATAAGTGCTCAAAGCAAAGTTGTGCAGAAGGTTTTCAAAAAGAAAACAATCTTTTATTGAGTGTGCATTCTAAACATCTTGCTATCTATAAAGACTATCGTAGAATATAGTTAAGAAATAGAAAGAAGACAACAGTTTATTTACTAGCTCAGAAAAAAATCAAAACTGCACGGCTACGTAGACCAAAAATTGTACTAAAAAAAAGGAATTTTGAATTAATCTGGCTACTTTTAAATGATACCCTGATTAATGCTTTTTCAATTATATTTTTAATTGGTGTAAAGTTATTATGAACTGGATACCAAAAAAGTTATTATTCAAAACTGGTATATTACGTATTGGTAAATTTTTGAGTTCGCGTCGAAAATGAAATGTTTTTAAACTTCAACTGAATTAACTTATTCTTACGGGTTATATTTTAGTTAAAATATTTAAATTTGAGTGGAAAATGCTTTGAATTGCTTTAATTGGTATGGAAATCAAGATACTAATTCCAAATAGCTCTGAGTTTTGTAAATAATTTTTATACGGGCTTTAAAACTTTAAAAGCATTTTTCTCAGCTTTGTTTTTTTAGCACTATAAGGTATTCAAAATGCCAGGGCTTTTTATATATCCAAGAAAAAGCTTCCAAACTTTTTCCACTTATTCTT
This sequence comes from Metellina segmentata, assembly GCA_947359465.1. Lineage (NCBI taxonomy): Eukaryota > Metazoa > Arthropoda > Arachnida > Araneae > Tetragnathidae > Metellina > Metellina segmentata. Next base: position 99,464,056 of record OX375882.1, read on the forward strand.
ATATGTCTTTAGAATAAAACTGTGTATGGATTTATATCTAAGTGCTATATTTATTTTTTTTAAATAGTTAAATATAAACATTTTCATTTTTTGGTGGTTTTTGTATCATTTTAGCTTTAAAAAATTGTATAAAATTAACTATGTTCTTGATTTAAAAATACATACAGTTTTTTTTAAGTATATTTGAAATAAAGTTGAAAAAAAAATTTGAAGCAAAATAATAGTAATTGGAAAAAAAAAAGCATTTTTAAAAATTTCAAAAAAAATTGTAAAAATTTATTTTTTTAAATTGCATATTTGAAATTAGATTTTTTCTTTTAAAATCAACTTATTATTTACAAAACAATAGAAAAACAACAATATTTTAATTATATTATAAAAATTGGAGAAAATTTTAAAAATGGTACCGCGTCCCCTTAATTAACGTTGGTACTGGACTTATTGGCGACTGTCCGAAATCAATCCCTAAGCAGGATGTGTCGAAGTCAACCTCTACGCCATCGAAATCTGCAATTGGGTGACTGAAACTGATTCAAAAGTGCAATTCAGGGGTCCCTGTGTTGTGCGTGGGGCGTCACCTAAATCTAAGTGTCACTCACAACTCACACTTGACTATTAGCTGTGCCATCTGGACGGCCTCCGTGCCGATGCCGTTGTAGGCGACGCACTCGAAGTCCCCGGAGTCCTGCCTGGACACGTTGAGCACGCTGAGGACGGACTTGCCACGCTCCACCGTCTCGTGCGTCCGGCCCATGTCGAAGCCGGACCTCCTCCAGGTGATCATCCGGCTCACGAAGGGATTTGCCAGGGCCTGGCACTCGAACTCTGCCGTCTCGCCGCTGCCCGCCACCGTGCTGCGGGTCAGCTTCGTGATGCGGGCCGGATCTGGAAGACAGAAAAAAAAGTGTCGTGACAGTGATAGCGTCTTGCAGCAGGTGGTTTCCCTAACCCTTCTTGTAGTGGCCGATTAATCCTCCTGGTTAACGAAGTATCTCGTCATAAGCAAATTGTTCCGTCCTTAAACCTCCTAGTGGTTGGCAATTAATCCTCCTGGTCGACGAGGTATCATGTCAGTAGCGAATTATCCTGTTCTTAACCCTCCAGGTGATGTCTTTAATCTTTCTAGTGATTGGCGATTGTATATATATATATATATATATATATATATATATATATATAACCCTCAAGGTGGTGTCCTTAACCCTCCTGGTCAACTAGGTATCTAGTCACTAGCAAAACTGGCCAGATCTTGAACGAGGTCTCACGTCCTTAGAAGGAAAGTGACCAGATCCTCGTCAACAAAAATTGGCAATATCTTGATGACGAGATATCTCATTATTGGCAAAATTTGTCAGATCCTTATGAATGAGATATCTTGTCGAAACTACCTGAAAGGTTAGCTTTCAAATAGCATATGAGAGCCGCTTCACACAAGCAGATATCATGCCAATTCGAATCAATCTGAATCTAGTAACCATTTCTATAAATATAAAGCTTGTTCGCTGCATTGACTCAATCCTGACCCTTCCGCTTCAATGCATCCGAATCTATGTTAGTCAGATTATACTGGATTCAGATTGGTTTTTGATAATTTATGATATTGGGCAAGACACTCGAGAAAAAATTTCAATAGTATTATGCGGCGATATATCATCAGAAAGGTCATACTTTTTTCTATAAAATAAGTCTTTCATCCCATTGGACGAACAGGTCAAAATATACAGGTGTTTATGGGTGCTAATTACATAATTCAATTTGCTTCGAGTAATTTTTGACTATACACCCATTCGGTGTCCAACTATGAAGATTTCAGAAAGAAATGCTTAACAGTGTATCTTTAATACCTATTTTTTGGGGAAAAAAATGAACAATACTTTTCCTGTTATTGTAGATCAAAGGAGAAATTGAACGACATTACAATTAAAAATGTCACTTGAAAGATCATATGATGCGTCATTAGAAAGGTTGTACATTTTTCTTCAAAATAAGCTGTCATTCAGTATGATTGAACAATTAGGTCCACAGGTATCGGAGATATAGTGGTCTAAAATTATAAAAAAAGTGCTGGATTTTTTAAACTTAAAATTAATGTACACTCATGTCAAAATTATCTTTACTTGCCCAAAAATAATTACATTCCATGAAATATCCAATCGATGTAATCCAGAATTTCTTATATATATGGCTAATCAACAAATTGGCCGAGTTTAAAAAAGTAGGAGGTGATTGGGTTTTGGACTGAGGTTTCACATGGTCTGTTCTCGGTCACCCATATACGTTTTGGTAAATGTTTCAGTGACTGTTCAATATATCGTACGTTTAGAAACTGTTTTTGATAATAATTACTCCATGGAGGAATGGAGATCTAAGAAGTAAAAACAAACCGTCCCTTGCCCGCGCGGAACAGGTGAAAGTTTGGAACAGGTTTTTGCACCGGAAGCTGTACAGTACAACGCAGGTTTCAACTCGAATACAAGCCACCATGAGGTCCACCAGCATACAGGTGTTGAAAAGTTCAAACCGGAAATCGCAAAGTTCCAGGATGACTGGTAGGTAGCGGAGTAGGTTAAAAAGTTAGTAAAATGATTAATCAATACAGCAAGGTAATAGGACCAGGGATCATAAATAGAGGACCACGAGGGTTAACTCACAAGGTGTTCCGACGAGATATCTCGTCCTAGATTTTGTCAATTTTCTAAGGATGAGGTAATATCGTCGAGAAAAATCTGCACCATTATTCCAAGGGGAATGAAGATCCAAGTTGAAAAACTAAATTGTAACTCAGATCTGGTGACAGTTTGTAATATTTTTTTTGGACCAGAGTCTACAGGGCCAATACCTCCTAGAGATAAGAAAGCCGAACCACTACGTCACTAGAAAGTAGTGACGTCACAAAAATTAGGCGATGATAGGAACGCACTGGTTACGAAGAAGCCTGAAATATCTACGTACACTGTGTGGTGAAAATTGACGAAGGATTATTTTTAACTTTCATTAAGTTAGATTTTTGTTGAAGCACAGTTTTTAGTATTCAAAGCAGTATTAATATATCTTTGAGTGTTCAGTTCCTCAACTACAAGGTTACTACGATGAAAAATCCAAAGTTTCAAGACTTCAGCTTCCCATCTGATCCAGAGCTCGGAAGAAAATGGATATCGGCAATTCCGAGGAAGGATTATGTCTTAACTAACAATTTTAAAGTAAGTGAAGATATTTTTTTAAGTTGGCATTATATTCTGTAGTTTTATAATGATCGAAGCATATAGAAAACCTCATGAATTGAAAAAATATAAAGATAGTTTTGTGTGGTGACTTTTGTTTTTGAGTAAAAATATAACTTAATTTGTTAAAAGCCAGCAAGAACCCGGATTGGATATATGCAGTAAAAAGACTTGGTTGAAACTTATCTTTATCATTTATAAGTCATGTATATGGTAAATGATAAATAATTGAGTATATATAAAGTTACGGTTTAAAATGTATAAATCAATAATAGTGATAACAATACAGCAAAACATCTTAATTGACTTTAATTTTGATTAAAAAACAATTCGAACAAATAATGAATAAGCCTATTACAGTATTATTTTGTTTATATATCCTAAACCTCTCCCATGTCATAATATCAACTTGGAAAGTTTGCTGTTGAGTGACATGAATTTAATATTCATAGACAGTATTGAGATAAGAGTTGAAAAATAATAATTTTCATTGAGTAAAATGCATGTTTTGATCATTTGTAAGGCATTAATTTTGTAAAATACTCCATGTTTATGACAGCCAAGCAACAAAAATAGTAATAATGCAATTTTACTTTAAAAAAAATAAAAGCATATACATTGAGAGAAAATTTTGTCGAGTAATAATTCATAATTATCCTTCTGAAACTGTCTGGGGGAGCTCTGCATTTCTGTATAGACATATAGCACCCTGGCAAGAAAAGTGACACAGCTCAAAATTGCAGAATTTGAGAAACAGCAATTAAAGGATACTATAAAACATTGAAATAGTATAAGCTTTCTTTAAATTTTAGGTAAGTATTTATGGTGGTAACTTCTATTATATTCTACAGGGTGTCCTAAAAGATCCTGTACTCCAACTTTAAAAAAATTTATTGCCAGTGTTTTTTTTTAATTATTGAATTTTATCGTCTGCATATTGTTTTATCGACTCTTTAATTTTTATCGTTTGATTTTCTTTGCACTCAAGTTGTGCGATAAAAGAGTTCCATGTCATTTTGTTCTTCATTGCAAGATAAATTTATCATGCATTCAGAGAATTGTCCTGTTTGAGGCTTATTTAGAATATAAATCGCATGAAAGATGTAAAGATTTTTACCGACAGAAATATCCAAAGGATGCAATACTAAGTAAAGATACACTGTATCAACTTATTCACCAATTTGTTGCATTATTAGAAGTGAATGAATGAGACTCTTGGTTCCAACAAGACGTTGCAACTTGCCATTCAAAATGTTTTGAAACAACCATGAGCATGCTTCAAGATTTTTTGGCGATCACCTCGTCTCAATAAACCTTTGGCCATCTCGTTCCCTAATCTGCACATTCCTGATTTTTTTCCTGTGGGGATATTTAAAGAACAAAGTTTATGAAGATAATCACCAAACAATAGGAAATCTGAAAATTGCCATTACTCAGCATCTTGAAACGTGTTTCTAAAAATATGAGCAAACTTCAGTCTTGCCTCCAAGAAAAAGATGGAAATTTTGAAAATTTATTGTAAACGTAAGTTCAAATTGTTTTCTTCTACGTTAGGTTGAAAGTGCTTTTTACCATTAGATTTACCATTTTACCAAAAATTATTGTTTTGAAGTCTGTTGTTTTTGTATAGTAAATTTACGAATCGGCAGTACAGGAACTTTTAGGACACCCTGTATTTAATAGTAAACCTTATACATATTTTTCAATAACATAACATCAAAATTTAAATTTTTTGACTTCACTTTTCTAGCCGGGGTGCGATTTATGTGTGTTTTTGCGTTAGAAATTTAAATAAGAACTCTATTTAAAAATTATTACTTAATTTTAGGTTTCTGAACTTTACTTTGTCAAGTGACATCAGGTACGTCGCAGAAGAGTTCGACGAAAAAAATGGAAGGAAAATTTATGTTAGCCTTTGTAAGCCTCGGCTTCAAAAGGCAGCGATCCCCAGCATTTGGAAGGTGTTGAAATGATCAATGTGCCAACTTGCTATTCTGTATTAAAAAAAGAAAAGGGCATTTTATTTCTTATTATCTCAACGTCAGCACTAGTGATATCCTTGTCTGTAGTTGTTGATTAAGATTGTTTTATAAAAGCCTATAAAGAGAATGTTATGATCTCTGAAATTGGAAATTACAAACTTCCCTTTCATATTAATAACATCAATACTTTAGATTCCATTCTTTTGGAAACATCAAACCTGAATGCTCTAAATGGAGACGGTAATGTTAAAAATATGTTTAGTTTAACGCAGAATGTACTCAAAGACTTATTAAAGTGTGTCGCAAGTGAAAGTCAAAGCTTAGTATTGGGTTTGTTGCTGAACAACTATCACTTGCTGAAAATCACAAGAATCGAAATCGGTACAGTTCTGATTTCTTAATTTTAAACAGTTTGATCTTTACCATATCCCCACATGCGTATCTATTTTTAAGAATTTGTGGATTTGTAATTATACCCCATCCTTCGACAGTATAGAGACTGTTCAAAATTTAATGTTGATCCCTAAACTGAAGGACTTGATAATAATTTTTTATTATATGCTTAGGAAAAGATTTTACACTTAAATGATGCTGACAAATATGTATCATTACTTATTGATGAAATTCATTTGAAAGCCTTTCTTGATTATAAGGGTGGTGATATTATTGGGGTATCCTATAACTGTGAGAAGGCAACTAATTCTGCTTATGTATAAAATCTAGTTATAAAGATGTTATACACATTTTACCTGTTAAGACAATTATTTTGAACATTCTTTATGATTTCTTGTTTAAAATTGTTATAGGTCTTGAACATCTTGGTTTTAAAGTTGGGTACATCATCAGTGACAATAATGCTATTAATCGTAAAGCTGTTTCTTTTTTTGCTTCCCCACCCAAATTGAGTATTTGTTATAATCATCCTGCTGACCCTTCAAAACCATTGTTTTCCATTATTGAACCTGTCCACATACTGAAATGTATTAGAAATAATTGGCTAAACCAAAAAAATTGTGGACAATGTATGTTTTATCCAATGTTTTACCAATTGGACAATAGTTTATCAAATGCGGAATAAATCACAGAAAGATTAAAATCTGCCTCTCTCTTAACACTAAAACAGCTTCATGAAATTGAATCAAATGCTATTGTAAAATATGCTGATACACAAACAGCATTGTATCACACAACGCGTGCAATATTAGAACTAACAACTTATTGTATAGAAGAGTTAAATTTTTAGTATATATTAACTGCAAACTGATTAATTAGAAGACTGTTTTGGCAGTTATAGCCAGCTAGCAGGTGCCCAGTATAATATAAATTTGACAGAATTCTTTAAAACTGAAAAAAAAATTAGAATTATATCTCTTCTTCTATTATGGTTAAGCTAAAAAAAATGGGGAAATTGATATTGGTATTTCAGATGTGAAAAATGTAGTTGAAGTTGAAAATTTGGGGGAATAAATTCAATTTTTGGGTAAAATTAATGTTTGTAACTCTGATATTTCTGACTTGAATGACACTATTATTGCTATTGTGTTTGTAGCTGGCTATTGTGTTCATTCTCTTTCAAAAACCATCAACTGTTTATCTTGTAAAGCTCAATTATCTGTTGATAGAGAACTTGAATTAAGTTCATGTTATGCTTTGATCAAAAATCTAGATCGAGGTGGATTGAAGTATCCAATTAATGATGTAATTACCAAAGTATAAACAATTACATAATTGTATCTAAGTTATTATCCACAGACTTTGAAAATTGTTGACTTTCAAAATAAGAGAAATGTTGTATGTAATATCACGTCAAATGTTTTGAACTCGTCAGAAATTTTCCTGACAGTTGAAACTTGCGACAAAAGTCAATTCTGAAAAAATCAACAAACATATTTTTGAAGAACTGATGCAAAAGAATAAATTATTTGTGCTAGTTTTGTCTGCTAAAGATAAAAAAAGGCCTTAAAATCCCAAAATGACAAATTTCCTAAAGATAGAAAAATTCTAACAAATTTAATTATTTAAAGGTAACTGTGGATGTTTTTTATTGCAATGTGGTGTTGGCAGATATGCTATGTAAATTCATTAAAATGAATAATTTATTGTATTGATTTTTATGCTATTTATTTATGCTATGATAATTTTATGTTTAATAAAGATAATTAAATTTATTTTTCTAGTGTCCTATTATTTTTTTGCTTTCAGTGAGTGAACTTTAGAAATTCTAAAATAAATTTCTTACCATAGTATTCAATATGTTATCAATAGGGTACATTAGAAATGACTGGTTGATATAATTCTATATTAATTTGTTAGCTCAATGATTTCATGTATGATAATAATGTACTAATCACTATATGCTTAAAGTTAATCCATTATTGGAATTGAATTTTCATGTCAAGTTATATGTATATAGGGCAATTCCACGGTAACTTACATTTAGACAAATATACTGATCTTGAAGTGTAAATATATTAGCAAAAAATAATAGAAAACAAAATATTTACTTGAATTGTTTAACAAACTAGTAAAAAGCTAAACTTTGATAAAAATGTTATTAATTTACTGATATTTGTAAGTCCACAGAATTAAATTTACTGTAATAACTTGCGTTACAGTAAAGAGGAATAACAAAAAAGGTTCATGAACATTTGAATAAAATTATGTTTTGTTCAACATGATATAGTTTGAAAAGTATATACATTAATTCTAAATCCTTTCATAATTGTAGTCATGCAAATTTTTTAAAACTGTCATTCATCAATTAAATTTAATTAAAAAAAATTTAAGTAACATACGTAACATTTCATTTTTCCAAAATTTTATTCTAATAGCTAAATTTTCATTACAATAAATCAAATACAATCACGATGAATCAAAATCAAAGAACTCTAGTCTTTTTTAAGCCCAAAATTATGTAAAATATATCTTATTTTATTTTTTCAAGTTTTTACTTTTCAGCATGGAATTACCCTAATATATCATGAGTGTTCACTAATTCTTGCATACAGGATTTACTTCTCCAGCCTCCTTTTTCAAAAGTTAAGGCAAAATATTTTTTAAATAGTTGACACAATATAAAAGGGACTATATGGATATATTGGTCAAAAAATATTATGCAATTGACATTGGAGATACCTGATATATGCATCCATCCTCCAAGTTAAATATAAATAGTTTTCAAATGCTTCTAATTGAAAAAAAATTATCTGATCAACTTCTATAGTTATGTTCTTTAATTACCTAAAAAAAAGCATTAATACTAAACTCGTCATTTTTTAAATTCCATTAACAAGGAAATTATTTTTTTAGCAAACTCATTTGAATAATGGATTTACTAAATGTTACTATCATAATTTAGCTTTTCTTTGTGTAAAATGTATCATATTGTCGCTATACACGTAGATACAATAATTTATCAACAGGTCCTAGAACCCAACAAAAATAGCCCTGTAAAATTTTAACCTTTCTTATGAATAACCTAAAATTAATCTAAATTAAAAATATATTTATATGGCTGCATTTATCAAGGATGATGGGTATTCTTGAGAAATTTATTTTTCCCACAGATGTCTCAGAATTTTTTAATCATTGCCTATTAAATATAATTTAAACTGTCAATTTGATTTTGTATCCATAATTAATTTAAACTCTTAATTTCACTGGGTCGCATTTATTTCCTCCCGTAACTTTCCAGATATTCAATGAAGCATCGCAAACATTACTATTTATATTTTAACCTTCTGAACGTTGCTTTGTCATATTTTATTGTTTCCCACAATTATAAATTGTATATCTATATATTTCTTCCCCTGCTTTCAATTTCATTTCATTATGCTACTTTAAGCTGACAAATTCCAATAACTAAATAATTCGTTGAATGAAGTCGGAACTCGCTGATAAACAAACGCTCAACAATGATGTTTTGCATCGCCTAATTTTTCTGACGTCACAAAACAGTGGTTTGGCTTTCTTATCTCTAGGAGGTATTGACAGGGCACGTTTTGACACGAAGGTATATCACCAGGAGGATTAAAGATTAACGGACTTGTGTAAAAGTACGAGAGAGTCCGTGAACTAATGACATTGTAGCCACTAAACCTTGACGTTATTTGCTTGCAACAGGATTGCAAAGAAACTGTTACTCACAGATGACATTGATGTTGATGGTCGTCCACGTGACTCCCTCTGTGTTGGCAGCCTCGCAGCCGTACTCTCCGCCATCTTCCCTCGTGACGTCATTCAGTTCCATCAGGGGCCCCCTGTAGACGGCCCTGTGTCCGTACCTCATGCCGCTGGGCCTGGCACTGCCGTCCGCCATGTCGAGCAGCGGAAGGCCGTTCCTGGTCCACGAATAGGTCACTTGGGGTGGATTGGCCTTCGCCGAGGCATTGACCACTGTCGACTCCCCTTCCATCACATCGAAGCGCTCGGCAGGTGTCAGGAGAAACTCGGGTTTATCTGGAAATAACGGTTTTGTTATTGTAGAAAAGAAATGACTGCCATTATGGCATAATGTTTAAAAACGGTGTCTAGGTTGATGAAGATGTGACGCAGGATTACACGCAGATAAGGACATACAGCGCATTTAATTATTATAAAAATTACGTACAGAAGACGTTACTTGGACCTTGGAACACTGTGATTTGCACAGAATTTAAATCACGCTAAAAACATCAAAGGGACAACTCTTCTTTTCTGGTTTAAGGTATCTGCATACGTTCGGAGCACTTTTTTTTTAAAAAACGCTATGCAGAAGCAATTTAATATTATTTTTATAATTATTTGTGTTCAAAATTAATTTTGCACTATCAATAATTAAAATTAAAAAAATGTATAAAAAAATGTAATTAATTTTGCGTGAAAATGTAAAGTTTTTTTTCGAAATTTTGAAAAATGATACAGGGCATACAGTTTAAATTAGCAGCAAAATAACATGATCAGAGTAAACTTCATGATGTTGTCTAGTGCTTCTACTAGAAGTAGAAAGATATTTAAAAAATAAAGGTTTTTTGACTCATTGAAAATTTGTTAAAGGATTTTTGACCATTTTGCAACATTGATATTCAAATGCAAGCTCATAAATAAGAAAAAAAAAGAAAGATATCAATTTGATTCTAGTGCATGCACTAGCAAACACTGTTTCGAATGTGCATAAAAAATTTATAAATATACATCAATAACTTTTTTAGTTATCATTTCTGGAATTCAATGTTTATGCCTAAAATGTAATTCTGAGAAAAATGCTTGTAAATAAAATCCAAGAGAGAAAAAAAAGATGATGCGAAATTCTTCTAACAAATAAGTGAATTTAATTAAAAAACTGTAGTGGCCAATTTATCGAAACATAATTATTATATGTTTTAACTCACTATAACAGATAAAAGGAAGAAGTTATGGTAAAAATAGAATATTTTTATTATTAGTTCCGGTTTCGTTATGCTACTTTCGGTATAATTAAAGATTTCGTTCAAATTTTAAATTGACCTAACTTTTTTTCTAATAGTCGCAAATTGAAAGTTTAAGCTGTTTTAGAAGCACAAAAGTACAGAGAATTTGCAAATAGAAAAAAAAAATTGCAAATTTTCGTCTAAATTGGCTTTGTCAACGTATGCAGATATTTAAACCACTTTTAATAATCTCATCGTAGCAGCACAGGGATGGCAAACAACACAAATATTAGATAAACACATCAAAATTGACAAATTTCTGTTTCGTTTCTAAAAAAGTAAGCGTCCACACACCAGCGTTACCATCTCCATTGTCCTTCCGACTTCTTTTTAAAAGGAAAAATTCCTTCTGGGCATGCGCAGAGAAGCGCCATCTACCCGTCTCCGTAGAAGTCTTTACAACGCTGGCGCATGTACGAGTTGTTTGAACGGCACTTCACTTTCACATGGAAGCATACAGTCACCACTCCAACTCTATTAGCATTATGTAGTAAGGGTTTTATTTTCAAAAGTAGCAGAGGTGTCAGTTGGCTCCAGGATCCTTTTGGGACGCTACTTTTTTTTGAGCCATTTTCATTGTTTAGAATTGGAATGCTCCGACCATGTACTGACCGGACGCGATAGTCCGGTTTAAAGAGCATCGAATTAACAACCGTATGGTTGCGAATTAAACTCCAACCAAGATCGTCGCGTGCAAAGGGGCTGGTGCACATTAAATCTGTCGTGGCCTCAAACGTCCCTACGTAGGCGTGGTGTGGAAGTTTGGAGATTGGGGTGCCAGCTCAGGTCTGGCTCCGTCATCTGACCTCGGTTTAAAATTACGTGGTGTTCTAGGCTCTTTCCTTTCGGGGGTTGATCCCGGCCCATCGCCAATAGCCCATTGTGTTGCTCCAGTGCGACGTTAATTAGATACCTACCAGCTCTGAGTCAAGAAAATAAAGTCGCAGTTACAGCTCTACTCAGTGCTCTGGGTGCGACCTCTGGTGGAAATATGGGGATAGATTCTACATTTATAAGTTGTGAGGCCGACCAACCGGTATAGTGGTTAAGGTGTTAGTCTCTAGATCGGAAGGTTCCTGGTTTGAATCCTGGTCCGGGCATGGATGTTTGTAAACGTATGGTGTCGAGGCGGCTGGTGAACCTTAAATCTGTCGTGGCCGAAAGTCCTCACGTTGGGTTGGCGTGGAAGTTAGGAGAGTGGGGTGCCAGCTCAGGTGTTGCTTCGTCATCTGACCGAGGTTCAAAATTACGAGGTGTTGTCCTCGAATCTTTCCCTTAAGGGACTGATTCCGGACCGTCGTCAATAGCCCGTTGTGTTGCTCTAGTACGACGTTAACTAAAATTACCATTACCATTATAAGTTGTGAAACGGGAAAATTAAGCATCAAATATAGTACAAATAGGCTGTACGTTGAGCTTATTTGGTTGAATAGCACCTCTTTTCAGACTCAATTACGTTCCCTACACAATGGTAGGCGGCGCAAGTTCGATTCCCTCCTGAGAGTATTACCCTCTTCTGTGTTCCCACGCCAAGTAGAAATTCAGTAAGTAATGCAATTAGTAACTCCGTTGCGAATAAACAGTAAACAACGAGAAATATAATTGTTGCCCTAGGCAACTTGTATTCGTGAAGTAATGGTTAGATTAGATAGTTAATCAACGTCGCACTTCTCAGAAACACAACGGGCTGTTGGATACCTGAAAGGAAAGATCCAAGAACAACGTCTCGTCGTTTTGAACCACGCGCGCGATCAGATGACGAGAAAAACACATGAGCTGGAACCCCTCTCTCCAACTTCCTCACCACTCCAACGTGAGGACATTTGAGGCGACGACAGATTTAACGTGCAGCAGCACCCTTCGTACACGACGGTCTTTGGTTGGACTCGGAATTGCAAGCCTCCTATTGTAAGCAACAAATAGATAATGATTTACCAAGATGAGTTTCAATAGATTTTTTTATCCAAAGTGATTGGATGACAAAAATCGTTGTCTCGACAAATTTTCTTCGAGAATCCCTGTTCTTTGGAGCACTCGGGGTCACATCTGTAGTTGTGTACGAGCTTGACGGATCCGAAGTACTTTAGCGATCTTCTTTATCTTAATATGGGGTTTACTATTCTAAGTAATCACGGGGCTCGCGCTCTTGCGATACCCAATCGATCTTATCTGCCTTCCTCCCACTTCTCGCCGACCAACCGGTATAGTGGTTAAGGTGTTAGCCTCTAGATCGGAAGGTTCCTGGTTCGAATCCGGGTACGGGCATGGATGTTTGTAAACGTATGGTGTAGAGGCGGCTGGTGAACCTTAAATCTGTCGTGGCCGAAAGTCCTCACGTTGGGTTGGCGTGGAAGTTTGGAGAGTGGGGTGCCAGCTCAGGTGTTGCTTCGTCATCTGACCGTGGTTCAAAATTACGAGGTGTTGTCCTCGAATCTTTCCCTTAAGGGACTGATTCCGGACCGTCGTCAATAGCCCGTTGTGTTGCTCTAGTACGACGTTAACTAAAACTATCAACTACCTCCCACTTCTCTGATCTGCGGAAGCCCGATCGAAAGAGTAACGGATTAGCAACCGGAGGGTTGCGAGTTCGAATCCAACAATAGACCGTCGTGTTCATGGGGGTTTGGTGCAAATTAAATCTGTCGTGTCCTCGAATGTCCTCACTCTAGTGCGGTGTGGAACTTTGTCAAGTGGGATGCCAGCTCAGGTGTTGACTGTGGTTCAAAATTACGTGGTGTTGTTCCTCTGGGATGATTCACGGACCGCCACCAATAGCCCATTGTATTGTCCCAGTGCGACGGTGATTAAAATACTTACCAACAATCCACCATTCTTTTACCCAGTCCCTCTTTTTTACGCTTACACAGCATTTTTTTTTACCTGATGTTGTTGTTTCTAATCTTAACTGGTCTAGCCAATAGGCTAGACCAGATCCATGAGACCAAAACCACCCAAAAAGTCCAAGACCAGGAGAGGATACTGCGTCAAATCCCCCTTTTCAAGTCCCAAGCAGGACAGATGATGATCAGGGGTGGATTGATTGATGTTACAATTTCCACAAATGTGGAAGGTCTTATAGCCCTGGTCAAATTGAAGGCACTTCAAGTGGCCAACCTGATGTCGTCTTGCGTTTGGAGCAGCTTGACAAAATATGGCCCTCGCGCCCCCGAACAACCACTGATCTGACCTTCAGTAGATGAGTTTGTCTCTGTAATTTACGATCCTTTTAACATACCTATCTACATCTGTATCCCATAAAATAAACGGCACTGTCGTCTGACGTATGTCCTGATATGACAAGCCGGTACATGAACTCGAATGGCGAATTTTATGCACCTCCCTTAACACCTTTACGCTCCTAAATGTCTTATTCTCGATGTCCTCTCACCGAAAACGCCGTGAGACAAATATTTAAGTAGTCAAAATATCCCCGTCTGTCGCTTCCATGGGGAAAAGATTGCAAAGATACATAGTTGAGATGACAGTGGAAGAGAAAAATTTCCAGGAAAACTCGTCACGTTATACGATTGAAGACTATAGGTATTATTTGATGACTAATGGAGGGAACTGTAATAGAGGATAGGTAGTTTCTTCATGCTTGTAGATAATTCTGATAGGTGTAGAGAATTGTAATCCCTGAGAATAATTGTAATATTGTAATAATTGTGAATATATTTATTTATTTTATCCACCAGTATACAGAATTGTGATAGAGATAAGTATTTTCTATTTGAATGCAGAGAATTGTAACACAGATATTGTCTCCACTAATATAGAGGATTGCGATAGAGATAGGCTGGTATGTTGGTTGATTTGGTTTCTATGGTGCAAGGTCCAATAGTGGACAAGGTGCGACAAACTCCAGACAAAATTCAACGCAGTAAAATCAATAAAGTATTTTAAAACTTATCCAGCAAAATAAAAGAAGAAAAATAAGTGCTTTACTTAAAAATATTTAGGTAACAAAAAATATAGGATCATTCTCTTCATAAACATAATAAAATGTACTGATGGAGCTTTAAAAATATAAAATACAAAATAATTCAGATGAAATTCCAAAATTTTATGTTGTGTAAACATTTAAATATGTTTGAGTGGGAATGTTCCCCAACCAAATCGTGTAAGCTCACAATTGTGTTTTTTAAATAATACTGGCAGTGACGGTTAAAATCTGTATAATTAATTAAAATATAGCGACTGGGAAAAGAAACTACACACGCTTTACACGCAGGCGCAGTGAAAGATGTCCGTAAGTTCTCGCAAGACATCCGCAGCTTCGCGAAGTGTGGTTAGAAGGTAAAGTTTCTGGTTAAATATTACACCAAGAAACTATTATCTGTCCACCACTGCAATTCTGTTACCATCCAAGAAATTCTCTGGGCCAGGATGCGGGTTCTGTCGTCGGCAGAAGTGAACGCAGGATGTCTTTTGAGCTGAAAAGCTAACGCTGCTATCGACACTCCACCTCTTCAAGTGGGAGAGAGCTGCTTGAAGTGGTCACTTGACGAACCGCATGTCATTCCCTTTGCAATGAATACTCAGGTCATTGACATACAAATTATCCTGGACAGTTGGTGGTATATAATTGGTTACCGATGTTATTTATTTGAATAATAAATAATGTTACACTAAAGACCCTACCCTGAGGTTACTTTCGCTTCTTCGATGCAAGTATCTGAATGGGAAGAACCTACACGTTCTTCAAACTGCCGTAGTGACAAGAAGTGTTTTATAAATATCGGCATGTCTTTGAAACCCAAGAGAATGTAAATCATGAAGAATATTCCGTATCCAGGTGCGATCATACGACTTTTCCATGTCGAAGAAGATGTAAACTAGATGGTTTCGGCGTAGGAACGTTTGAGTTTTGAGTGGTAAGATGTTGTATAGTCTACCGTAGAGCAGACAACCCTGAAACCGCTTTGAAATGGTGACAGAACCTGAGTCGGGTCAAGGATATAAACGAGACGAGCATTCACCATCCTTTCAAAAAGCTTGCACATGCAGCTGGTGAGTATTGCCGATAGTTATATGGATTGGTGGGATACTTTCCTGGCTATGGCACTCCAAGCCAATTGGAAAGTATGCTCCTCCCATATACGGTTAAAAAGAATTGAGATATTACGAAGGGATAGATTGAATAGATATTGAAGCATACAGGTGACTCTCTTATAACACGGTCAAATGGTACCGTGTTATAAGGAAACCGTGCTATACGAAATATGGGGTTCATACAATTTTGTATATTTGGTACCGTGTTATATGGAAACCGTGCTATAGGATAGTTCGTGAGTGTATAGAAACCGTGTTAAGCGAAACTTAGGAATTATATAAAAGTAGAGACTGCGTTCCGTGTAAGAAGGAAACTAAAACCGTGTTATACGGAGTACTTAAAAATAGAAAACGTTAACAGATTTATTTGTATTTCAAATAAAGTTACATAAGGGATCATGAAATAATATAAGTAAATTCATCTAAGTTTTAAAAACATTTAAACTATGTATTAAACCGTGTGAACGTGTAGGGCACACATAAACAGACAGACCAGACAAACAGACAGACAGACCAGATAAACCAGACATAACATACATACATACAGACCAGACAGAACATACATACAGATAGACAGACAGAATAGAACAGAACGGATAGAACAAGACTGAACAGACAAACAGAACAAGCCTGAACAGACAGACAGACCAGATAAACCAGACATGACAGAACATACATACATACAGACCAGACAGAACATACATACAGATAGACAGACAGAATAGAACAGAACGGATAGAACAAGACTGAACAGACAAACAGAACAAGCCTGAACAGACAGAACAGACAGAGAGACCAGACAGAGAGAACAGACAAAGAGAACAGACAAAGAGAACAGACAGATAGAACAGACAGAGAGATCAGACAGGTGAAAAATCTAACGAGTCACTATTTAACCGTCCAATTGACCAACACTAGGTAAACATTAAACCGTGTTATACAGAAACTATTATCGTGTTATACGTTGGTCGTCACAATTTGAGTACCGTGTTGTAGGGAATCCGTGTTATAAGAGGGTCATCTGTATAATATAGAGCTGATGCCATCAGGACCAGGTACAGTAATCCTGTTCTTCTGAAGGCATCTCTTCAACTTCCTTTCCGTGAATTGATAGTTATAGGCGAGATCGGTTTGAGAATGGAAATCAAGGCGGTAGGATTCCGCACGGTGTTTGGTGCGTTGAAATGTCTCCGAATATGTGTTTGAACTGGAGGCTGCAGAGAAAGCTCGTGCAATAGCATTTGCTATCTCGACAGCTGCCGAAATATGCTGTCCATTCTCTTCTATGAACGCGATCTTGTGTTCAGAATACAATCCCATCGCTTTCTAAACTCGATCACACAACTGTTTTGAGGGAATGGAAGATGTTATGACAGAAATATATTTCTTCCAAGATTGCCTTTGGCTATGACGTCTCACTCGACGAGGGTTTGCTTTTGCACATTTGAGAACTATGAGTTGAGGGGTATGGGCGGAAATGATAGAAAGAGTTATTTTCTCCATGAATGCAGAAAATTGTAGCATAGATTATGTATGTTCTCAACCAATGTAGAGAATTGAGATAGATAGGTACTTTTCCACGCTTACGGAAATACATCCGTGATCTTAATTTTTGGATCTAAACTCTGGTTTTGACGAGGTCTTTGACTTCGTCTTGAAGATATTGCCGATGGTTTTTATGATGAAGTCATCAATATATGGTCAGCTTTCTTCTAATGATGAAATACCTCGAATATCAAAATATGACCTAATATTCTAATGACTATACTTCATTAACCAATGCTTCATTCAACGACCACTTAATACAGCTGTCATGGTCTCACGCAATTGATTACTAGTCAACTAGTGGTAATATGTATCTAATTCAAGCAGTGCTATATTCTAGTAGGTAGATTTTAATGAACGTTGCACTGGAGCAACACATAGGGCTAATGGAAACGATTCGGGAACGATTGGAGGACAACACCATTTAATTTTGACCGGATGTCAGCGGATTTGCATAAAATCCGACTACTTGTCTGGGGGTGTTTTTCGTGGTATGGCCTGGGACCTTTGCACGTTGTTCCTGATCAATTGAACTCCAACGCCTACATGAACATTTTGGACAACCAGGTTCTTCCTACGCACTGGCAACTTTATGAAATGGAAGAATGTTACTTCCAGGACGACAACACTCTATGTCATGTTGCAGCCTCTGTCAAGCAGAGGTATCAAGATTTGGATGTAAAACGTCTTCCCTGGTCTGATCAGAGTCTCGACCTAAACCCCATAGCACATTTGTGGTACGAGTTAGAGCGACGCTTACCATTCTTGCAGCAGGAATGGACACAAATACCTATAGCAAGCCGATATGAACCAGCGTAACTTAGTGTCTACGAAAAAGTACTCCATGGCAGAGTTCGGTTACACTGGTATTTATACTACCCATTTGTAAGTTAAGTTGTGGAGTGGTTGCTACGCTCGCTACACTACTCCCCCTCCAGAATTTTAGCAGAAGCCGAAGTTCGATAGATGATGTCACTAGTTGAATGATTGCCATTTTGCGTTAGACTGCGAGAGCTGTATTAAGACCACAGTCGCCGTGTTGCCTTTATCAGTCAAAGTCTGAGCGGTAATATACGGATGGAGACCGTGATACTACATTAGAAGTGTCCGCTATCACAGCGCCCCCTAGTGGTTGAAAGTAATTAGCATCAACAATGGAGATTTCTACTGTACATCGTGGGTTATCCATCGAATTTGTAAATTATTGCATGTTCAAATCACGTCCGTAGTCATTATAGTAAGCCGATATGAACCAGCGTATCTTAGTGTGTACGAAAAAGTACTTCATGGCAGAGTTGGGTTACACTGGTATTTATGCTACCCATTTATAAATTAAGTTGTGGAGTGGTAGCTACGCTCGCTACAAAAGTATGCCCAGAAGGGTTGCTAGTGTAATTGCAGCACGTGGGGGACAACCCCCTATTAAAGCATGTATTCTTTCCCTTATACCATCACATCTTGTTGTCCGGTCCATTCTTGTAGGGTATTGTGTATATGTACGGACGGAAAGGATTGTATTCTCTCCGTAATCATCGTCGGAATCGCCGACTTACTATGAGGATAGCAGTGCGCAGTCTTATTTAAAACACGATAATTCAAAAATCTGATTCGTGCCATGCCTGCCGTCCGTACGATGTGGATTGTCTTTAGTTACTTCTTACGCTTACTCCACTCAAGACCGCTCCGCTTAAATTAATGTTACCAAATAAACTCTGACACTCGCATGTTAGCAATACTGTTACAAAATAATGTTATTTAAATAGGAAACGAGATGAAAGAACTTTCTATACACTGGGTAGTTTTTAGAATGACGTATTACAATGGCAATATCCTAACCTTATTCATAGAATTTTCGTACATAAAACAAGCTACGACCTTAAGTAAGCATGCTATTGTTATTTCTTTTTATCTAAAGCATCATTGTTAGCATAGACATCGCAATAGTGCTCTATGATGGGAAATAGCTTTTGAGATGAAAGAAGATTGAATAGTCCCGATGATGCGAGTGTTTTCAATTTCCTCACGTTACGAAAGTCGAAAAGCTGGGGATTGCACACTGTGCGAGTAAAAGCATGTATGCCAAAGAAATGCAATTTCAAAAATAAAAATGTGCAGCCGGCTTGAGCTGGCAGCTATTGTTCAGAGGTTGATATTTTATTGGATATTGCACTGAAGGAACACAAAGGGCCATTGGCAAAGGTAAGGGTAAGGTAATTTTTAGTTGACGTCGTACTGGAGCAACACAACGGGCTATTAACGACGGTCCGGGATCAATCCCCTAAGGCAGGTATGGGCAAGCTTTGGAAACTTCCGGGCTAAACTTTAGGATATTAATGAAGTCGCGGGCCGTATAGAATAGGTAGTTGTGAAAAAGTAATAATAATGACGTTTATTTTATATATTTATAAAGCAGAATGGTAAAGTTACGTGAACAGAATAATATCGTGTTGAATAAGTATTTACTTACAATCAGCAGAAATTAATGAGAAGTTTGCGCTTGAACTTGAGAAACAAAAAAAAAATTCAATGTTGGGATCAATCCCACTAATACACAGGCGCAGAGTGTTTTCCAAATTCTCATCTGTATGCCTGGTTCCATACTTCGATTTGTTATTTTTCACCATGGAAAAGAACTGTTCACATTTATAAGTGCTTCCAAATGTGCAAATCATTTTTCTTGCAAATGCTCTGAGCTGTGGGTACTTTTCTTCGGCAAGGTAAGTCCAGTAGAAATCACTTAGCTCCATGTCTTCAAATTTTGACTTCAAATGTACGTCTTCTTGAGGCTCGATCAACTCCATTTGTAGGTGTGTGGGAGCCTTTCCTACGTCACTTTTCATCGGAGTTGCAAAAAGGTTAAAACAGCTATCCATGTTTTTAAAGTCGGAAAATCTATTAAAAAATTGCTCCGACAGTAATTTTAGTTCTTCAGCATATTGAGCGTAATCAATATTTTCGTGACTGGATAGTGTTGAAAAATGATAACAGCTTCCAGATCGCATTTGTGTTTCCCACAAGCGAAGTTTGTTTTGGAACGCTTTCAGATGGCTGTGCAATTCGTTTACCAACTGACCTTGTTTTTGAAGCTTCAAATTCAACTCGTTTAAGTGACCCGTGATGTCTACTAGAAATGCTAAATCACATAACCATTTCTGATCACTGACTTCAGGCAATGATTTTCCCTTGATTTCCATAAAATCGGCTATTTCCTGTCTAAGATCGTAAAATCTTTTCAGCATTTTGCCTTTGCTTAACCACCTTACTTCGCAAAAATGTCACATCACCGTGTTCTGAAGAAAGGTCATCCAAAAATGCTTTGAACTGGCGATGGTTAAGCGCACGGGATCGAATAATAATAATTGTCTTTATCACCACATCCATAACGTTCTGCAATCGAATTGACTTAGTGCACAAGTTTTGTTGGTGAATGATGCAATGTATGATTATTAAATCGTTTTTTTGCACATTCAAGTCAATTGCTTTTAATTTCAAAATTCCTATGAAACCTTTTCGTGAACTGACCATAGAAGGTGCACCATCTGTTCAAACCCCAATTTATTTGCACCACTGCAAACGTTCAATAGCACTTTTAACCTCATGAAAAATATCTTCTCCAGTAGTGGTCCCTTTTAGAGGCTGTAAAGCCAGCAATTCCTCAGTTACAGTAAATTCTTTGTCAACGCCTCGTATAAAAATAGCTAGTTGTGCTGTATCAGACAAGTCGGTGCTCTCGTCCAAAGCAATTGAAAATGCTTCAAAATCAGTCACGCAATCAGCCAATTTTTCCTTGATATCACCAGTCATCATATCTATACGTCGAACAACAGTACGTCTTGATAAGCTTATTTTCTCAAATTCCTTTTTCTTTTCGGGACATAAAATATCTGAAATTTCTAACAGGCACTCTCTGTCTTCACCGAATGGTTTCGATGACTTCGCTATTTTTGAGCTGACTATGAAGCTAGCTTTCACAACATTGTCCAGTTGTGTCCTTTGTTTACTAAAAATTTGTTGCTGTTTGTCCAAATTGGTGATTAGCTTTTGAATTTTATCTCTTCGCAACTGACCCGTGAGTGTATGCTGAGTAATATGCTTAGTGGAATAATGCCGCGTCATATTGTATTCTTTTAAAACAGATATGGATTCATTACACAACAGGCAGATAGGTTTACAATTATGCATGATAAAAAAGTATTCATCAGTCCATCTTTCTTGAAATTGGCAACATTCCGTGACTACTTTTCGCTTTTTAACACCAGACACCCTTTCATGCACTTTCCGAACTAAGAACTCCAAGCAACGTAACACGATGAGTGTGCCACCGACCTAAGAGGAGTAGGACATATGACTGGGCGCGCGGTCGGACATTCCACAAAAAAGGGGGAAATGCAGGGGTTCCAAGGACATATTTCAAAACAATTTGAAAGATGGTAAAATCAAACGGAGATGGTTTTTGACAAATTA
The DNA here is from genome assembly GCA_947359465.1 of Metellina segmentata. Lineage (NCBI taxonomy): Eukaryota > Metazoa > Arthropoda > Arachnida > Araneae > Tetragnathidae > Metellina > Metellina segmentata. Next base: position 99,485,767 of record OX375882.1, read on the forward strand.
TTAAAATTGTAACTTTGAAGTACCGTATTTCTTCGAAAATAGGACCTAATCAAAAGTTAAACCCTAGCACCTTTAAAATAAGACCTAGTTGTAATGATAGAAACAACATAAGATAGAAAAAATTGTAAATAAAAATAAGAGGACTTATCGTTATACTGTAGATTCGTTGATGATGACTCCTTGGCTGTCTTGGAGGAAGAGATTAATGACACAATGAAAATATCTAACTCCTCTTTAACAATAACAACTAATCTTTATTGTATTATAAATGCTATGTGAGGACAGTTCAACTTTTCTATGAGGGAAAACTTTCTTAATATAATGAACCATAGTCGCTTCAGATCGGCAGCCAGACGGGCGTCAGCCTTTTTATTCAAGTTTCAGAATGTGACCGAGACACCTGCACAGGAAGTATCAGTATTTTATGCCGGTGGGCGCCAGAAATCCGAGTATTGTTGGTTTGTATCAGTGTTTTTTTTAAACAATCACATCCGCTAGTAAGTAATGAAATCAATGAGTGCAAGGCCGTTTCTCGGATACAATCACTAACGAAATTTATAATTATTATTCCCGATTATCCGTAGAATTGGGTGGCGTGATGTGTCGCCGATAACTTGTCTGGCGACTTCGAAACCTCGTTCTGATTTAATTTATTCAAGAAAACAGGCTCATCCATCTCATATATCCAATACTAATTTATTAGTAATAATAACTTTTTTAGATAGTATTGAAAATACCTACTTTTACATTTTTATATTCAGGTTTGCCGCAAATAATTCAAGATATTTTTAGTGTGCCCGTGCCGTCAACTGAAAAAGATTGAGAATCACTGACCCACCTAGTTCAGGCTTTTGTTTCCCTCCCCCTCTCACTCTCTTGTTGGCGAGAACAGAGAATATTTACTTCTTTTCGAGCACGATTTTAAAATGTTCCGCGGGCCGGATCAAAAGCCGGGCCACATCCGGCCCCCGGCCGGAGGTTGCCCATATATGCCCTAAGGGATAGACCCGAGGACAACACCACGTAATTTTGAACCACTGTCAGATGACGGAAGTAACACCTGAGCTGGCACCCCACTTTCCAAACGTCCACACCAACCCAATGTGAGGACTTTCGGCCACGACAGATTTAAGATGCACCAGCCGCCTCTACACCCTACGCTTTCAAACATTCATGCACTGACCCGTATTCGAACCAGGAACCTTCCAATCTAGAGGCTATCATCTTAACCACTAGACCGGTCAACAACCTTGATAGGAAAACAACGGAATCTGATTAGTTTCTAGATTGTCATGACAACCTTATTTGGAAAATATTTAGGTCTTTTTTTTTTTTTTAATTTAAATTTCTTGGCTAGATTAAAACCTGTGTTTCGTACTTAAGCAGCGTCATTTGAGCTTTTGCCGAGGTTCATTTTGTTTCACCCACTAAAGTTATAACTAAAATAGGGTTTAAGGATAATATTTGATACTATTTAAAAAAATTAATATTACTATTTCGTAAGTGCTTTTGGCTGTACCTGGCTCCGTAAACGGTAGAGCAGTTTTCGTGACTGAATTGAGTTAAGGGGTATTGGCGGTACGGATAGAGATAATTATTTCCTCTATGAATGCAGAAAATACGAAAAGTTTCATGGCAACTCGGCAAACGGAAACTTTCAATTTTCATATTGTAGAAAGTTCTTCCAAAATCCGTTAAACTAGTTGGATTTCATTCGTTCATTTGAAATAATTCTTTCCTTGGCGACTTTAGAAGTGCGCCAACGCCGTTGCCATCGCTATAAACGTAGACTGAAGCTGTATCCATGTGTGTTATACACATACATAAATGTGTTCTTCCATAAAAAAAAATTAATAAATATCCATCTGATATTCCAGAAAAAAGTTTCGAGAAAAGCGAAGCAAAAAGAAACAGGCCAGAAAAGATGCCAAAAACCAGAAAGAGCAACCCTACGTTGAGCGAGACTACCTTGCAGAGTGGAATGCTGAACACCCCGAAGAATTCATGGACTTGCGTCTAGCAAAAATGGATCTACTCGCGCCACAAACTGTTGACGTATCAGCTGCAGAAATTGCCACAGATCTCAACGGAGAAGACGATGAATTCTACATTTTTGGGAAGACCAGAATCACATGTGAAGGAACATCTTCTGATGTCTACAACTGAGGATCAGATAATCTTGAACACAAGGCCTCTGGAAACGAACTTTCGGATAACACCGATGGTAACGGAGAATCAGCCTAATTTCCCATCTATTGAATGAGACAACCTTATATTCAGATCATGAAAAGCCCAGCATAAATAAAAAGGTTAATTTTTCAGGAAATGCTGTCCTGACGCACCGCAGTGGTACTGATCGATCGTTATAAAAAAGTATTCATTCTCTGAAAAGCATTCATTCGCTGCGAAGGTTAATTCCAAACCGAATGGAGTAATCAATCTGAAATAATATAATCGTTGCTAGCAACACAGAACTAGAAACATAGCCCGTTGTGTTGCTCTAGTACGGCGTTAACTAAAAATTACCATTACCAGAACTCGAAAATGTCTAATTCTTCACGATAGTTTCTTGGGATTAGGTAATGGTAATGGTAATTTTTAGTTAACATCGTACTAGAGCAACACAACGGGCTATTGACGACGGTCCGGAATCAGTCCCTTAAGGCAGTGCTCCCCAACCTTTTGATCTCCGCGGACCGCATCAAGGTTTGATAATTTTAACGCGGCCTGCTGGGGGGAAGGGAGGGGAGATGAGTTGATTGTTTATATTTTAGATTGTTTTGATTTAAGAATTTTAATTTAATTGGATTTAAACATGCCTTCACAATAAAATACAGTTGCACCAAAAAATGAATGTAATGTGACTTAACATTTTAACTCACTAGAACGCTAAATCAATAAAATAGTTTCCCAACCACAAAAAAACCACGAAGCGCTCGAACTCTTTTAAAAGCTAAGACAGGTGATCGTGCACCAACTAGGAGAATGAATGTTTCGGCTCAGTCTCGCCTAAAATCCCCGCTAATGTCTGAAACATGTCCAAAATGCCTCTGTTCACGCGCCGTCCCCACAACTTCAGTTTAGATTTAAATGCAGCTTTTTCGTCTGCCAACTTGAAAACAGTTGTCACATTTGTCAAAATTAGAAAATAGAGACATACAGAAATCATAATTGAAGCTCTAGTAACAGAACAAATTTCAAGTTATGATTTACCGCCTCCTAATTTGAGTGGACATTTCATAGATAAGAACCGCACAAACCCGAGATAAATACACCAAAGTAAATAAAATGGAAATAATTTAATATTTCTTGGACGCCCCGGTACCATTTGATCCACGGACCGGTACCGGTCCGCGGCCCGGGGGTTGGGGACCACTGCCTTAAGGGAAAGATTCGAGGACAACACCTCGTAATTTTGAACCACGGTCAGATGACGAAGCAACACCTGAGCTATTCTTGGGATTAGGATAAATCAAAACAAAAAAGAAACATACATGTAAGAAGCGTATCACGCGTCGTACAGAAATTCTACACTAAACCCTATTCTCAGCACTTCAAATCTAGACGAATAAGAATCAACAAACCTACAGTAACGTTATGATATTCCACCGAAAGCGTCTACATAACGTCCTCATCAAAATTTTGAAAGTTGACTTATATGAAAAATAGAGCTTGCAACTGGTGGTCATTTTTTAACTTTGTAATTTGAAAATAATTAAAATCAGAGTCTATGATATTTAAAATTAAAGGACGCAATAAAAATTCTAATCCTTCTTCATTTTGTGTACATTTATTTCTTTTATTGTAGCATATTAATGATATATTTTGAAATTTATCACAGCTGTCCAACTTGTATATTGGATTCGCCAAACTCACCATTTTTTCCGTTGTAGTAATATTACAACATTCTCCCTCTTCAATTCAAATAAAGTATTGTTCCTCGGAGTAATTGGATATATTCATAATGCATTTGCAAGTGAAACTTATATGTTTCATGAATTCACAAACTGTCTCAACCGTCTAAGTGATTTCAACGAAATATCTTGTCATCAAGATACTGTCAATTTTTTGCTAATGACGAGAACCAAGATCTGGTCAGTTTTTTTCTAATGACAAGATATCTCTTGCCTCAAGATCTTGTCAGTTTAGTTAATGACAAGATACCTTGTAGGGACCTCCTAGAAGGTTGTTAAACATCAAGTTAATAGTAAGTGGATGCAGCCCCATTCGTTTCGCTCACCGTCTTTTATGTTTATGCTCTATTATGTAAAATTGTAATGTCTTTTATATAATTAGTTACCTTGCTATAGAGTAGCTTAAATATTTATTGTATGGAAACCGTTCGCATATTGCAGAAATTTACATTGCAGAAATTATTACTTTAACGGATTAATTCGACTTTAAAATCGGAACAGAACTCGGACATGCATGATGTAGGTAGATATTTTAATTGACGTCACACTACAGATACACAACGGGCTATTGGCGACGGTCCTGGATCAATCCCAAAGGGAAAGATTCGAGGACAACTCCAAGTAATTTTAAACCATTATCAGATCACTAGGCAACACTGAGCTGGAACCCCACTGGAGACATTTATGAAGTCGAGCGTTACAACTATTTTGTCTTATGATTTCAGAACTTGAAGGTAATGGCAGTGGTAATTTTAGATAACGTCGTACTAGAGCAACACAACGGGCTATTGACGACGGTCCAGGATCAGTCCCTTAAGGGAAAGATCCGAGGACAACACCTCGTAATTTTGAACCACTGTCAGATGACGAATCAACACCTGAGCTGGCACCCCACTCTCCAAACTTCCACACCAACCCAACTCAGAACTTGAAGGAGCACCCAGAAGATTAATATAGTGTCGGAAATCCAAAGGATGTCCGTAGCTTACATGATATTCGGACCGAGTGCATAAACACA